>CM062593.1:4236566-4562691 GCA_031468815.1 Morus bassanus
GTAAGTGTAGTATTAGACCCTGGTAATTAAATTTTAGGGCACTGACAGAGTAGAAAGTGCTGACTTGACATCAGAATCATTCACGCTTAGGAAAAAGTAGTCTGGGATTGACCTGCTGCTGTTTGGAGCACACTCGGTGATGGGATCTCTTGGGTTTTTAACTCTTTTTTTCCCCCTCTGTCATGGCTGTGTATATTTGTTTGCTATCTTTGTTTTGCTGTGAATCATTTTAGAGACATGCATGAACAAATCATCGCAAGTATAAAAGGACTTCCATGGCAGGGTGATGATCCCTGTAAGCTGCTTCGGTCACTCAGTCGACTTCAACACCGCTCCCACTTCATGTGAGTTCTGGTGCTCTAGGTATTGCTTTGAAAGTGCAACAATAACCAAGCAGTTATTCTAGTCCATAAAAAAATATACTTGTCCCAAGTTTGTCTTCTGCAAAAAACTAAACAAGACAATTGGGAATAAAATAATACCTTCTTAAAAATATAAAGGCTATAGAGAAGGCTTTGTTGCTTCATTGCATTAGCTGGAGGTTAAACCTACTTTTCATGTAAACTTGCTTTAAAACCCAAGTATGTAGTACAAGCTTGATGTTGCAAAATGTTCAACAATGAAATCTCTCACAAGTTATAGCTAATGGTTTCCGGAGACTCAGGATGCCAATGCTGGGTTAAGACTCTTTACATGTGCACACCTATGCATGTGTAAGAAAATCAATCTCTGTGGTCAGTTGTATAACAAATAAATGTAAACTGGGTGGCATGGAGTTGGAAGATGCCTTACTTCACGGAGTTAACATGCTTAGAATTAGGAGGATGTGAACTACAGCCTTATTTCTGACAGATTCTGCTTCTAGTTCACTGTCCGTGTGTGGATGAGAGCTATGCCTGAAGTTTGTGTAGCACCCCAGGAAGGTTCTGGGGATTATCTCAGGCATATCAGAATTCATAAGTGGAGTGCTGGGGCATGTGTTGTCCTTCTGTGAGCAATTCACAGCGGTGCTGGTGTGAGTAGCAGTAACTTCTGAGTCAAGTATTTTGATCTGATAACACCTTAGTATTACGACGAGAGTTTGCTGACTGTACAGTTAGCTAAATAGAATAACCTGCACAAAAATAGTCTATGCAACAGTGCAGTTTTTAATAGCTTTAACTTTAGAGACAATGTTTCACTTTTGAAAGCTTCCAATACCTACAGAATTTATTTAAAAAAAAAAAAATCTTGCTGCGAAGCAGTTTGCATTTCTTGCACTGATCACTTGTAAGAGACATGCATGAACACACCCTGATGCTGTTGTGCTAATTTCTTCTGTCCTTCATCTTGCCTTATAAATTGCACCAACTTATGGCTCGCTGAAATAACCAGAAATAATATGTATTTTTTTCTTAAATGATCTTTGATATTTTAACAGGAAAAGTAGAGGTATCAAACAAAAGCAGATCATTCCCAAGGTAAAGTTTCTCAGTAAATATAGATTGCTTTTGTTCTTTGGTTTGTTTGTTGTTTTGGGGGTTTTTTGTGTGTGTGTTTTTTTGGTTTTTTTTTGCACTGTGGACATTCATTTTGATTGACAGAACTCACTTCAGAAAATACTGTTTCATAGTGTAGGGAAGTTGTATCATTTATCCTCTAAAACTTCCTTTTTCACAATCTAAAGGATAGGTAAATGTTCAGCTTTATAAGAATTGCTGAACAGGAAAAAATTGTGAATTGGCCTCTGTTTAATTAGACTAGAGATGCCATACATGCATAAAGCCATTTCTAATCAAGTCATTGAAGGCAAACACAGTGATTATGTAATTCACCTTGTTCACCTTACACTCTTGGGATGGGGCAATGGAAGAGCATCACTCTTAAGAAGATGCTTTGGTCCAAAATAGAAATAGTCATGAAGTGTAACGTGGCATTGAATGTGGAGCTCTAGGTAGCTGGTTTCATTCTTACTCATTTTGATGCAGATGGAAATATTTCCCCTTCAGTTAAGAGACTTGTACTTTGTTGATTATGAAAACTTTCTTCTAGAACTTGCTGGATTCCAAATCTCTGAAGCTCATAGTAAGCATGACTCTGCACGATCGAACTACAAAATCCCTCTTGCACTTACACAAAAAGAAGAAACCCCCTAGCATAAGCGCACAGTTCCAGGTAGGTGACTGATGTGGTGGTACGCACCACCAGGTGCACCCTGACCTCATGGGAACAGACCTTCCTGGTCCATTCTAGGCTGATCTTGCTTGAAAAACAAAATGGTTTTTGATTCTTGGGATTTGTTTGAAGTAAAGTTAGACTACATTTAGAGACTGCCCTTACGCTATGAAATGTGCTAGTTTGCTGTACAATCAGCCTCATCCTTGTATGCAGATCTAGTGCTACTGTAACAGCATATGCAAAGCCCACTTTTCATTGTCCTGGGAAAAGGTAAAAACAAACACAGGGATCTGCTGTGCAGTACAGGAGAACCTCCATATCGGATTAAATAAGATTTTGTATAGCTGTCAGACCTGAAAGAACCTTATTTCCAAGGAAGAAGCTGTACTGCTGTCAAATGCAACTCAAAATGCTGATATCTGAAGAAAAAAATGTTTCTGAATATTTCATTTCAGACTTCACTTAATAAGTTGCTGGAGACACTGGGTAAAGCTGAGCCATTCTTCATCCGTTGCATCCGCTCCAACGCTGAGAAGGTAAGACTGCCTTAAGAGCTGATCTGATCTGATCTGGCTGCTGAGGTTCTAACTCTTCTAGCCCTGTAAAATATCTCTTTCGACTTGTTCACTGTCATTCTGTATGAAGGTGAAAGGTAGCTAGGGTGTGAAAAGAGAATGTGCTTTCTCTACTGGACTGAAATAAGACACTGCAGGCGTTTACTAGCTGTTGACTGCTGATCTTTTTCAGAAAGAGATGCTTTTTGATGAAAGCTTGGTGCTTCAACAGTTAAGATACACTGGCATGCTAGAAACTGTGCGAATCAGAAGATCTGGCTACAGTGCCAAATATACATTCCAGGTACGTGAGGAACTGGAAGTGGAAGTGGATTATGCTTTCAGAAATATCTGCTCTTTTTGGGAAAACATGTGTTGCCTCAGTGTCTTTTGTGTCTCGCTTCATATGAAGCCCGTGACCGCTTGGGACGAACTGTAAAAATTCATTGTAGTTTTGACGGAGCTTGTATGGTAACAAGTTGTAGTCTAATCTATTGTGTGAGTCATCTACCAGTAAGTTGTTCTACTTGTTGCATGAAGGAAAGCGTTCTGAGTGCTCTATAAGCAATCAGTGCTTGCACATTTACTGTCTCTGTATGTGAATTGGTTTTCTATAAAATACTCTGTGCATGTAGCTTTATAGATCCACATATAAGTGATATTTGCCATTAATTGGAGGCTGAATGAAGCCTGCATTTTACAGAGCAGGAAAAAAGAGCTCAATTCGGAGTGAGAAATAAGTACCTTCAAACCCCTGTAGCTCAGATGTCTTAGCTTAATTTCAGAAATCTAGTTAAAACTCTAAACTTGTGAATTGCCCTCTAACTTTGATCTCTTGCTGTCTCTGATTATTCACAGGAATTCATAGACCAGTTTCAGGTGTTACTGCCCAAAAATGCCAAAGCCTCTAAGGAAGACATTTGTGTTTATTTGAAGAAACTAAAACTGGATGAAAACTACTATCAAATAGGAATGACCAAGGTCTGTGAAACTTTCCATAAGCCAATAAGAAATACTGATGTACACTGCAAAATTTAGCGCAGTTCATTTAAAGGTGTTGCTCTCTTCTGCATTTTGTATATAAATTAGCTATTTTAACTCTTGCAAATGCTGATACAGACATTAGTAGTTGCCTCATGGTTTTTGATGCCGACCTGTCGTTTGGCAGTACAATGCAATTCTGTATTGTACAAGACAATCTTACCAGTACCCAAGGGGCACTCGGAACACACACTCCCACCATCTGCTTTGAGGCATTTGAGTCCTCCACGTCCTTCAGATTTTGCCCAAAGTCTCCAAGGTGCCACACTATTAGTTCATATTAAAGTCCATCAAGAACACCAAGTGTTTTGTGTCATCTGTAGGGCTGTGTCAGGGATACATTCTTAGCGCGCCAAAGTGCTACAAAAAGCAAAGGGCATAGAGGTGTGACTGTTCAGGACAGAGTGAACTCCCTACAAAAAACAGGGCAGTGTGGAGTCTAGCAGGAGACATTCCACTGACGAAAGGAGACAGTCAGTTTAATACAATCTCTATCATGTCTCACACAGAACGCCCAGGTTACTTTCATAAGACAGCTCTAATTTTGCAATACAATTCTGTATTGCATGGATATTACTTTTGGGAAATTGTTGCTATTGGCATTTGTCAAACAGGTCAATGTTTTCATTTTAGAAGGGTTCTAGGATGTGAAGGCTGTAAGTACAGTTGCGTGGTTTAGAATCTAAACACTGAGATTTGGTAAAGGAGGACTTTTACTTTTGGGACGTGCTACTTGCTGTCAGCTAATAAGGTTTGGTTCAGTAAAAAGTATTACCTTCCTCATTTTTTAGCTTGTGGAGATACCTCCAGTGGGGGGCTGAAAGGCAACAATTAACTGTTTATTGATGAACTTTTCTTTAACTGAGCAGGTTTTTATGAAGGAGGCTGGGCAGCAGATACTAAAGGATACACTACACAAAGAAGTGATCAGGAAAATAATTCTCCTTCAGAGCTGGCTCAGGATGGTTTTAGAAAGGAGACGCTTTCTCAGAACAAGGCAGGCAGCCATTGTTTTACAGGTATCTTTGAGAATTGACAATCTTTTCCTGACAAACAAACCAACCCCCTCAAATAACCCCGCCTACCTTCAGGTACCCCTCCCTTACTTTAGAAATCTCCCTTCTTAGGCTTGCTGGCGTTCCCGTTGTGTTAGGATGGCACTGCAGAGAAATAATGCTGCCATTTATATTCAGTCAGCATGGCGAAGATACAGGGAGCAAAAATGCTACCTTCAGCAGAAGAGGAGAATTTGTCTCCTGCAAGCCATGGTCAGAGGGCATCTACAGCGCAAGAGGTAAAGGAAGGGGAGCAACGTGATATGAAAAGATGCATTTTAACCACTTGGCTTCACCCGCCAAGCTCAGTTTGTGTGATATGTTGACTTAGTAAACAACTTAAAGATAGTTATTACCATGTGATACTGCAGTCAGTATCAAAGGGCTAGTGGTGTGTGGAAACTGGTTAAGCGCTTAGTACTTGAGCATTATTCAGCTGAGCTGCACTGATGCATGCCAGTCCTAATAAGCAGACATCCATGCAGTCTTACTGGGACTGTAATTGTATTTGTAGTTGGTGTCTGTATTGCTATTTAGGCTGCATTTAAACAGTTGGGTACTTTTCTTGACTGCTGTGTATTAAATATTTGTGTTTTCATCTTACAAATTCTTAACAGATTTCGGAAGATGGCTATAGAAAAGCAGAAAGCTGAAGAAAAGCAGAGAGAAATGCAGGAAGATCAAGACAGAGAGAATGATATGGGCAAGGACAAGCAGAGTGAACCAGCAACAGATCAGTTGCCTGTGACACAGAAGTCAGAGCTGGATCAAGCTGTTGGGGACAGAGATCAAGCTCCAAATGAGCAAGCTGAAAATCTGAGCTCATCTGAAAAAGCCACATTACCCCAGAAGAACGTGACAGAGGGCTCTGAGAAAGTAACAAACAGCCGGGAGAAACGTGAATCTCGCCGGCAGAGGGGGCTGGAACATAACGAGTTACAGAATAAGCATGTCCTGTTTTCTTTCGAAGGACCATCTTTACTGTGCCATGAGGAGCAGACCTCTTCTGAAGAGGCCCTGGAAACTGTTCCAGTGCCAAAGACATCCACAGCACAAGATACCCTCCTTCAAGGAGGCAGTGAGGGAGAGAAAAGTCCAAGTGAAGAAAAAGCTCTTTCAGACACACCGCCATCAAGCGAGATAAAAGAAAGCAGCTCTATTCCTGAGCAACCACCTGTATTAGAAGGGGAGAAAGTAGATAAGGCAGTTGATAGAATGAAAACACAAGGGAACCAAAATAACCAGATAAAAAGCAGCCAAAGCTTTAACTGCCCTGAAAGGCCAACAAATCTTGCACTGAATCTTCGTAATACGCTTTCTGCTACTGGGAGCTTTCAATCTCCAGCTGAATGCTGGGCAGATAAAAACAAACGTCTTGTTCAGAAGGCAACCAAAGATCTGGATAGTCCCACTTCTTCCCAAATCCAGAGATATGTGGATGACCCAGGGAAACTAAAGTACAAGAGAGAGAAGTGGAAAGGAAAGAGACAGTCTGATGCCAGTCAGAATGATATGCTGAGTCAGTCTTTGGATGAAAGAACACGTGCGGATAAGTCTCCTCAGGATCAGCTAGAGTAAGGGTAGCTTCCTAATTATTTTTACTTTTTCAGAAGGCAGATATCTGTAATATTTAAAAAGAGATGGAGAGCTCCTGATAGCCTGTACATCTGGATGTATTATGGGAGAAAATAGAGCTATGAACAACTGCTGCTTTTTCTTGGCTCCAAGTCCCCAGTCCTGCAGTTGAACCTGTATGGGTAGAATGTTTTCAGAAGCTAACAAAAGATACAAAGCCTGCCTTGCTGAATTAAAATTGGAGAGTCAGGGCTTTAGTTAAAGTAGTCTATGGAGTTTATTTTCATGTGTCTTTTGTCCATTGAAAACAAGGTTTTAGTGACCTGCAGTTTGCAAGTACCATCCTCCTGATATGGCAGGAAATCCGACGTACCCATTTTTTTACTTCTCCAGTACATTTTGCATTTAAAAGTGAGTTGCGAGAGATTATCAGGATTCTCCCTCGGATGTAACATTGATATGTAGATTATTTAAAAGGTGGTAAATATTAAGAGGCTATAGACTTCTATAACATATGTAATCTGAAACTGATCTTGTAACATTACAGAAAGAAGGGGAGTTCATCTTCATTAAGTGATCTCTCAACACTCGCCCAATCTGTTGCCATGAGTCAGGTACTGGTGCTATTAATCACATTTATACTTAAATATTTATAAACGAGGATAATTAAGATTTGTGAATAATTGGCTATACTGTGTTCTGTATGCCTGTGTTCCTTTCAGGTTGATTTTTTTTTTTGCTTGATACCCATGTAAAAAAACTTCATTAGCAAATATTATTATACAACAATTTGAAAACTTAATTTTTAATAAATGGACCCTTGATCAAAGCATTTGAATGTACTTGGATCTTATATTAGTAAACTAATATCTACTGGGTAAAGTGTTTTGTATTGATTAAGCAAATTTTTTCACCATTCTAGTTTTTAAAACCAGTTAAAGAATCTATTTCACCTAACATGTAGCTTTTTGACTCCTTCTCTGTACTGTAGCAGTCACCAGATATGACAGAAGAAGAAAAAGGCAACAAGAAATATCCTGTGCAAAAGAAGCCCAGTGACCTCTTACCTACCTCAGATGCAGCCGTTTCCATGCAGTCAGCAAGTCAGCACGTAGATGCCAAGTATGTATTCTGTGTGTGAGTGGCCTGTCTTTGAGAAAACTGGGGAGAAAAAAAAAGGAGATTTTCCACTGGTGCTTGAATTGGGCATCTTGAGACTGGGATTGTGGAGAGACACATGTTGACATCAGGTACATGCGTGGCTGTGTTGCTCGTTGACTTGATCTTCATGTTGATGTAAGCATGATATCTGACCCTGTTGAGGAGCACATTCTCTGCTTCTTGCATAACACTTCTTTTTGAACTGGTTCTTTTTAACTCCAGAACCACCATACAGGCTCAGATCAAAGGTCCATGTAGTGTTGTGCCATCCAGACTGAGAAATAAGATACCAAGAGAAAAGCTTAAGAATGCAGCAAGCATGTAATGTCGTTTCCCTGGCCTGCTCCTCCAGCTTTTGGCATTATGCAACTCGGAGGCTTCCTGAGCCAGAAATGATGTCTTGGATAGGTGATGTGTTGTCTCTGTGTATGTTGAAGGTAGTGCTTTAATCTAGTAAATACCAGAATGTGCAGATGTGCTTTCAGACTCTTCCCTTTTTTCTGCTGCTCAGTTTTTCTGCAGGTTGGACCTTAGAGGAAATAGGCACAATAGAAGTTAATCCTATTGTGGGAGTTAGCTGTACTGTTAAAAGAGCCTTTTCTTTTAGTAGGGCCAGCTTCCATTACTGATGTGACAAACTTGTGTTGGCTTTTATGTTCAGGTCTGCTTTTAAAAGTCCTTTGCGTAGACTTTTGGGGAAAAAGCCAGACAAGAAAACTCCAAAGGAGAGTCCTGATGTGACTGATGAAGGAGATGGCATCTCCCTTGTATCTTGCGTCCTCTTTGCAGACACAGGAGGAACCCAGAAAGTTTCAGACGGTGAGTTTCTGTGGTTTGATCCCCAGCTTGCTAATATCCATCTTTTCTGTTATGTTTTGCATCAAAACAAATACTGCAGAATTCAGTCATTCCACTTTAATATACAAATTAATTTCTTTCCCAGCTTCTTCTGGACAGCCAAGTCGCCTCCAGGCAGGAGAGCGCCCTGTGAAAGAGGGCAGTAAAACAAAGAAGAACCGTACTATAAAGATCAGCAAGATCTCAAGTGTGTCTCAGAATTGGCGAGCTTCCATGGTCCGTGAGATTGCAAATGCCAATGAACTGAAAGACCTCGATGAGTTCCTCCTAAACAAGGTAAAAGGCACTCAACTGTGATAAAATTCAGGTCTACGTTCACTGTTTGTGTGGAATTTTAAAGACGTAGGTGCAAGTTCATATTATGATCTAAAGCAAAGGGGAATTGATTTGATAGCTTGATTGAATTAGGTCTGTATTAAGGCCCTTCCTATTCCTTCCTTTTAAGTCTCTGAATGCATTACATTATATTAAATCCTGGTGACATTCATGCTAGTTCTTCATTTGTTTGCAAACAAGTGGGCAGCAAAAGTTGTATTAATTAAAAAAATAAGTGTTCTAAGGAAATAGAGTTCTCTAGAGCCTAACTATCTGATTCCTATTTTTGTATCATCAGTGTGTTAAGAAATATTGTTTTAAATAATTGTAATGGTTGTAAATGACTAAGCCCAGTGACTGAAACTTAACAGTGGTTGGATGTTCTTGTTTTAATGACATTTGATGCAGATGTATTTGCCTTCTAGATCAATGACTTGCCCTCCCAGAAGTCTGGTGTTGAATGTTTGTTTTTTGAAGCCACAGAGAAGTTTAGAGGAAACATCAAGACCATGTACTCTGCTCCTGTAAGTAGTAAGTCTCAGTAAAGTGAAAAGTTGGTGGGTAATGAATGAATTGTGTGCAGTTTAAATGCTTGACCTACAGCTCTTTAACAAAGCAATTCAGCAGTTCTTAGCATAGAATTCTAAGCTGAATGTTAGACTTGAAAAAGAACATTTTACACTTCTGCTGTAATCTTAAGCAGACTGTTTTGTTTCCCTTTCCTTATTCACTCAGCTGTAACTTATTTTTAGAAATGGATGGATTTTGCTGTCTTCAGCCTCTTCATGTTGCTGTGTTTAAAAACCAGAGAGGTGCCAACAGCTTTTCCAATATTCTGCCGACACTGCCTTGTCTCAGTCAAGTGCCCTTCTACAGTGTAGTAGGGAAGTGTGCTAACTTGTTTCTGTCATGGACTGTTATCTTTTACTTTAATCATGAGCATGCTTTCTCATCTCTGAACTTAAACACGTAAAAATGTGAAACCGTCTCGACTGTATCCAAAAAGACTGTCTTCTGAACAATATTTTTTCCTTCTCTAGAATGGGCAAATCCATGTTGGCTACAAAGATCTGGTGGAAAATTACCAGCTTCTAGTTACAAATCTGGCCAAAAAAACGGAAGAGAAAGAAGTGAAGCTGGTTTTGAATCTCTTCCAATCCCTTCTGGATGAATTCATCAGAGGATATACAAAAAAAGAGGAGTCTGAGCAGCCAAAGGTATACAGCTTACTCTTTTACTGGCTTATGGGATGATTACTCTCACAGGGTAAGGAACACTGTGTTACCTTAGGTTTTCCACATAGCATTCTTCATTATTTGGGAAACACTTTCCATACACGAATCATGCGTATAACAATTCTGAATGCTGATACACCTTTTTGGAACTGTTCATTATTTAACTTGATCTTAATACTTTCAGAATCTTAAAACATTTGCGCGTTTTCTGTGGTGAAAACTTAGGAGTTCTCTGAAGGCTTTAGAGATGGAATTGCTTTGTCGTCAGGCAGTGAGCTCAACTGATTTTTAGGAAGTTGACAGTGTGAGCTCAGACAACCCCCATACCAAGCTGAAGCTGCAGTATAGTGTCTCAAATATTTGGAGGTGAAGTGGAATCTGGGAAACTGGATAGGGAAAAAAAAGGGAATGGAATGTCTGAATTTCAAAGACTAACGCCAGTTCTATACTCCACTGCAGCAAACCAAAGCCCAGAAGAAGAAACGAAAACAAGATCGTGCAGTAAGTACTTTGATTATTGCAAAAAGAAAAGTCCTCAGCTGCACTCACAGAAGACAGAGAAAAACACTCTTCAAAGAGCTTGATTTTTGTACTCAAGTTCTGTTTTATTTGCATGCTAAATCACTTACCTCTTTTATGAAGATGTGACACAGCATAAAACTGCTTTTCCATAAATCAAAGATCTTGGTTATGCAGGGATAGGTGGTAATCTAGCATTTTCTTGCTTGTCCATACCATCTTTTAGAACCTAATGGCTTTCTCAATAATGGGACTGTTTAAAGGAAAACTACTACTAAATATTAATAGCAAGCTATAGCTAATGTATTGCACTGATGAACTTCAACCAAGGCAGCAAGTCAATTATGAAATGACCCAGCAAACCCAACTGCCTTAAGACAGGGTGAAATTTGGTTTCAAGGTCAAAGCCATCAGCTGTAATCATAAAATAAAAATGGAAAAGTCTAAGACAGGGTAGATAATTTTATTAACACTAATAATAATTTAAAAAGGCAAAAGAAGTCCATTAGTTTCTTCCTGTCTCCCACCAGATTGAAGAACACAATGGCCACGTGTTCACAAACTACCAAGTGAGCATACGGCAATCATGTGAACACTGCTCATCCTACATCTGGCCCATGGAAAAGGCCTATCTCTGCAGTGGTAAGTAAAAACACCTCTTTCTTGCAACTTAGTTTACAATATGTGCAGATTGCTTTGAACTTTGGCTGGTACAGGTGGAGCTTGGTGAACAGTACATGCGGGTTATATAGTAAGTGAATAAGACAAAATACTTAGTATTTTAATGTGATTTGGAATGCTTGTAACAATTGCTTCTTTCTCTAGTTTGCAAGTTGACTTGTCACAAGAAATGCATGTCCAAAATCCAGAGCAGCTGTACATCCTGTGGAAAAAAGGTAAGAACTGTAGATCTGGATGCGGTGCTGTGATACCATAAGTGATGTGTGCAAAATGCAGCCTTTTTTTTCTCAGCAAATGAACAGTGGATGTCCAGGCACTGAATAAAAAATGCTTAAACAGTTCCCTTCTCTGTCTGCATATAGTCAGAGGCAGGCCCTGCAGTTGCAGAAACAGAGCAATCTTCTAAAAGGTGATGCTCGAGCTAATTTGGGAACTCTTCCTTTAGAGTATGTGTGCTATGTTGGACAAACTGTTAAAGAAAACTTTAAATGTGTACCATAAAGTTTCTTTATTGCTGCAGCTCAGGAAATCTGCCTTATGATCAAAGGCTTGTAGCAAGCTAGAATAAAACACTCCGCTTTTTGTTTCTGGAAGCATAAGCTAATCGCAGTGTGAAACAATGGAATTTTCTAGCTTGGGAACAGGTATTCACGGTGCTTGACCTGTATCAATTCCAGAATGAACAGGATGCAGAACCACGTCATTTTGGAGTGTGTGTGAGCGCCCTGACCAGCAAGAAAAATTCAGTCCCCGTTGTCATGGAGAAGTTGCTAGAGTATGTGGAGATGCACGGCCTCTACACAGAAGGCATTTACAGGAAATCAGGATCAGCAAATCGTATGAAGGAGCTGAAGCAGTTGCTGCAAGCAGGTCAGGCAATGTTGTTCACCCTTTAGATTTCCTTGCGTGATATCAGTTTTCCCTGCGATTCTTTTCTGTCTGAAAGTATCCGTCACTTCTTTTTAGTGTTTTTAAAAACAGCTTTTTATGGCCATGCAGGCTGTATTTTTGTTGGCTGGAAAAAGCTGCCTAGTACATATAAGTGACTATCAGCAGACATTTTTTTTCTTCTGAATTGCTGCTTGGATTCTGTGAACAGGAGATTTAGATTTGGGTGTTTCTAGTCTTATTTCTTTAGGGTCCCATTGTGTACATCAAAGGAATGAACTGCTCTAAATAAAACACTTCTTTTCAGATCCAAACTCAGTGAAACTGGAGAATTACCCTATTCACACTATTACGGGGATCCTTAAGCAATGGCTACGGGAATTACCAGACCCTCTGATGACATCTGCGCAGTACCATGATTTTCTCCGAGCTGTAGGTAGGTTTTAGAAATGTTTGAAGCAGTGGTTTTTCTTTAACTTGCTATGTCCTTGGGAAAAGAACCTCCAAGATGCTTATGTTGGCTAAACAGCTTCCTTCCAGCAATGATTTTTGACATTGTATATAAAACACTTTTCAGGGAATTTCTCCTCTAGCTTACTTGACCTTGCTTTAGGATTCCCTTTTCTGTAGCATAACATCACTATGCAACTGCCTTTTCTAAAAACAGTGAGCATGTGAATAGGGTTTCCCTTTGTACAGGTCTTTTTTCTTCTGAAGTTCTCAACCAGATCTAGCTAGCCAGTTATTTCAAATCTTTAGATTCATTTAACTTCAGTGGGAGTAAGGCACCCTAAATATTGTTGGAGACCTTGATGTGTCACCTGATGGTTGCTAACAACAGCAGCATCTGAAAAAGTAGGAAAATTGCAGTGCCATGAGGGGTATTTGAATATCCAGTTAGAACAGTTGGTATATGAAATGACAGTGTGGCTTCTAAGAATTTAATTTCTGTTGCAGACAGTTTGAGACAGTGTCAGAAAGTTGCTTGGTGGCTTTCCACTAGTGTTGCACAGCAATTATGATCTTGTGCTTTCTCCCCTTGTACAGAACTACCAGAAAAACAGGAGCAACTCTGTGCCATTTACAGTGTCCTTGAACAGCTTCCACAAGCAAATCATAATACCTTGGAGCGACTCATCTTCCATCTGGTCAAGTAATGAGTTTAATTACTTCAATTGGAGAGAAACTCCATGTCACTTTTTTGAGTCCCTCTTGGAAGCTTTCTAAAAACTTAAACGTCTTGAGTGTCAGTGTAGGGATTGTGCTGTTGCTTTAGAATGAAAGAACTGAAGCTGATAGTTGTGCTTAAAAACAGACGCATGCTTACTTCTACCATCTGGTGTATTTTTATCAAATCAGGTAAGAACAACTTTGAAGAAAAGGTAAGTCTGAAAGACTTGATGAGTCATCTGAACGCCAGGATTTATATGGATGGGTACCTATTGAACTGAGGATGTTAGCATACTTGGTAGGGACTGCATGAGGATTATAAGTGCTGGCACATATGCTAGTCTTGGGATCAGGCGTAAATGGTACTGGTAAAGGGCCTGCTCTTATCCAAGGAAGTTCAGAATTTTCTGAGTGGCCCTCTGAACATAGGGAAAGGGTATTTTTAAAGAGGAGGCACTGAATGACCAGACATACTTTGCAAGGCTACCAATCTAGCTTAACCTGGGTGGCTTCCTCTTTTTTTTAATGCATGATACTCAGTCTACTTAGGTGTGAAATAATTTTAAAACACTTCTTTGAACTGCTGTACATACCTAGTACCCTAGAGGCCTTCTCACATGTTGTTTGGGAACTCTGGCAAAGTTTGATCAGATTGCTTGTATTCTAGCAAGGTTCACTTAAAAAAACCTTTTTTTTTGTTCCTGAACATTGAATTTCAGAGTGGCTTTGATAGAAGATGTCAACCGTATGTCACCCAATGCCTTGGCCATTGTTTTTGCTCCGTGCCTCTTGCGCTGTCCTGATACCTCTGACCCTTTAACAAGCATGAAGGATGTTTCAAAAACTACCATGTAAGTTTTAGCAGTCTGCTGCAAAGTAGTACTTCGAAATATGATGGAAGGCCAGTACTACTACCTGCGTTTGTTACAACCTTATTCATATCAAGCTGAGAAACTGGGGTTAAGAGTTGCTAAATTCTGCCTCTGCTAGCGCTGCCAATTTATATTACCTTCTCTGACTCCTTCCACCTGTCTCAAGTTTGTAAAGCATAAAGTAGGATGACTTAAGTCTTTAAATATCAGGCTTCTATTTTACATCAAGATAATCTTGGGAGGGGATTGTACACTAATCATATATTTTGCTGAGATACAAGTCATAATAAACAGTAGGATATAGAATTAAACCGTCTCCTGCATACTTGGAAATCCCTGATAATTTCTTCTACATTGTTCCTTGAATGGAAGAAGGTTCTGTCCTTGATCCTCTTTGTTTTCCTCACCGTCCAGCAGTGCTGGCTCTCTGGATGCCCCTTGCCATCCCCACTGCATGGCTGGCCTTGCATTTGCCTCCAATGAAAACAGTTTAAAAAATGACAGCTTTTTCTAACTTCTTACTCGCCCATGGGGCCGTAGAGGTGGAAAAGGGCATTTGCAGGCTCATTCTGTATCTACCAGTCTGTGCCAGCACAGGTAAGACACGTAGAAGAAGCAGAAGCAGTTAGTGGCCATGGAGTCTGTTAGTGGCTGTTTGCTTACCATTGTTGCGTACAGTCAGCGTGAGAGGCTCAGGTTATCCCAGGAAGAAAATGTGCCGTTAACAGTCCGTCGTGTTTTGCTTGCTGTGTTGGACTCTTCACCCTGTTACCATGCAGTGCTACCCCTTGTCAGGCATGCACTGGGAGACTTTGATTGCATGCCGTCCACGTGTGTGCATGTCAAACGCCCCCAAGCCAGGAGAGGCATCTCACAGTTGTCCCCAGAGTTTTTATAGTAGGAGGCTGCTCAATAAACTCTTGCTGTTTTGTCTAGGTGCGTAGAGATGCTCATAAAGGAACAGATAAGGAAGTACAAGAAAAAAATGGATGAAATAAATCAGCTGGAAGCAGCTGAGAGCATCGCTTTTAGACGACTCTCATTGCTTCGGCAGAATACGGTAAGCGTTGAAATAAACCACAAAACCACACCATCCAGCAGAAAGCATCCCACCAATTTCTTGGGAAGGGCTGTGCTACTTACTTTTCTTGTCCATCCCATTCAGCAAGTCAAAAATCAGTTGCAAGATAAGAAGAAAAGGGATTTGGACTTGCCCAACGCTGTAGGTAGAAGCTAAATATACAGCTGCACTGGAGTCTGTTTGATAAATGAAGGGTGCAGGGGTGGGAATCAGCTCTTGTAGTGGTCAAAATCTATTCCCATGTAATTCAATCAGTAGAACTAAGAGTGCCGAGCCTCTTACATGGCAAAGGAGTTCTTTCACTCCAGAGTTGGATGGCGGACAAAAATATCTTGCAATCTATTAGGGCAAATATGCTTTTTCTTTTGTTCTTTGTTGTACTGATTAAAACAAACCAAACTCTGTCTGATCAGAAGCCGCATATAGTGAATTTGGTCTTCATCTCTCTATAGCTCTGGCCTGTAAAACTTGGCTTTTCTTCCCCTTATGAGGGGATGCTGGTATGTATACTGCCTGTGTTGAGTGCATGTTTTGGTTTTTTTCTTGTGGTACTATTGCATGACTAAAATACTACATGTATTGTAACTTGGTTTTAAATTCTCTTTTGAACAATCGAGACTGCATGTATTGGTGCAACTTTCTCCCCAGGCTGCATGCAGTGCTTCTGACCTGTTCTGTCATGACTCTGGTATTTTATATACATTCTGAATGTAACTTGTATTGGATGTAATAATATTACTTACAAGTGACTACTAAAACTCAGCTGAGGCTGGCAAATCAAATTACTATGCTTCAAAAAAGGTAACAAAACCCCAGAAATCCGGTGAACAGAAAAATTGCTATTACCTTTTGAAACGTTTGTATGGATAACTAACAGCTCTTCATCAATTCCATCAGCCCTTCATTTGGCCTACTCATTTGTCTTCCACCTTGCAACAAGTAGACACTCAAGACTTGTGTAGCTTCTCATGACTGAGGAGGGTTACACATAAATTTGTCTTGCAGAGTAAAAGCTCACAGGTCAAGGGAAATGACAGTGGCAACTCAGAACTGGACCTAGTGCATGAAGAGGAGGAGGTTTCTGAAGCTGATAACCGGGAAAAGGAGATTCTCATTGATCGCTTACAGTCAATAAAAGAAGAAAAGTAAGTCACCCTTTATCTCTGTAGGTCATGCCCTTTGCAGTTGGAGGTAATAGAGATAGCAAAGCAGTATACTTTTTGTCCAGAATGACCTAGTTAATTATGTTCTGTAGGCCTTTATGAAAAGGAGAATGCAAAGGACTGGCTGAGAGAAAATATGAGAATTAATAGTTAATGCCTACATGCAGGAAGGTTTACCTCTGAATACTCGCTGCACAAAGTTGCTCGTATCAGAGACATTGTCTTTCTAGAGTGCTACAATGTCTGTTTTGATGTAGGGAAGATATAACTTACCGGTTACCTGAGCTTGATCCGCGAGGCTCTGATGAGGAAAATGTAGACTCTGAGACCTCAGCAAGCACAGAGAGCCTACTTGAAGATAGAACAGGACGGATGGATACCGAAGGTCAGTATTAAGGTAGTGTGTGTTTTTTTTATTCTACATCTTTCACTGCATACAGCCAGGTGACCAGATAACATCTGGTCACAGTTGCTTGTATTAAGTTATGTTTTTATGCATGCTCTCAGTATCTAAGTATCTTGTTTCTTTAAAGCAATTACTGGATTACACTGCCGTGCTCAGAGCTGCAGCGTGCCTGCCAAAGACATTTGCAAAGTGCCTTCTCTTTTGCAAACCTCTTCAAATTCTTCCTCTGCGTCCCTGGCTTCAAGACACAGATCATCTTTAACACTGCCCAAGACTAAAGTGCCCCGTCGAACTCCAGTGATGCCAACAGCAAATATAAAACTTCCTCCTGGGATTTTCAGATGGACAGAATCCCAGGGCGGAATTTCAGCGAACAAAGAGTCTCAAATAATGGTGAGACGAAGGGAGCAGCCAGCAAGGCGAACTGATAAAATCCACTCTGTGTACATTGCACAAGGGTCTGCAATGGCCCACGCTCAGGAACTCTTGGATGAATACGAACCCACAGCAAAAGTAAAACGGAGGTTTTCGGACCCTTACTCTCATGTTCCCTGTATAGAGAAGTGAAATGCTTAAGCTGTCTGGACTTTTTTGAAGTTGACTGCAGCTTTGGCTTTTAACCCTTTGAAGGCTGTGAATTAGTTCATATTCTTTTAAGTAGCTGCTGGGAAGGCAGCCTGGAAATGTACAGTACTGTAAGGGTTAAGCAAGGTTGTCTGAAACACTTTTCACTTTAAATTAAAACCCTGCAAAGAAAGTAGAACTTAAACCTTATGTTGAGTAAAGTACCTGGGTTGAGTGTACAGGAAGAAACCAAGTCCTCTGATTCTGCTGCCGTGCCTTTTTCTATTTGCCTTACAATAGACTCTAAAGGGACCAGCAGTGAGTTTGGGCCAATGGGTGTTGCCTTAATTTTTTATATTTTTTAATGACAACTTTCTGTGTGGTTTACAGATTTGTTAAAGTTGTAGTAGCCTTAACCGAGACCAAAATGTATAATAACGTTTATAAATACATTGCACTTTTTAAAAATACATGTGTTCATTTATCCATGTTTGTCTTGTCTAATGAATAATTTCTTCTGAAGGAAGCCTTTAATCTTTGTCAGTACTTCATAAAGCATTGCGAAAGCTCTCTGCACAGAGGCAGCACTTAGGGCAAGCCCGAAGTGTCACCTCGGATCATTTTGGTGCTCTTTGAGCAAACGTACAACCCAGCACAGAGCCGTAGTGCTGGACGCTTGCGCTGTGCAGAGCTGCCTCATCCTCCCCACGCTTCACATCTGCGCAGCGAAACCCTCGAGGGTGAGGTGCGATAAAACGTTCTGAAGCAGCAGGCTCTGCACCAGCCCTTCGCGGAATTGGTCTTGAAATCCCTGGTCTGTTGGCCCTGCTCCGTGTTGAAGTGAAGGAAGAGCACAGCTCAGGGCACTCTCGGTTGCTGCCTCCGGGGCTCTGGCGATGCCACCGCAGCACTGCCCCAGTGCAGCCGCCACCTCTGGACGTGTGCGTGGGTTTTTTGGGTTTGGGGTGGTTTTATTAAATAGAACAGTACAGAACGGTAAAGGCTCGCCACCCCGCCTCCCGCCCCTCCCTGCACCCCGCCCCAACATGGCGTCCGCCGCCCGGAAGCGCCTCTGAGGCAGCTTCCGGTGGCGACTGTCCGCCATGGCGGCGACGCGGCTGGAGCTGAACCTGATGCGGCTCCTGAGCCGGTGCGAGGCGCTGGCGGCGGAGCGGCGGGACCCCGAGGAGTGGCGGCTGGAGAAGGTGAGGCGCAGCTCGGCCTCCCGGGGACCGGGACCGGGACCGGCCGGGAAGAGCGCGCGGCGCGGGAGCCTCCTGCCCGCCGGCCCCGCAGCAGCGCCGTTCGGCTCCTCAGAATAAACTGAGGCAGTGAGCGCCATAGAGCGTTAAAACTCTAACCCCACGCTCAGCCGTGCAGCGGCCTCTGCCAGACAATATTCCTCCTTAATTCTGTCGCTTAAAAGATTTTTTTTCTCCTCAGTATGTGGCCGCTTTGGAAGACATGCTCCGAGAGCTGAAGAAGCAGTCCAGGTGAGTCGCGCTCTGCAATCCCGACGCTGTCTTTTGTGGTTTCGTTTAGTCTCCTACCGGTAAGACAGAGCCCACAAACACCGCAGTAGTGCGTACGCTTCCCAGTGGAAATACCTGTCTCTGAGGGAAAAGCTGCCCGCCAAGCAGCTACAGCGCAGGCCTGCGAGGAGCTGGGCAGCTCTGTCGTGTTCTCGGGCACGTTTCCCTGCGTGTCAGCCTCGGCCCTGGGCAGTGCCCATGCCCCGAGCTGGCAGTGCCTTGGAAAAGGTGGTCTGCAGGGGGGCTGCAAGCATGTTCCTACCCTGAGGCTCCTTCTGTTAGAAGATGCTTCTTTGAAGAACCATGTGTTGTCATTTTTTTTTTTCATTTTGTTCAGAAAGTCACCTGAACAATAGAAAATACTGATAACTTATGGTTTTCCTATTATTATTTTTCAATTCCAATAGCAAGCCAGCCCCAGAACTGCTCAATGAATACTCTCGCAAAGTGGACTTCCTAAAGGGACTTTTAGAAGCTGAAAAACTGGTGAGATCTACTAATTCTGCTCGAAAAGACTTAAGTATTTTCTGCTTATGTTCACCTCATTGCCTTGTTCCTATGTTTGCCTTTATCTTATGTCTCAAAATAACACTTGTTAAAAGCTTATCACACAGTCCTTGTAAAAACATGAATAATTATATTGGATTTTCATATTTTATTAAATGGGGGTATTGTATGATATCTGAAACTTCTTTTCTCCTTTTCAAAAGCAAAGTACATCTTGCCTACATCCTTCTCACTTCTTTGATGTGCGATACAGGGGCAGGTACCGTCCTTTAGGCCTAACACCTCTTTTGGATGGTACCACGTGCGTCTGGAGAGCTATGAAATGCTAATGAGCTGTACCACAATTAGTGCGGGTACAGTCAGTGCTGCTGTTCCGACTGCCTTTACTGTTCTGTGGGGAGCAGCTGTGGAAGTGCTCCCCGCATTCTTGTTGGTCACACATCCCGGTGGTCCCACACTGCAGAATATTCATGACTTCATATGACAGTCATATTCATGACTTCTCATTGCTTCTTCCTGCTCACAGTCTTCATCAACTGAAAAGGCTCTGGCAAATCAGTTCTTGGCCCCTGGACGTACCCCTACAACAACTAAAGAGAGAACCCCAGCTACTAAAACAGTTCATCTGCAGACAAAGGCTCGTTGCACAGGCAAGATGAGGAGTGAGCTGCTTGGTACAGTATGTTTTGGTGCTGCTGCTTTTTAACTGCTAGTTTATAGATTGTCTCTTGTTGCATTCAGCTGCCTTAGGTGGCTGTGCCTCAGATGTGTCCGGGCTGGGTGGGGAGTCACCTTTTTCTGGTTTGGATGGTTTAAATACTGGGCACGGGCACTAGGCTAGGCCTGGAGGACTGCCTTTTATCACTGGCCCTTTGTAACCTTCTGTTTTGTTTCTCTTTCTACCTTCTAGGATCCCTTGGCTATCGATGGTAAGTTTAGACTATTGTTTTCTCTAACTTTAGTTAACCTGAGCCTTACAGGGAGAGAAGGAGGAAGGTCAGTTATTAGAGATTGGCCAAAGTGTACTTTTAATTTAGTGGCTCACTTCTTTTCAAGATAGCAGATTTAAAAAAACAAACAAAACCTAACAGATGAAAGCCTAAGTGTTCTTATCAGTATGGTAGCAGGGACTTGCAAAAACCTATTTTTCTAGAATTCGTACAGAAACAGACATTCTAATTATAGAATTAGCAAGGATCACTTACCTTTATTGTTGCTCCTGTTCTCTTCTGCTCTGAGCAAATCATGTGATTTTAGGCACTTAGAGTAGGCATTGTTCAACTCCACTTAAATACACAGCCATGTTATTCATGTAGGGAACTGGTAGGAATTAATTTGTGGTTTCCATAGCTACTGTAACAGTGGCTGGAGCTAGGCCAAGCTAACGTGTCCTGAAAGAGAACACCAAGACACACGGGCTTAAACCGTGCCCTCAGGGATATGATTCATCTGTTTTTTCTCTCCACCATACGTTTGATGTTATGTGTTGTCTTTTCCTTGTGGAAAGCAGGTAGGCATTTGAAATCCGTATGCCCTGGGGTAGAGGACCAAGGAGGATTTGGACATCTGAAAATCCCTTACAGAAAATTTCTTTCTTCAGCCTATGATTGCGTGGGAATTTATAACATGCTAAAACACAAATTTAACTCTTTTTTTCCAGATTCTGAGGAGTTAAACATAAGGAAGCGGAAGTAAGTCAAAATTTCTTATTCTGATGTTCAGTGTTTTGGGAACTGCTCTCCCAATGACATTTAAATCACAGATGTGCTTCCGTTTAGGTGAAGTGCCTGCTGGCAGAAACCTAAATATGATGACATCATTTGATTTAACTGTTCCTGTTGTCTTGCCAGAGTTGCAGAGTCTGGGGAGACCTTGGGAGATCAACCCACAAGGAAGTACAAATCCCAATTTTTTTTTTTCCTTACCCTCTTGCAGAGGCCTTGCATCTGATGAGAAGCAGTCAGCAGTCGAGCTGGATGCTGTGTTACAGCACCATCAGGATATGCAGGAGAAGTTAGCTGAAGAAATGCTAAGTTTGGCTCGCAGTCTCAAAAACAACACTCTGGCTGCGCAGAATGTGATAAAACAAGATAACCAGGTAGCGCCTATTAAAGTGCTAACCTCTCAATTTTGCAACCCAGAAGGTTAAAGTGCTAATATGTTAAATACTAGACCTGTAACTTGATTCCAGGTGAGATTAGAGTGCGGAGACTTGGAGGGAATACCTGTCTGCTTCCATAGTGCAATTGAACCTTTTCTCTGTTGGAAGAAATAGTGGTCAGAACTTTAAAATCTGAGTTTGAAACCGTTTGTTCTCTTTGCTCCCCAGACACTATCGCATTCTCTCAGAATGGCAGACCAGAACTTCGAGAAGCTCAAGGATGAATCTGACCGCCTTGAACAGCACGCAAAGAAATCAGTCAACTGGCTGTTGTGGATAATGTTAATTGTAGTTTGTTTTATATTCATCAGCATGATTCTCTTTATCAGGATCTTCCCCAAACTAAAATGATTGGGTTTTTTCTTTATTTAAAACTGCCAGAATTGCAGTTGGAAAGCTCAGCTGGTATGATAACTGTCAGCAATCAGTTTCTTTGCCACCTACCACGTCCTTAAAGAGGCTGTCCAAGGCCTACCCTTGCATCTCTGTCTTGTCCCATCACTGGATTCAGTGAAGGGTTTCATGGGCGAGGCTTTCTGTGCTTGGATACTACTTGGTTACTTTTTTTTGCTTGGTTAATATGGTTACCTATTGAGGGGAGAACTGGGATAAAGATGGCAATTTACGCTGAGCTGCTAACAAGTTCCTTAGTGGATAGATACGGTCCTGTTTTTAATGTGGCTGTGGCAAATGTTACGACTCCTAAAAGGTGTTCACTCAATACAAATATAAGTAACAGTTGAAGTCTTACAATTTTTCCTGTCTTTACAGCTTTACTGTACTGAAGTAGGACCTTGCTGCCAACAGGATATTTAAATACAAAGTTATGTACAGACAGAGCTGTAGGGTGTAGGAGGAGAGTGCTGCCATTGAGTTGCTTGCCTGGCTCGGATTCAGAGAGTATCAACAGGTAAAACTATTCTCAGGCTCACCTTTTGCCCAGATGGGTATTTGGGACTTGGAACTTCGCAGTCATCTTCAGTTTAGACTTACTATAGAAGGGCTGAAGTTGCTTGCTGTTGCAGTGCTTGCTTTCCTTTGTGTATGTGCAAATGTTCTCGCTTACTCATTGTCCGTTATGTTGATGCTATTGCATCAAGAAAACACTGTGACCCTGGCACCGTAGAATTGTACACACAGTGCTCTCCATACGGTGTAGACCTCACCTGTACAAACATTTTTTTCACTGTAAGATGAGGGCAAAGGAGTCCGGTGCCTTCAAGACAGAAATAATAATAAAAAAGAATCAGCCTTTACCTTTTGAGACAAGTTATTCTGGTCAAGGGTGTTCATGTCAAACTCGTATTCTTAAGAGGTCACTACAATAAAGCAGAGATGAAATAAACTAGAATGAGTATTTTTAAAACACTGCTACTGCTAGAAGAATTTAGAGCCTGCAGTAAAGCAAGGTTTGTCGTGACAATGTAAGAACAATTTTTAAATGCTTGTGATAAGCCAAAAGCAAACCATTCTGCATCTGTCCTGTCGTTTCTGGAGTCTTACTCTGGAAAGTGTTGGTGTTTGGGTGGGTCCAGTTTCACGCTGAGGAAGCGAGGAGCAGCAGATGACCCCCAAGCGTTCTTTTGCCACGTCTGTTGCTGTTTGGAACCACTAGATGGGGTGTTTTAGGCCTCTCTGATCTCCACAGCAGCCCCGGGTGTGAGGAAGATGGGGGGAAGAGCTGTTTGTCACAACAATTGAGTTCTTATGAAAATCCGACTGCTTCTTTGAACGCATCCCAGGGTAGCAGGCTCTGTTTCAGAATTGTTCTTTGTTCTTTACAAAAACAGCTGTGTTAATGAAGACAATTAACATTTTTTACAGAAAGTATTTTTGTTCATTTAACAGGATGTTTGTAAGTTAGTATGCCATTCACTTATGGATTATCAAATGAGTGATTATATTATGAAGTACAGCTTTTTTCTTCTAGCTACTCATCTATGTGATACGCTCATTCTGTTCAAGCAAAATTGTTACCTTGAACTTTATAGAAATTTATAGTTGTAGCAATCCATTTATGGACGTTTCTACTTTTCCCAGAAGTTTTTCTTCAACTGTAATGTTTGACATTTCACTGTGCTTCATTAGTGGGTGCTGTGCCACCAAATTATTTTTTAATTCTAATTGTTTACGACTTGCCCTGCAGGCATTTCAGCGCTGAGCTCTCCTCTTAAAGCAGAGGTTGAATGTAGTGCTAGAATGTTTTTTGTTTGTGAGATATTGGAATGATACAACATTAACGCTTCGCTGTCTGTAACATTTTTCCCTTTATTACTTGAAATAAATTTTTTTCCAGCTTATAAAAGACTTGATGCATCATTGCAGACAAGTTTAAAGCTGAATTTTGCTATCAGCCATGTGTTGGCTATAAGTTTTTGGCACTTACAAATTAGAAGTTCAATTGGAAAGACCTGAAAGGGAACTGCTAGTGATCGCTTGCCCCCAAGAAAATGTCCACCTCTCCAAGTCAACAGCGTTTCTTTTACAAAGAAGCCTGCTAGGAAATCAGTTCAGAAACACATGCTATTTAACTTTTGACCATTGACGTTTCATGGGTGTTTGTTATTTTGAAGGATGAACTGCCAGAACTGAGATTGAATCCTGTAACTACTAACACCTTTTGTGGCATCTCTCGTGACTGTGGAGCATAGTGCCTCCAGCGCTGCACTGAGCTTCTGGTTCCCTCTGACCTGCTGGAAGAATGTTACCTTCTGCCCTGGCAAACCAAACGGATTAATTGCCGTGGTGGCCAGCAGTCTCCCTGTGCACAACGGCTGTTTTGTCAATTGGCGGTTGCAGTCTTTGCTTTTCTTGAGTCCATTTAGTAATTATAGTCATTCAAAAACACTTTGAAGGTTGGTGCCAGTAGTATTTAGAATAAACAATCACTGAAGGCTTTGACATTTCGTAGATGGAGTGACAGTTTTTATTTTTGACTAACGTATGGGTGGTGGTGGTTGTATGATCTGCTACTTTAGCCCTCAGCTGCGTTTCATAGCACAGGGCTCTGATGTGCTTCTCTCTACAGAATAATGTTATATATAGAAATAGCTTTCTGTGAGAGTTGCAAACATTGTGAAGTGAGAATTGCTTAACTTTCCCAAAAGCTTGGGAAATCCAGATGGAGAGATGTTTATCAGGCATAGGGCTGGGCCCCGGCTGGCTTCTTGGCAGACTACCTCCTTTCAGACAGCAATTAAGAAAAAAGAAAAAAATCTTTTGGAGACTTGTGTCATGTCAGGCCAGTGAATGCACTGTTTCCAAGCCTGGCAGCAACAGTAAATATGGGTCAGTCTGAGCTTTTCTGGCAAACATCCTTGGTGACAGAGATTCCTTATAATACTTAATGTTCAAGCTGTGTCCTCAGTCACAGATTTGATGTTTTGCAAGGGTTTTTACAGCAGATAGGCTGTCAGTGAGGATGCGTGAATGGCGGGAGCAGAACGCTGGATACAGTGGCTCCTGTGGCTGGGGAATCTCAGCTTGGTTTGGGCATGTGTTCCCCAGGCTTTACCTTACAAAGCCTCTGTGTGTCAGACTTTATAGGGTGCGAGCAGCCTTCCAAAACTGGCAGCTATTCTGCCAAAAGGGGTTATCTTGTAAAAGGGTGGAAACAATGGAGTGGACAGACCAGGGTTCTGGTCCTGACCGTGATACAGGGCGAGTCCCCTCCATCCTCATTGATTCTCAGGTTTCATGTCAGGTTTACAGCAGAGACAAAGTCTTACGATTAATAGTTACAAGCATGCAAAAAATTTTAACCTTGATAATATAGCAGATAGGAGCAGAAAATCATCATCAAATTTCTTGGTGTACAGCAGAGTGCTGATGCCGTTCCAGAGTCCCACAGCCCAGCGGGGGGCTGGCTGGTAGCTCTTGTCCTGATCTGCCACATTGCTGAGGCTTGGTGTGTGCTCTCCATGTGTTCCCACTGAACAAGAGTGACATTAAAACCCGACTTAGCTAAATCAATACCACCTGTCACATGACACCGCTGTGACATTTCTGGCATGAGCGCTACCGCCTCATAGGAGATGGAAGTGGGAAGCAGCAGCGGTTAGTGAATAATGGATTAGATAGGCCTGATTTGTAACACTTACAAAGAAAGGGTGTGTCTCCTAGCTACAGAACAAACTGGTTATCAAAATGGGAACTAGAAGTTCTGTGTCATCCAAAATGCCAAACGTGTGATAAGGCAGCATGGAGCACACAGTTACGCTTTGCTGAACTCCCCTACGCTGCCCAGAGGGCCATCCCTCCACATTTGAATGGGGATCAGCAAAAACATGCATTAGTGTAAAGAAATTAAAAAAAGAGAGACAAAGAATAGGGGGCGGGGGGAGGGTGTTAGGGGTGGTGAGCTGTAGATTAGAACTGGTGTAGCCAGTTGGTCGCCTGGAGCACGGCATGCCCATGCAACGTGTTAGAGAGTGACGCTGCTGCAGCCGCTAACACACGTGGCTGCTGATAGAGGACAGCATGCCTGGCAGCAGCGGACTAGGTCCTGCAAACTAGATGTGGGGTTGGCTTGGGTGTACTGTGAGAAGCTGTAAGAAAGCCTGGTGGATGAGGAGGCTGGAGGGGACTGACAGCCAGCTGTAGATCTGTCAGGTTGTTTTGCAGCTGTGGCCCGCGTGCTAGACGCAGGTTGGGAATGCTGACTGTCGTGGGGTTCATGTAGCAATGAAGAAAGATCTAGATTCCTTCGAGTTGAAAAGCTAGATGCTGAATTAGAACAAAAATATTCTGACAGGGAATGGAAAGTAAGTCCAATATTGTATCTGCCTCTGTGACATCCAAAAATCAAACTGAACAAACCAGAAACTGGACCAAAAAAAAAAAAAAGATAAAACAAGGCAGCGCTGCAGTAGGCCATGGAGAGCCAAGATTTCCTTTGCATCCTTCATGTCTGGGTTCTTTAAACTGCATGTGGCAGAGAGATGCCCTCTGCCATTTCACCTTGGGCAAAGGTTGTATTTGCTAATGTAACAATAGAATCCTCCAGAAGGATCTGACAATGTTTCCTGTTTCAACAGTAAAAAACTGGGACTTCTGTCCTTAGCACGTAAAGTGACCGGATCTTCATCCTCTGAGCTTTCTCCCATCGAGAGGAGAGCAGTCACTTATCGGATTTGGTGTGGACGGAAGGAAGGGTAAGAAAGGAACTTTGTCAATCTATGACGTGAAATATTTTATATTAAGAGATTTGGCAAATGGTTCTGTGTGACTCCAAACAGGATGAGATAAATTTTCCAAGGTCAGCTCTCCTGTACTCTCAGCTTTAGGTCTAGTCACCAAGAAGTCAATTCTGTAACCTTTACAGCAACATCCTGTCAATGATGCAGAGACTTAGCTATTGTTGGCTTCAGTAGCAACTCTTCTGCATCTTCAAAGGACAGGAGGCTGAATAATGTGCGTACTGGATGGTGAGAAACTCGCGAGCAGGAAAGTATGTTTGACAAATCAATAAAAATAGAGCAACCTGAGCAATGGGGTAACTATTCACTGAGGCAGTTTCAACCTATTGTTAAGAAAAGGCTGTACTGAACAGCGGATGAAGCAGAAAGTGAGAATTCTGACTGTCAGCTTGGCCTTCTGGCTTGCTGTGTGGCTTTGGGTCACTGAAGTGGCTTTCAGCTGTTTTGTTCTTAGAACAGAATTACTACCGACGTACCTTCTTGGTGAGTCAACTGCTCTAAAGCTCCTTTTGGGCGCAAAGCTTTATGTTCCTTGGATATTCCTGGACTGATTAATTAGCATGGAACTTTACTTTTGTATGGCTAAAAAAAAAAAACCCAACCCAAACCCCACCCAAACACAGACCTCTGCATGTGTGCTTGGTTCCAGTGTATATTTCATGAGAGAAAGATGTATTTCATTTTCAAGACGTGAAGCTTGCAGCGAGCGCGGCGTCTCAGTGCTGGGGAAGCCCAGCTGCGTTCTCTCTCCACACGCAGTTGTGTCAATACAAGGATGTGACTGCGCTCCAAGGCTCCATGTGCAAACGTGGCTGAGTTCAGCGTATGGCACTGCCGCAGACAGCAGGCCCTGGAGCTGTATTCTTGGTGCCAAAACAGCTCATTCTGTCTTAGCTTTGTTAACTTGAGCAGGGGAAAGCTAAATGGAAATGGTAATAAAACTGGCAGTTTCAGCCCTTTCAGAAAGTAGGGAGTAACGTCGAGCCGGTTTACAAAGTCATCTCCCGTAGTCGTTCGTGCAAAGGTGGTTCCTCCTCTAGGGATGTTGCTGCCAGGGATGGGCTTCCAAGGGCTTCAACTCCTACCAGTGCTGATCTGGAGGAGCTGGGATCCAATTAGGAAGCTGGTACACTTAGGTTGGTTGCACATGGAGGCATTTGGAGGGCACGAACAGGATGATGCCGTGTTTCCAGTCTCACAGAAAAGGAAGCTTGGGCCACAGCTCCAGAAAGATTCTTCCACCCTTGCGGGCTACAGTAGACCAGTGCATGGAGAACGCAAAAAATGAGTGCAAGGTTTAGGCCCCCCCAATTTTTTTTATTTTTATTTTTGTGTGTCAATGTATGTCAAAGTTCTTCTTCAGGACTCGAAGCCGTGCCAGATGTGCCACATAAAAGGAACGTGATCTGAAACAGCTTTGGGCATGATAACAACATGCCCATAGCCCAAGACTATTTTAACCTTTATGTTTCTGTAGATTTACATTAATAAGTGAAGGATAAGGGCCTGCATTTTTTTTTTTCAAACAGTGAAGGCTGTTGTTTGGAGGGCGCTGACCCTACAGACACTGTGCACCTTTTATAAGGAGGCACTAGACATACAGCTTTAAATTACTATTTTTCTGGCTTTTTTGTACCCTTTTACTCAGTCCTGTGATTCTTGGCAGCTGGGAAGTGACTGTAGAGCAAAGATGAATCCATGGGACAGCTCTTTTTTGGGGATTTCAACGGGAACAAGGCTTTTGATGGGGCCTGTAAATTTACTGCATTACCTTGTGATGTACTGCTTTCATACTGTATAGTATATAGCACTTCTGTGCATTACCTCAGCTGAAATGCCAAAGATGACAAAAACTGAAGTGTGTTTTCATGAAAACACCACAGTGGGGGACCACCATTTGGGTTCCAGCTGTGAAAGTAGAATAAAAATTTTGCCACACTAATTTTCTAAATAGTTTAAAAAGCAAAAGATCACTGCCTTCCAAAAGCACTGAGGATTCTATAGACACAAATAGTAACCTGGCTGATACTTTTTGTGCATTTTTATAAATTTTGTCCTACAAAGAATACCCTTTACCTGCTGCAAGTGTACACTGTTCAGGTATGTAATAATAGATAATTTTCTGCATCAAAGAGAAAAAATGTTAAAGGTCAGAAAAGAGAATATTATTTCAAAGTTCCATACCTTTTCCTTGCTTTCCCTGGCAGTTTTAACTTCAGAGATTCGTTTAAGTAAGGACCAAAACAAAAAAAGATGTATTTGTGGGGTCAAATAGGTAGATACCTTCTCTTTCAAGACTTTCTGTATGTATTTTCTTAGGAGGATTCAGAAATGAACCCCAGAAGTTTGGAAGCATCACAGTTCAGAGCAGACACTTGTCACTGCTTAGTTACAAGTTAGTTTAAATGAACCATGAAACATCTGTGGAGGGGAGAAAGAACTGTGAATGTTGTTGAAGAAAGGAGTCATATTTAATATATCAGACTAGTGATTTTAGTAGTTTCTTGAATCAGAAATTAGCTGCACTGCAGGCTGCTCTACTGGGGAAAAAAAAGAGTAAGCAAGCAGGTGCTGGCTGAGTTTCTTTGCGCCCACATTGCTACTGTTGGTTTATCTGATCGCAGACCTAGTGTACTGTAGCATGATGAGTATGTAGCAGCAAGTGTATGAAAGATGCTGGAAAGATAGTACTCTGATGTTCTTAATCAGTAATTAGAAACTAAAAATAGTATTTTAGGGAAAGATAATAAATCTGTAGCCTTTAATCCTCCTGTGCCAATCTGTAAGCTGATATCATTATTACATGAAAGGCAATAAGAACATAAGTGAGTAAGCAAAAGTAGGTTGCTATTACAGTCACGTTACAAATTCCACATAGCCCAAGCTCTCTAGATGCTGTTTGGCTCCATCTGCTTTATGCAAAGTCTGTAGTCATAAAGCAGGTTCATTTGCAAGCAGAGAACACATAGGTGTGTTGTTTATTTCCATTCCTTAACTGTCCTTACTTCCTGAAGTTTTCTGAAACGAGTTAGGCTCTGCATCTCTTCTGCACTTGAGAGTTGTAAGTAGTAGCGTACTTTGGAGAAGATGGCAGCAGGAACAGGTACGTGGGGGGAAATCCGTTCCCCGCGCCACCGGGCTGAATCAACAGCTGCTGTGCTGTGCAGACACACATCCTCTCGTGCTAGAACAGTCGCGGAGAAAGCATCCCCACTTAGGCAGGGCCTTTCATCTAAGCATTTAAATAGTTTGCAAATGCTAAGACCTAGTTATTGTTACACAGGTACCATCACAGCTACTACTGCTTACGCTCAGGTGAGTTAGTAGAGTCAGGCCCTTGGCCTTACCCCACCCACTGGGAAACCTCAAAGGACGTCAAAGCGTGAGCCATACCACAATCGACGTGATTTCATAGACCGGTCCTCCTCCCCTTCACAACCACGTAATATCCCTGTGACAACTGCAGCAATCCTTTACATGGAAAAGCAACACAAAGTATTTAAAGTAGCGCAAACTCTTAATGCCATTCCGTGTCTAGACGAAGGAGCCGTGGCACAGCGTGGTGTGGTGCTGGTCACCCCCGGCCTGCCTGCCGGCCTGTTGAGCAGGAACTGTACTACAGAAGTGAGATCTGATGTAAGCTGAAGACGGCGGGAGAAAGATTTGAAGAAAAAAGGATGCTTATTTACCAAGTATTTTTGAATTACAAACTGCTGGAATAAAGCTTTTTTAACTCAGTATCTCACAGAAAAGGGTGAAAGCAAGTGCCAGATAAAATTCCTGGAAGTTGCTGGGAAACGTACTGTCACGGCTTAGCGTGGCTACACCACAGAGATGATTAAAAAAAGGAGAAAAAGGCACCAAATGCCGAATCCCACTGGAAAAAGGCAAGCAGAACTTTGAAATGGCTACTGAAAATGGTACGAATGGTTCAGCAGGCGTTGCCCTCTCCGTAAGCTCCGTTTAGCGAGTCCGTCCTCCCCAGGCGCTTTAGTGAGAGGGGGAGGAGGAGGAGGGAGGGGGTCGCAGCAGGGGCGGAGGCCCCGCTCGGAGGCTGGGCCCTGGGGGCCAGCAAGCTGCCCCCTCCCCGCCCCGGGGAGCGGCCCTTACGGAGCTCCCCAGCTTCTCCTGCCGCTCGCTCGGAGCTGCCGGGGCCCCGAACCGGGCGGCTCTCCCTCCCTCCTCCGCCCTTACCGCCAGGGATTTAGGGCGGGCCGGGGCCCCCCCGGCCGGCCGGGGCCGCCCCGGCAGGTGGATGTGGGTGCCGCCGCCCCTCCCCTGCCCCGTCCCGTCCCCTGCCCGGCTCCGCGCCGCCTCTTGCCGCCGCCCCGCTCCGCTCCCAGCTGACGGGGGCAGCCCCTTGTTTACCGGCCAGGGAGGCGGCAGCCGCCAGCCCGGCCTGCGCTGGAAGGGGCCGCGGGGCCGGGGCCGACGCCGCGGGGCAGGGAGGGGCCGGGCGCCCCGCTTCCTGGGCCGGCGGCCGGCCGCTATAAAGGGGGCGGCGGCGGCTCCGCGGGGCTCTTACCGACGATGCGGAGCCGGGTCCGGCCCCCGCGCCCGCCCCGCGGCCTCTGATTCGCCCCCGCCGGGACGCGCCGAGTTCTGCGGCGGCGGCGGCGGCTCCGACGACGCGGGCATGGGACCGAGAGCGGCGGCGGCGGCGGCGGCGCTGGCCGTGGCCGTGGTGCTGGCGGCCTGGTGCGGCCGGAGCCGCGGGGAGAGTGAGTGGGGAGCGGGGGCGCGGCCTAGGCGGGCGGCGGGGCCCGGGCGGCGGCGGCGGCGGCGGCGGGCCGTGAGGGGGCGAGGCGGGCGGCCCGGCCCGGCCCCGCCGCGCTTTACCCTTTGTACCTGCCCGGGGCGAGCGGCCGCCGCGCCAGGCCGCGCCGCGGGGACGGCGGCTCGGCCGGGGCCCGCGGCGGGGGGGAGAGCGGGGCCCGCGGGCCTCCCGCGGGGGAGCGGCTCGGGTCACCTTCACCCCCGCGTTCGGCGTTTTCCGCCCCAAAGCGCCGCGGGGCAGAGCGGGCCGGGAGGGAGGGCCCGGCGGCGGCCGAGGTTGGGGCTGCCGCTCCCCCCGGTTCGCCGGAGGATTCGGCGCCGGCTCCGCTTCCGGAGGGGTTTTAGCCCGGCGCGGCGGGCGGCTGCGAGGTTCGGTCTGGAGGCGCGGGGCTGCTCGCGGGTAGCCTTCCCAACCCGCAGGCGTGAGCGGGGGGGACCCGGGGGCGGGGGTCGCTGTCTGACCGGGGTCGTGCCACACGCGAGGTCGGGGTACGGAGAGGTTGCCTCGGAGGTGGCAAACGTGTTAAATCCCCGGCTGCCACGAGGTACAGCCTGACGAGCTGTTTTGCCGGGTTACGTTAAATAAACTTGCTTAGGAAATTCTTCTAGCTAGAGGTTTGAATTTTGGGTGATCTTTACAGGAGCCTTGTTAATAAAATGAAAGCGCTTCTTCGAAGAGAGCTACCTGGGTACGTAAACTGCCTGTCTTCCAGACAATCCCACGGTCTACCTGTTAGCTTCCCGTCAGAGGAGGCAACGGCAAAAGAATCGGTTCGCGTGCGGACAACGCAATGCGGGGCGGTTTTGCCCGTTTGTACGATATTCAGGGAATAAACTAGGATGTACCTTTAAAACAGCCTCTTTTTTCCCAGCGATTGGACAGGTTTTAGTTTTCAAAAATACCCCAGTTTCCTCCTCGTGCATGTTTTTACGTTAGAAGCCTTGAAAGAGACCAGTGGCACGGTTTTAACTGGGGAGGGTAAGTTCCAGCTGGCAAGCGTGTACAAACCTGCCCGCTACAAACAGAGAAATGGAAAAGGTAGTTGACATACGGCGCTAATAATAAATACACATACGACTTTGGTCCGGTGGTTCCTAACTTGAAAACATTATTGTTACTACTGCGCTGAAGCTTCTTATTTATTTATTGAAATCATATTCTGCTTTTTGGGTCGCAAGTGCGTTGCAAGTGGTCTGAACTCCATCATCTTTGCTGTATTACTACGTGGTAGGAAAATATGCTCTGCAATTCATGGATGGAGAAACAGGAGCGATGCGCAAGATGTCAGAGCAAACTCTGGGGTGGAATATTTTTATGTCCTTCAGGCAGCGCAAATACTTTATAAATATTTTGCGGGCAATTTGGACGACAAGGTCCCTAATTCAAAAGGTTTTCAGCCACTTTGATGTTTGACTCCATTTTCTGACAATGATTAGATCCCACAGCAGTACAGTGCTGATGGAAAACAACGCGCTAACGCGAAGGCCTGCATCAGCGTGGCTCGAAGGGTAAATGCACGTACAATAGTTGCATAAGCAAACAAGTTGTTCCCTGAGCAACGGAACTAATGAAGTCTGCTTTCTTGGAGATTTGTGTCCTGCATTCTCTACAAACAGGCCCCGTGATAACGCTGCTCTCCAACACCAGTATTCCCCCGGCTCTGAGCCCAACCGTACGTAGTTTTTCTTGTGCCCCGTATCTTTCTCTTCCCTTTACTTCTCTTGGACAGTGTCAGGTAAGAGGCTGGGGGAAAGCAGCGTGGAGTATGTGTGTAGGTGGTTCAGTGTGGTTTGAGTTCTTGCTTAAAGCAGCCTTTGGATGGAGATGCTGAATTTTTCCTCCTTAACCCATCCCCAGTTTTCACGAGTCTTTTAGGACCGAGAACTCTCTTCCTCTTTTACATGTGACCGAAGTTAGTTGGTGAGTTCAGGAGTTACTGAGAGGAGTAGCAGCAAGGGTTAAGGAAAGGAGACCTGACCTGCGCATAAAATGAAGATACATATATCTTGTTTTGTGAAGAAAAACAGGTTTGTGTGGTTTTTTTATCGCTGTGTAAACATAATGCAACTTCTTGAAATAAATCTCACACATGACTCATGCACATCAATTCATTAGCTGTGGTATTTAGGGTGGGATTTACCTCACCTAGTTTTAGGCATCTACCAACTGAGCAACTCTGGGCTCCTCTTGTGATTAGCAGAAAACTAATCAATACGGTCGCTAGAGTTTAGAATACGCTTCCTCCCCTTCTAAACTCTTCATCTAAATTTGGGCGCTGCACATGCACTCCATCACGTACCGCTGACGGTGGGGGCTGGAAATCTAACTGAGATCCCTCTACCTAAATCATCAGGTGGGACAAATTTCACTTTGTATTTCTGGAGTAATAGCCTTTTGAAATAATTTGCTTCTTAATTGTTATTTCTGGCTCATACAGATTTTTTTCTTTTGCACTCATAAACCCATTAAGAAACTGGTCCCTTGTTCCACCTCAACCCTGTGTTAATTTTTGATGTTGAGAGGAAATTTTGCTCCCCAGAGTAGAAAGTAGAAAGAGTGAGTGCAGCAGGGCAGGGCTGTATCAAAACCAGACAAGGGCTGCATCTGTCAGCTATCCCAGCGTGCCCTCCTGCTGTTTTAAAGAGAGGTAGTACGCTAACTGTCTCTGAATAGTCTGTAAGACCTGTAAGCTTTCTGGAGGTCAATTTTGGGGTGACTGTCTTGCGGAATATAAATTATGTTGATACTGGCAACATGTAAAACCTGTTCCTGCTCCCTTTGAAGTATGAGGATCTTAAGGTCTGTTAGCATTGACTTCTGCCCGTTACCCTGGGTGATCTCCCCTGGTCCTGGGATGCTGTCGCTTCACTGCCTTTTACCTTTGCGTGGGAAGCGTAGCAGTATGAGTCGTGTTTTTTGTTGTGATTCGAACGAGGAGAGCGTAATGATATAGCAAACCAGGCGTTATAGGCCAGACGTTGAGTTTATATATGCTTCTGGTGTTAAAGAACGTGACCGCCATGGCAGGTTTGCCCTCAGTTCAGCAGCGCTCTCTTGAGTAGTGAAAGGTAACAGGCATCCAAGATGTTACCTGCGGGGGCTGGAGGTTTATGGACGGGCTCGCATTTGAGTCCATGTCTCAATTTGCTTCGTTGCTCAGATCTAAATGGCTGAGGGGGAAAATTGAAGTTTAAAAATTAATATTCACAATTAGATATTTTTATGTTTCCTATACTATTGCTGTGGTAGGCTAGAAGCTGTCTTACAGTCCCTTCTACTCACCTGTCACTTTACAGGATGTTTTTCTGTCTCGGCTAACTGCTGAGAAACGCCCGAAAGTCCTTTATCCAGTTTCTTAATACCACTTCTAAAAGTCAGCCTTACGTAGAATTGCAAAGCTTCTGACTTGACCAACGCGAGTGTAATTTTTCTTAAATAATTTGTTTATTCAAGTAGGCAGTAAGCACGATAAAAATGCAGAATTAACTAATAGTTATTTTGAATGGTTTGTGATCCTTCTGTGCAATGCTACGTTGTTCTGGTCTTGATTGTTGAAGAGCCAGAGCTCTGTAGCAGCAGTGAATCATTAAGGTTTGGTATCCACATAGTTTACTATAAACAAGGCTTAAGTTCCAGGACTTCCCCTGTTAGACTCTATCTTGAAAACTAACCTCTGACATCAGATCTAGTTTCTTCATTCAGTACTTTAAGGTTGTTACCAAACTAGTTTGTTCAAGAGGCTTGGCAGCTTGGGGTTTGTTTGTTTGTTTTTTGAAGAGCGTGCCTTGCAACTTTTTTCTTGGGGGTCTGATGAAACATGTCTATAATGATGTTGGTGGTTTTTTTCAGTTACTTTGAATAGCTCGGTACCTAGGGACGAAGGAGTGTTTCCTCTCTGGCAGCGTAATGCTGCGCTGCTGGACGTGGAGCCCGTTTCTGCTGAAATTCAGGAATTTGTGTTCAGTAGAGATTTTGCCAGTAGTTTGAACAGGAATAGCATTGGGCCTACTACCGGAGAATCAATTTGAGATTTTTATTTTCCTGAAGGCTAATTTATGTGTTTTTTGAAACCAGGTTGTCTGTCTTATAATTGACTGCTCAACTTTGCTCTCCTTCTGGGATCAAACCTGCCCAGCCTTCATAGTGAATTGTTGATTAATTCCCCAGTCCCTGCAGAAGAAAGACTATCGAGAGAAGCTGTGGAAAAACACTTATTACTTTGCTTAAAACTGCTTCTTGTTGTCTTGGTAACAATAAATTTATGGGGTGACTTAAGCAGCTGCTGCATGAACAGAAGATACAAACTGCTGAACAGAATTCAAAGGCATTAAAAGATCGAGAACCCTCCAACAAAAAAGCGTGTTCTGTTTTGGATGTTCTTAACTCCTTATTACTCTCCTCAATCCTTGAGGTGGTAAAAAAAGTAGCTCAGATACCGTGGTGGTATTTATCACTTCAAAACTAAACTAAAGTAGAACATGAAAAATAGTCTTAAGTGTAAATTTCTCTAAACGTGGAAAAAAAACCTGTATAAACCCTGTTAATCTTTGAAGATTTACAATTATATTAGCCTTTTATTTGATTGTTTATTTCAGAAACAAGCCTCTAATCTGTTTTAAGTTCCTCCTAAGTGTCTATACCAGGGTAACATCAGTGTTTGATGTTGCCTTCTGTTAAAAGGACTTGTGCAGAAGCCCCCAGTACTGGAACCCCTTAAGCATAGCAGACGCTCTGCCGGTTTATTACATTGCTGTTGCTCAGCTTTGAAAGCAGCAGAGTTTGAATAACTCGGGTCACATCCTGGTTTGCCAGGACGCCTGGAATCCCCTGTCTGGTTTGTGCTGGCAGCACTGGAATAATGCATTCTGTATGAGAGCTGGTGAAAAATACAAAAATATTTGTAAAATGCAAACAACTGATGGATTGTGGACCTGTACTTCCAGCTGTGGTAGATTTATATGATTATTTAAAACTTCAGAATGCTTTGCTGTTTACTCCGAAGCTTCACCTGTCTCCCTCCAGCCGTGCTCTCGGAGCAGGGATAGCTGTGTGGATTAAGGGTTGTCTGGGGGCCAGCTTGTGGCCAACTTCGAGTGACTTACCTAATTCTAGTCAAAATGATGAAAGACTTGGGTAATTATGCTTAGTGTATAGATGCATTTTGTGGCCTTGAGCCACAATAAAAGCCTGGAGCTTTTACTCTTGAAAGTAATTCTTAGTCTGTAGAGTTGAGCTGTATCTTTTGACCTCTCCTTTTCCTTAAGGTCAGCTGTATACATTCAGATTACTCCGGGTAGTACTTTATCCTGCGATACAGCAGCTGGTCGTGGGTACCACCTTAGCTTGCTCTATTTTGCCTGTGTGCTCAGCAAGCAGTAAATAAGAACCAAGATGCTGGGAATTTATCAGATAGTTTTAGCTGCGCTGGTGACTTGTGCATTGAATTTCAGTGTCTGAGTTTTAGTTGTCCTGCTGTTGCTTCTCCTTTCAAGAAGAAACCACTGGCCCGCCCCGTCAGTCACTTGCTTCCTTGGAAATACCTATCTTAATTGTTTAAAATAAATATTTAGAGTACTTAAACTGAATCCGTTCCTCTCCCAGTTCTTTTAGCCCACGGTTGGGGTGTGCAGCAAGACGGCTTTCTGGCTTACTTCCAGTTTGGCTGCAGTTTTTCATGGGGCAAAGAGGTTGCTGCTAGTTGGTCATCAGATTTCCTTTCCCACTTCTTTTTAAAAGTGCATCCTTGGTCTTTGAGGCACTGCGTGAATTAGCTTTTTCTTCCAGAAAGCAATTTAAGAAACAACTTGGATATAGTGCCAAAAAATCCCATTGGGCAATAACATTGCTCCAAATCCTATATTTGTGTTGCCAGATTTATTTTTTTTTTATTGCGGTGGAGCAAATTATTGAATAATCATTAAGATGTTTGCACAGAATTTATTTTTAACCCCCACAGCAGTGGTCTGTATAAAACCATGAGGTCTGTATAAAACTGTGACAGTCATAACTGTTAAACATCTGTCTCTACACTGATTTTTGTAAGGCCTGATTATTGCTCGGTGATTCCTTGAAGCTGTGACGTGGTAATTTTATAGATGGTGAGCTTTACGTACAGTAGGAAAGAGTAAGAGCCTGTGCTTTTAATTCTTACGGGGGCAGGAGGGGGCTGCCTCAGCTATAGACAAAAGAGAGAATCCCTAAAGTGGATGAAGTCTTAAAAAAACAAACAAACAAACAAAAACCCCAAACCCAACAAAACCCCAAAGTTAAAAAAGAATCCCCCTGGACAGGACGGGGAAACGGTTGGTTTGCACCATTGCGTTGCCAAGCAGGCTTGCCTTTCCACAGGCGTCTCCCGTGAACGTTAAGGTCTGGCTGTATATTTGTATGAAGTTTGGTTTTAAAAGGGTTGCCACTGGGACTTCTGTTGTGCTATACAGCACAGTGCTCTAAATTTCCTTCTGGATTTCTTACCTGTGCTTAGATTTTAAAAAAAAATTTCCCTATTCAAACTTTTGGTTTTCAGTCTTTTCCTTTTGCTGGTGCCTGGATTCGTATTATTGCGTTTACCTTCTAATTTATGCTTCATGTAATTGTTCACTTTGCCAGTTCTGTGGGTTACTGGTTCTGCTAAAATTAACTGCCCAGCTAGTCAAGGCAGGGAGATTTGCAACCTTGAGAAAATAATAACAAAAAAACCCAAACACCTAATCTGAAAAGAATGCTTAGGGCAAAAATTACTAGTGTAGTAAATTACTCCTGTCAGCAAAGTCTGGGCAAGAGTGTAGGCTGTGCTCCTGCATGTGTGTGTTTCCAGGTTTTTCTGCTGTCTTCCGAAGAACTACCGTTTCCTAGCCATTATTCTTTTCATATCTTCCCCTCTCTACAACCATTCTAAATTACTCCCTCTAATCCACTGGCATTAATTGCACAATCTGAGATGAGGTAGGTGTGTTGCTGGCAACTATCTAAAGAAAACAGACTTGGTTGCACAGACATCTCTTACTTTTGTAAACGCCAAATGACGTCTAAGGCCTGGTGTTACAACTGCAGTCGTGATAGAGGTAATATCCAGAAACTCAAGATGGCAGAAAAAATTATGAAATACTCTTCCAGTCTTATTTTGTAATCATATACCAGGGAATGTTCCCCACAGTATATTTCTTAACACTTGAAGCATGCTTTACTGAAAAGGGCCTCGTCGTGAATTCTGAGCGTAGCTATGTATTACGGTGCGGTTGGACAAAACCGTGTGTTTAGAAAACTAAACCAATTACCTTTTCTTAAATAAATAAACGTCGTTGTTCTTTGCCTTCCAGTTTGCAGAAGCATGGACATTCGCAACAATCTGACCCGGCTGAACATGCTTGAGAACTGCACTGTGATTGAGGGCCACTTGCAAATATTGCTGATGTTTAAAACCAAGCCTGAAGATTTCCGCGAGCTCAGCTTTCCTAAACTGACTATGATTACAGACTACTTGCTTCTTTTTCGTGTGTATGGCCTGGAGAGTTTAAAGGGACTTTTCCCTAACCTCACTGTGATTCGAGGAACTCATCTGTTTTTTAACTACGCACTAGTCATTTTTGAGATGGTTCACCTGAAAGAGATCGGCCTCTATAACCTGATGAACATTACTCGAGGCGCGGTGCGGATTGAGAAGAACAACGAATTATGTTACTTGTCCACGATCGACTGGTCAAGGATTTTGGATTCCGTAGAAGATAATTACATCGTGGCCAACAAGGATGACAAAGAAGAGTGTGGAGATGTGTGTCCGGGAACTGTGAAAGGGAAGAGCAACTGTCCGCCTACTGTGATAAATGGTATTTTCATTGAACGCTGCTGGACCCACGATCGCTGTCAGAGAGGTCAGTGTGCAGAGTGATGTATGTCAACTATGGTTTTGCTGTCAATTTTTAACCTGTCAGATCTATTGGAGGGCTAATAAGGTACCTATTAATTGCTATCTTTAAGCACAGGTTCCTAAAAGCCAGGCTCAAAATTGACATTAGGCAGGTGAAGAGAGAACCTTTGGGATGGGGCTGTTTTAGCAGTTTTTTCACCGATGTGAATAACGTATCCAAAAACATTGTGCTTGGTTTCCCTGGGAAGTTAGGGACTGCCTAGAGCTCCCAGGTTTAGCACACTGTGAGTGTAACTGGTATCTTGTATAATAGGTAGTGGTATTAGTATCTCTGTCGGGGCTTGGGTAGGGGATTAAAAGTCCAGATTGACTGAAAGGCTGCAGCAGGCGGAAACAGAACGGTGGGGGAAAGTCTTTATGGAATAACCCAGCTCTGGAAAGGTGCAATTACATTTTTACTGAAACCTTCCTGCCATAAAAAGGTATAAGGTATGAGACGAGTGAGCAGCGTTTGCACAGAGTAAGAAGCTGGAAGCCAAGTCAGACCTGAAGGGAAAAGGAGAAGGAGGAGACAGGACCTGGACAGGGGTTGCCCGTAGCAGGAGTCCTGGGGAGGGTGAAATAGCTGGGCTTTGAGCCTGGGGTTTTGGTTCAGGGGAGAAGGGATGTTTGGAAAGTTAGCTGCTGTCGCAACCCCTGAACTCCAGTTCTTAAACTGTACTAGGGTTGCTTTTAATTTTGTACAGATTTGTTTTTTCCAGACTTGGAACTGACCTTAAGGTTAGTTTTAATTATATATTGACTTTGATTTATGTTAAATCTGACTTGACGGGGAGCAAAGTGAACTGAGGTAAAACTGACATATTTAGAGTTGTCTGTCTTTCTGGAGGTAGTGCATCCAAATGAAGCAGTGTGTCCTAAGACGAAATTAGGAAACTTGCGGGCTGGAGAGAATTTCTTGCCAAGCTTTAAAGGGCAACTCTGAGTGCTAAGTGCCAAATTTGAGAAGGAATTCCTACCAGCATGCATAAACTAATGAAATTAATGTGGTTTCCCCTCTGCCACTCCTCACCCCTAAATCGTCTGGCTTCCTTTTAAAGAAAGTGGTTATTTTTTGTCGCCAGAATAACAGGGTATGAGCAGGAGGATGCAAGCGTGTGCGTGCGTTCCTTTTTTAAAATGAAAAATAAGGTTATAAAGCATTTTAGTTTATAAACTCTTTTGGTATACAGTTATTATCAGCGCTGAAACCTGGTTTCTCATGCGTTCATGTTTTATGTTTCCTGCTATTTCATAAGGTTAAAGATCTAACTGAAACGTTTTCTGTGGCCGGACCGTGCATAATGTCCCTCATTCCTGTGAATTTTCTGGGGCTGTGCTACAGCAGACTGGAACGTATGGTTTCTCTCCTTTATATGGTTTCTCTCCTGCCTATTTCCATGAAACCTGTAGGAATGTAATATTTTACCATTGGGGCAGAAATCTCAGCTCCTGAGCCTCTCACACAAATTCAGCTAAATTTGTTGGAGGACAGCCGTGCAGTCTCACGCGCTGTCTTAGCTTAGTTACCTAAGGAAGCCAAGCTAGTAAGTCCATTTGGCTTGAACTGGAAATTGAAATTTGAATTTGAAAATGGTTTCAAAAGTAATCATATACAGATGCTCCCATCTGGTTTTCTGTGTTCCTTGTAGAAGATTTAGAGAAGCAATGCTCCTACGTATTTTGGCCGAAACTGGTATGCGTTTTCAAAACCACTTCACAAGCCACACTTATCTTTGTTTTGAATGCTAAGATTGTATTTTTCTTTATTGGTAGCCGGTGTTCTCAACGAGCTGGTTTCTGTATTATATTGTGCCTGGTGACACCTGCTTCTAAAGTTATTTCAACAGCTTGAGTAGTCTTTTAGACTTTTTAGACTTTTTTGAGTAGCCTTTAGACTTTAAACACACATGCATGTTAGTAACTGTGGTAGAGATTAAGTGACATTTATTTAGTGAACCTGTTGGTGGAATCACTGTGTTCTCTGTTCTTGTGCCAGCCGTAACGTATCCTTAGCCTGTATAATTGTTTTGCAAAATTTTATAAGCTTGTGTGAATTGTACTTTGGCTTTCCGTAGCCTGAAGAGCCTCGCAGCAACTCCCAGTACCGAGGGTATTAATGTCGTGGTATCCTTCCCTCTGCACTTTTGCAGCTTATCTGGGAATCTTCAGCAGCTAATGCTCTGCTGAAGTCTCCCGTCTCTCTGGTTTCAAGTGTATTCTCCTCTTTTATTTTTGCCCTTTGTCTTTTAACCAATGCTGGAGTGAAATGTAGCAATTTCAGTATAATTTCCTTGGGGGAAGTTTGGTTTTGTGTGTGGTTTATTTTAACGCAGGTTATTTTATCTCTAGTTTGTTTTATAAATCTCTGTGTAGAATCTCCCGTTAGCTATTTTTTGGTTTGCATCTCTGGATGGGAAGCTGTTGCTGTCTAAACTGATAGCACCGCTGGATAGCACTGCTGCCCTGGGATTGTGGGTCAGGATATTTTGTTTGCTCTTTTGTCTACCGGAAAAAATCCTTGAACAATATGTAAATATTGGTTGTTTTGATGTTGCAGAGTGCTTGTCAGTTGACAAGTCCCAAGCTGGCAAGCTTTTCCAGCCTGCTAAGCTTTGAGTCTTGCTGGAGAAAATTAGGAGATGGGCAAGAAGTTTGAGAGCACATAGGTGGGAAGACTGAAAGGTGTCGCAGGAAGGTCTCGTGTGAGTGGGAAGGGAGATGGTTGGGGTGGGAGTGGGGTCCCTGGGTGTCCCCCATCTCTTCCGCACCAGTCCCTGACCTTCCCGTGCCTGCGTCCTGCGGCGGCTTCCTTCACGTTATCCCTGCCACATCTCGTATCGATCATGCGTCTTTGGTATTTCGTTATTTTAATCAGCACAGATATTCCAGTTAACTCCAAAACTCACTTTCAGTTGTAGCATATAATTATCTCTGAGGCACACGTCCAAGTCTCTGAATCATCCTTGCAGCTATAACTCCAGCCCAGAAATTTTTTCAGTTGGTGATAACATGTTCAAGACAACAAAGTAAAGGATCTTCTTACAGATGTTGGAGCTAAGGTTGTGGATGAAACTGGTTGGGAGGAACTGAAAGGATTTGTGGGCAGCTGCACGCTTTGAAAAAACAGTTGCAATATTGAGGAATCTGTGTCTGGGTGCAAAGGGGTGTAGGTGGATATTCCATAGATTGAGGTTGGGTGGGATTTGTTTCCTGAAAGTTTTCTTTTCCTTTTTCCAAATTACTTGTGTTGGTGTGAAAAACAAGCCGGTTCAATTAAGGCCAACTCCTGTTATATTTTGGGTAGGAAGGGAGGGAAATATGTAGTCTGTTTGGAATTTGGGTCTAGCCTTACGCTGTTTATGGCAGCCAAGCGCTGTTCCTGTCCTGGAGGTTTTGTACCTTTTCAGCCCACATTTTTATAAGTTGTTTTTGGGTTTGTTTTTTTTTTTTTACATGCGTACTTACTTTTATTGCCATAAAAACATAGTTCTTGGTTCGGTGCAGCATGTTCATGCAGAGGGAGCGTCTTTGCTGAAGAATGCAGACAACAAAAATGCTGGAAATGCCACGTCCTAGACCTCAGTCTAGATCTGCCAAACATGATTTTCATATTTTGCATTTTTTTTCCACATGGTTTTTTTTATGTAATAAAAACGCTATATGTCTGTCACTCCACTTGCGGAAGGAACAATTCCCTCTGAAATAGGATTTCCTGCCAATTCTCTTTGCAGTCAGTCTTCTCTGTCCATACATAATTTGAAGCAGTCTGATGTTTTTGACAGTCTAATTATAAAGGCAGGTTCAGCCTTTTACTTGCATATTGGGTCATCTGGAGGTGGAGTAAGGTGATAGGAAGGAAAAGTGCAATGGCAAAATAAAAATGAATGGGAAAATGATCTGCAGTATCAGACAGTCCCTTGGTGAATATTGGAGGGCCACATTCCTGGAATATAAGGATGACTATCTGAAATGTGGGCTTTGTTCCTTAGAGGATATGATGAAATTCAAGTTCTCCAGTTCATCCTGAATGAAACCTTTGTAGGAGTCTGTTATCTTCTTGATCTTGGGACTTCACGCTACCAGGAAATTTGAGTTAAGAGTGTGGGCTATTTCAGGTTCGTAGATAGACTCTTTCTTCAGTCTATTGTCTTGCTTTATGTGATAAAACTGAAAGTTGTGTCTCTCCACAAGTGCAATCTAGAATTTGTTGTAAAATACTAACCTCAGAAAATAAAAATGGAAGGTATGTGAAACCATTCAGGCCAATTGAAGAAGATGGTAAACCAGAGCTGATAGAAGGGACGACAGGCTGGAGTAATTGCCGTGCAAAGGAGCTGCTAAAGAAAGGTACCATATGAAAATAATAATGTTTGTCCAGATTTTTTTATGATGTTGGGGAAGTAGGTCTGGAGACTAGGGAGACAACAGAATCTCTCTGTAATTTTCCTTTGACTTACCCAGGGAAAATTCTGGGACGGGAGGAGGACAGGTAAGGAACTGAAGGGTAGCTTTAGGAGCTTGCTTTGTTTCCTATTACAAGCAACACAACAAAGCACTCGGAAAAACATTGCTCAGCCCGAAATCTCTTTCAGCTTCTGTGAAATAGCACCGAGTGCTTTTAAAGAGACGAGTGCCAGAAGAAATTCTGCAACTATGAACATCTTCAAGGCAGGTTTGAATAACAAAGTTCAGAGGTGTGTGTGGGAAACGTTTTGCGATGTTTACTTAGGTACAAATATTACTTAGCAACAGCTTCCTGTAATTTTTATGTGCTGGGAATTTCTGTAACTATAAGCTTAGTTTTATTACCTTTGTATGGGAAAGGGGTCTCGAAGCACTGAACAGACTTAGCCAGCCTCAAGGGCAAGATATTTTTAAAGCTTCAAACACAAAAGAAATTTTTCCAGTTGCTACCACATGAAGTGGAAGTGCTCCTTTTATTTGGAGATCTGATAAGAACTGCCTTTTTTTTTCCCCTAGCTCTGACAAATGCCAGATGGAAGTTGACACCCGATAATCTCACTGGGGCGTCTGTTCTGAACCTTGCCAAGCGACGGCTTTATTGAGTGCGTGTAGTGTTTGTGGTTGGGGCTATTGTGATGCTTGCAAATGGCTAGACATCCTAAACTAATTCACTTCAGCTTATTAAGAGTAATTAAGGGATTTATGGTGATTGGTAGTGTGATACAGTCCAAAATTGGGGGAAAAGGGGTGGAAACAATCACTCCGCACGAATGACTATTTAAGAGTATACTACTTACTTTAAAAACACCAAAGAAAACTTGGGACTGTGAAGAAGCATCTAGTTAGGCTTTTGTCCACCGACGTGGGGTGACACAAGGCTGTAGAATTTCAATACTGAACAGTTTCAGCTTTCTGAGAAATCCCCATGTGTGCAGCTCCTGTGGTCTCACCATGCTGATGTTTCTTTGGCTTCTTCCCTGCTGCACCTTTACTTAAATGTAGGGGGGTTGAAGATTTTCTTCCCCCACCCCAATTCCTGACCAGCACTTTAGACAGAAGCTGCTGTCTGATCCGTTCCATCTTCAGAGCATTAGAACAAGAACTAATTCCTAGCTCATCCAACAGTTAACAAGCAGTAAACACAGAATTCTCCCCAAAGTTAAGATATCTTGATTTCTGTACAGAGGTCTTGTCAAGGCAAAGGATTTTGATAGGTTAAAAAGGAAAATGAGGTATTTTGCTGCTGATATGGTGAAAATTGGAAAAGTTTTTGTCTTGTTTGGTCTGAGTTGCCATTTTAATTCTTTCCTCCTTAGCCCCTTCCACAAAACACTTGTTATTCGGGTCAGTGGCTGGGCCACTGAGGCGGCTGAGAGGACTTTAACACTTAACAGGCACTAACTTTACTGGAAGATGTTTTAAGATCTCTGTTCGATCTTCAGTAGTGACATCAACTGCTTGTGATTTCCAAGGGTGGTGTGCCAAGGGTACTCCAGGTAGAATACTTATTTTTCCCATTTCAAGAACAGTTCCAAGTTATCTTGTTTGCTTAAACAAGGGAACCTGCGCTGCCCCTTGTTAGACAAAATGTAGAAGGCTGACTACGCTTGGCAGACACATTTGTTGGAAAATCCTGTTGTCTGGGCATGGATGTAGAAGCAGGAAGTCACAGACTGTAAAAATAATAATACTGAGCAACAGAGTTAACCTGTGTCAGTAACGCAGATGGTTCACCCGGTGGGATGTGTTTGCTGGGGGAGCAGGAGACTTGCTTCACTCAGAGCAAATCCTGCTGCATGTTGGGGGTGCGTTCATGCCGTAAGTGAAGGTAAGGAACTGGCTGGTTTATATATCCTGTATGTATTCCTCCCTTCACCCCCCTTAATGAAGGCAGAACAATGATTCTGTATTTTAAATCTTAAAAATTTTAATTAATTGTAGAAGTATTCTAAATCAAATGCGATTCTGATGCCTAAATCTGAGAAGGAGCAGACAGAGCAAAATAAATTTAAGGTGTGTACAATGGTATAGCATTCTTTCATTTTGTGATGAAGGAACTGGAAATCCTTCTTGTGAAAGGACTGTGAACTGTTGAGTCCATACAAAGAAGTATATTCAGTGTGTGTAAGAAGACCAACCAAAATATGTCACTTGGCAAAGCTCTCTGAAACATCTTTCTCTATCAGGAATTGTATTTGACAGGGATTGCCTCTGTAAATAAATTCTGTGTTTAAAAAAACACACGCATACACAAAACAAAACACAAAAAAGGTCAAAAAACCCCAGGTGTGCCCAGTGCAAAGATTGTTTCTAGCTGAAAGGTTGAGGATTTCGGGACCTTTTGATTAATTGCAGAGCTGGTGCATAACCAACTGTGTCCTGGAGGAAGCAACACTAACCCTTCTCTCAGTTTGTAACAATAGCTGGTTAAAAGTTCAATGATCATGCTTCCCAATTATATCCTATAATTGTGTGCAAGTTCCTATTGGAGGGATGTGAATGAACTTGCTGGGATGTTTATGCTTCTTAATTAGGGCTGTTGGTTAGCTCAAAAAAAAAAATGTTGGGTAGTGGGAAGTTGTGGGGGTACCGGCTGGGATCGCCTGGCAGCGGGCTGAGCTGCTTGGTCCGTGCCTGTAGTTATTTCAGTTGCTGCTTTGATCCAGAGTTTGCGGCTGGCATTGCGTAAGTGTACAAACCAGCACGCTGCGGCTTGGTCACCGAAATACTGTAGATTACAACTGTGTGCGTTCATCGTCTTTATCTAGATTTTTTTTAGATGAGGGTACTGTGCTGGCTGGGCTGACATTGTTTGAGAGTCGTCAGTGTTGCTTTTATTTTGGCTTGTGACATTTAAAACAAACAGAGAATTAACTTTGGCTCTGTGCAGTGCCTAAATGTTGGCGAAGTGAGTATAGTGTTTTCATTTGAGTCTGGCTTCCTTGTGAATCTGTATTTAAATGAACTGAAAAAACAGGGCAGTGCACTTGGCACCTGCTCACGTCCAAAAAGTTTTCTAACGTGGAATTTCCTCCCTTCTTCAAAATAGGGTCAGAATTGCTATTGAGGAGATGGACACGGGCAGGGCAAGAGGATGCTCTGTACAACCAGGAGCTTCTAGCTTAGTACCCTGAGTATGAATTCTTTAATTTGAAAATGCGCTTTCTTATTGACCCGGCCAGAGGCTGCCTCTCGAGCAGCTTGAGAGGTTGTAGGCTCTGAGGAAGAAGATGTTTTGAAGGACATCCCACAAAAGAGTTGGAAAGAAAGTCTGGTTAGAATAGCATTCAGCAGAATGCTGGGATTAATTTTCCTCTACATATTTTTAAAGAACTCGGGGTGTATGTGGTTTTGCTGACATCACTTCAGCACGCTCCAAAAAAATAAATGTGATTTTAATCTTGTGCATCAGGTTAGAGGTGCCCTTTTTCAAGGATGTCAAGAAATACTGCTCTTTTTCAATTGTAAATCAGGCAGTTTCACCTTTTGCAGACAACAGCTCCCACACTGTAGTCGCTGAAGCACTGGCAGGTGCCGGACAGTTGAGCTGTTAAGTATTATGACCCTTGTTCATACGCAAGCGTAATGAGGGTGGACCAATATTTAGCAAGATTGGTCCAATGAAGATTGTAAAATTTGCAAGGTCTTTTTATTTGGGGAAGGGCAATTTCATTAATCTGTTTGTAGAACTACTCCAGTCTTTTGTTTTCTGTGCAATTTGAAGGCTTCTGGAGATGTACACATCTTATAGCTGGTCACTTGGGACTCCTACAGAATTGCTGCTGGTATGTGGCCATGCTGGAATTTCAGGGCCCTGACCTGATGAGCTGAGCCTGAGCTCAAGTTACAGGGAAAGACTGATGTTTTTTAAGTCAATGCACAGAGTTAAGGCCACTCAGGTAGCAAGCTTGTCAGGGATCAGAGAAAATACCTGCAGACTGAGCAGCAGTAACGTCTAAGGTCGCTGGCTTTCTGGTTCTTCATGCTCCTCTCAGTTCGCTTCAGCCTGACCCCTGAGCACGATTCCTCATCTAGTGTTTTTTAAAAAGTGAATTGTCTGGGGCAGGGAAGGGCTGGTCTCAATTTGTTAATCAAAATAAAGCCTGCTGGACTCTAGGATTGTAAGCAAGGGAAGGTTTATAGGGCAGGGGAACAGCCATGGCTTGGGGTTGTGTAGCCGAAATTTCCAACTCAATTTTTGATATCTTCTCCGGTTTTGTAGCTGTGGGGCGTTAATTGTATTAAGAGCACGCAGCATTTAGTGCAATGTATTAGCTTTAATACCTGTGGGCAGGGGCAGGAGTCACAGCGAGGGAGCCATGCGTATGGGAGGGAGAGGTTGGGCTCTAGGCGGTGTTTGAGGTGCAGGAACAGACGGGCCTTTCCTGCCAAAGGTGCTGAGATGTAACATTTCTGTGTGGCAAAACTGCAAGGCAGTTTGCATGACATGAAATAGGGTTGCCCCTATGCTGGCTGATTTTTCCCCTACTGACGTGAAGAGGGCCAAGTTCAATACCGGGTGCTCGAGGAAAGGATTATTTGGTGTCTGTGGGAGAGCTGCTGAACTTGGCAGCTTTGCTTTTGATAATGTGAGTGAGATGCTGTTAGCTTCCGAGTTGTTTGTTCTGAAATATCTGAAGTGGTAACTGAGATTTTACTAAGCAACCTGCAGCAAAAAATCAAGTTCCAGCTATTGCGCTGAACTCAGCATCTGGAAATCTCTCACACAGAAACTTCAGACATCACGCTAGAGCTGTCATATCGGCAACGGTTTATGAGTGAGAAGGTACGTAAAGAATGCTTGCACTTGAAGGTGGGCTTGAACCCTGCTGCGCTGCTAAAGGCACGATTAGAAAATCTTAGGAATGGTGCAGGAAGCTCTACCAGCGTATTGGGTTTCCTAGGAATAAGGCACGTGCAAGTCAGCAGACATCACGGGATAACTAAGCATTTTTCTGTTACCATTTTAAACTTCATTAGGCATCCGTGTTGCATTACAACACTGCAAGGATTTTAATACTTCACAAGTAATATTCATTAAAATTTTGAGTATCGGACAAATATTTTTCTTGTCTTTTCTACAAAGACAAACCGATTATATTCTATGGGTAATGAAAGCATAACAGCAATGATTTAATAAAGCAAATAGGACTTGTTTTTTCTGGTCTTCAGTCTTTTCTGAATGTCATCTTTCTGAAGTAAGGCCGATCGCACTGGGTGTGTTTACACAGCTTCAGTTTGGGATGAATGAGTCCAAGAGCTCCCCTGTAAGTACCCCTCAAAAGCTCCCAAAAGCCGGAGAGGAAATGGAGCTCCTCAGTGTGATGTCTGACTGTCTGAGAGTCTCGTCCAGTGGAGCCTTAACACGGCTTAAAGGAATAAGGCTTTTGTTTTAAAACTGTATGTGAAGAGAAGCCTTTAAAGCTCAATAAACTGTTTCTCTGTTCATTCAATTCTGTGGATTTTAGGCGTGGGGAATCTGCACGCTCTGTTTCTGGCAGACCGGAGAGCGTAACGTGCAGTCTTACCTGGAGACTTAATAAAAAAGCGGTTACGTGGAAACTGGTGCTTTATCTGAAACAACTTCTCACCTCACCGGCAGGTTTCTACAATTATTAAATTAGCAAAAGAAATGTGATGTGTAGATTACCTTTTCCACACTCCAATAACCTTATCTGCAGGGCTGCTTAAATAATTTGTATAGTGTTTGGCTGCTCTTTCAGTGCTTACACACCAAGTTTCTAGTCCACAAAACTGGTCTACAAGTCTATTAGAACTAAGTATCTGCATCAAGCATCAGTTTTTGTTCTGGGGAATATAAAATGTTCACTTGGAGCCTGTACAGTGCATGAATTTGGTGGGTGTGACAAGAAAAACGTCCTCCGTGTTTTGCATGGCTCTGTTGGCGAAAGGAGGAGCTGCTGCATGACGGTTCTTGTTGATCAGCGCTGGGGAAGAGTGTGTTGTTTTTCCACATGCTCTAATCTGTGATAACAAAAAGAACTCCAGATTGTGTTTTTCAAACACGCTTTAGGACTCTTGGTGCTCAGATTTGCCAGTGACTATCCATTGCGGTAATACATCCATCTACCCAAAGCCTGATTTGGAGCGGCATGGTTTCAAATATGAGCCTTGCTTTGATACTGAAGGAGACTGAGCAGGACTCAGCAATAAACTGTCAAGTGTTTCACTTCGTACTAAGTATTTTGCAGAGGATCGCGTGCTGGATGTGGACTTTGACACCACCGATTTCTTCGCGGTGCTGCCGTGGTGGTTCTGTGCCCCTCTCTGCGCCTCGGCGGTTGTCTGTAACGTGGGGCTGATCAGAGCGACCTGCTGACGAGCTAGACTTCAATAAACTGCAGGCGGCGAACGCAGGAAGTGCCTCAAGGCAGAATTTAAGATGGTTTTAGACAAACAACTGTCAGAAATGTCTTAGGTAAAGTATTTGATCTGGCCTTGGACAGGTGGATGGACTGGGTGGCATCTTGAAGACTTCTGCAACTCCCTTCCAGTTGAAGATTGCTTTCAGTAACAGCAGCTTTGTGCTGAGATTTGAAACCTCCGTAGTTTGCTTAAGAAAAAGACTCTTTGTCCCTAGAGAAACTGATATGGCTTCAGGTTTCTTGTAGAGAAGAGTCCCATCTCTTCTTCTGTCTAGATAGTGCTAGTTTGTGTAATTATTTTTCAGAGGATTCTGTCCATTGTAAGGTTATTTCCACAGGCCCCCCCCACCCTCCCCCCTGCAGTAATTACCCCATTTAGGGATCGGCAGGTGCCTCACGCTCTGGTATCAATTAGACCAGCTCTGAATAGTCTTAATTGCTCTGAAATGGACAGTGCTGATGGTAACTGGTGATTAGACCATATCTTGACTCCCATGCTGATAAACATCCACGAAGCTGAAGGTTTTTAGCAATCGTGGCGCACGCCTGCACAGTTTGTGTTATGTAAGCAGATCCTGTTTCTCTCGATGGCTGAGCATAGTTTAACGGGCGGATAACGAGACTTTTGTTGCTACTGTACTTCCTTATTACTGAACAAAGTGACTTCAGTGACAGTCAGTTTTACTTTAAGAGCTTACCACGGCAGAGGCATGAAATAGAACAGAATTTTCACGATTCTGGCAATTGACAGTTGGAGCCATTAACTATTGTGGAAGAACGATTGAGAATCCCAGGTCTCCCCCGAGTTTAACGTAACTTCAGAAGATTCAGTTCCCTCATTGTTGGCCTCTCCTTGTTCGGATGGCACAGCTAGTTTGGGATGAGATTCCTTCATATTACACCTTTCTCTTGCATAATTTACAAGGAGAAATAGATTAATAGCTGCTAAGGGTGGTTTGTGCAGCAGATTTAATGGGTTTTGTACTAATCTATAGCCATTTGTTTTTCCTTAGGGTTGTATCTGTGTGGCTTTTGGTCATTTTTATCAGTTCTCATTTGGCACTTTGATTAGAGAAGCAGAGTGATGTGGCACAGCACGCATCCTGTAGATCAAAACTGTAGGGATCAGGATGGTTGTAATGAGAAGCCGTTAAGCAGATCTATACCTGAATAGAGCTGAGCTGGATAGTTTTGTGTGGGACCACATATCATTATACATTGAATTACTTGAAAATGGGCCTTGCTGGTATGCTGAGGATGACAAGAGCAAGTAGTAAATAAAAATACATTTCATAAAGAGGTCTCAACTGCTTGACTCTGGGACTGCAAGCAAACAGTATCTATTTCAGTACTGCTAAGTAAATTCTTATACCTAGAAATAAACTGTGGAGAGCATACTTACTGCTTTAGGGCAAAGAGAGAAGGGTGTATAAATTAATGGGCATGAGCTGATGAGGCCAAAATGACTAGAGTAGTTGAGAGAATATTATATGGGTGCATATAATCTATGTATTTGATACTAGTATGTCTAGTAATGAGATACTGCATACATTTCTCCTTTCCACAGTTCAAATATGATTTTGAAAAAAATTATTGTAGGTTCAGCGAAAACCATGACACCTATTAAATTACTGGAGGATGTGCTTTACAATATTTAGTTTTGGATGTATCTATGTGGGAAATAGTTCTGGTAACAGAAGGATGTATGTCTTAGCCCTGTGGTGAATCCTTTCGTGCGTTGGCTGCTCGCGTGGGGTATAACTGCTCTGTTTTGATTCCTGCCAGGTTGTCGGCTGCCAGCCTTGGGTTATGTTGGGGAGCAGGCAGCTGCCCAGCAGCACTTCTTCCAAGGGCGCTGCCTGCGTAGAGAGGCTGCTCGAGACCCGGAGTCGCCTTCCCTCTGCTGCTGTCTCCGGTAGTCAGCCTTTCTTGGCACAGAGCGAAACCCTTTACCCTTGGAGTGGCTGCAGTGGGACAGAGACTGGCATTGTGATCAGATTCCCACCACAGCCGTTCCCTGTCTAGCATGGATTTGGGCAGCATGCTAAATGACCATGCACTAAAACAGTATGCATCCTGGTAACTTAAGAAAAAAAAAAAATCTGGTTGGTAGAGCTAGTTTGCTTTGCTTCACGGGAAGATTCGTCCTCTAAATATTTCTTGGCACAACTGGCCTTTAGGTGATACTTTACCTTTGTCTCTCCTCATCCTCTCTGGCTCTGTGGGAGGTGAGGTGAGGAAGGGGGGATCTGGAATAAGTTATGTTCCTTCTTTCTCTCTGGCTTCTTTTCAGTATCTTCATCCACAAACTCTGCAGTATCTATATTTACAATTCACGACTACGCCGTGAAATCTGTCTGGATTAAGATCTTAACCTCTGTCTGACATTTCTGTGTAGATCATTAGTTATCAGCTTAATCTCCTTGTGGTTAATCTTGTACTTCCGCCTATTTCATTACCTTTCTCGGTTATGGACAGCTCCACTTTCCTATTTGCTGTAAACTGTATGTCCTTTTATGTACAGATTTGCTCTTATTTTGTGTGTCCAGGTTACATTTTACACATCTCCTCACATAATCTATCTAAAACGCAATCTTCCTTATCCCTACATAGCTGAATGTGTCGCCTTAGCTTTCATTCTTTCATGCCTTGTTTACTACAACATCCTTCTCTGTGGCCTTGAGAAAAGCAATCTTATCCCTCTCTTATCTTTGCAGAAAGCAAAGGTTACACATTTCGCCTCGTGCTTGATCATATCACTCCTTCTTTTCAGGACAGGGTTTGTAGGTGTGTTCAACCTATGTTTGGAAAAATTCGATGAGACTTTGTTCTTAGACCGTCATTGTACGTCGAAGCACTTCTGCATATCTTCATTTGTCTCTGCTTCTCAGTAGGGCAGATAGAAACTTCTCCTTTGTGGCTTGTCCAGATGCAGCATCTTCTCTCATTCAGCACTAAGCTGCTGACTTCTCATTCTGGTCAGTCCATGCTGCTGGTCACCAAAAAATAAATTGGTCTGATGAGAAGCTTGCCCCCAGCACTGTGCTGAGTTCACCTGGCTGGTTCAGAGAGCTGAATTCAGAATAAAGCATGGATAGAGTTTACGCACAATTACACTTATTTTTAGGACATCTGTGGCTGCCTGGACCACTTCACTGTGATTCTCTTGGGTCTTCTGGGATCGCAGTGTGAGTGAGCAGGTTTGACGTGAGTAGGTTAAAGCGAACAGGGATGTTTGCAAGATGCTGTACATCGGAAAGAGTAATATATAGTTAAATATTAACGTGAAGCTTTCATGAGGCTACCAGGTGGCGTGTCAACTGTTGAATGATAAAAACAAATCCTTAGGTTGTGTTAAGGATTAAAATTTAACAAACCATAACAATAAAAAAGCACCCTCATAGCTGTGAGTAAAACAATGAGCAAAGCTTTACAGAAAAATTCCCCAAATTAACTTTAAAGATTCTGGTCTTGGTCTAAATTACAAATCCTCTGCTCTGATGTACAGAATCAAGTACACTATGAGGTGGCTGATGTCCAAACTACTTTAAAATTATCTACTCCTTACACATCTCCATGTTCGCCAGAGGTTGGGTGCACTGAACATTTCTGCCCCTTTCTAGAGGGAAACAGATTTCTCTTAGTGGCTCTTTAGCAAATTACTGTCAGAAGGGCTGAAGCTCGGAAGCTTCTGGCCTCCCGACTCTCAGGTACCTGAGGGGTAGGAGTGGGTGTGGTGGCTTCTTAATCTTCTTCAATTATAAGCCATCAAAGGGACTGACGGTAGCAAAGCCTGGAGTTAGTACTGATTTGCATGGGGGCATTGCATTTAGCGATAACTGGCTGGGGACTCCAGGTTTTGCCTGAAGACATAGTGTCATTTTTGGGGCTTACGTATTAAAGAAAAACAAGCAAGCAAGCAGAGGTTGGTGGTTATTTCCGATCCCTTATGCTGCGCTAAGCTCCCATGTAATTTTGAACACAAAGTACAAGGAGCAGTCTTGATCTGCTTGCCAGAAAATGGCACAACAGCAGTGTTGTAGACACTAGGTAAAGTATTTACAACTTCTCGTTGCTATCCTTGCATGCACTTTGTGGGACTTGTTCGGCCCTTAACAGTGCTGCTGTGTTTTCAAATCAAACTCCATGTTTTGATGTTTTGGGTTTGATTGCCAACAGTTTAGCCAGATTTCTGCAAGTTGTTTTTTACCTGCTTGGGCAATCAGCTTGATTGAAAGGTACTAGGAGAATGAAAACAGACCCAGTCCTGAGTTTTAATTTTTTATTTTTTATCAGCTTTGTCCCCTAGCTCTCATCAGAGAGGTGCTTTGCTCTGTAACTTCAGTTCGTAAGGGGCTTGCTGCACTGCTTAAAATGCATGAAAGGAACATGTTTCTTTGATCTTTATTATATCTGGGCAACATTAGGCATACCCGAGTGGGGAGCATCCACTTCTCCGTGTAAATAGTTGGGGTGACAAAGGAGAGGAGGACTGAAAACCTTCAAGGGAGGGAAACAGAAAGTAGATCTGTGAGCCTGTCCTGAAGGTTTATTGGGAAAAGGAGAGAGACTTTCATAGCTGGGGTTTGTAGTCCAAAAAGATCCTGTTCCCGAAAATCAGAGATGATAGTTGGACTGTCTGACTAACTCCAGCCACGGAGCTGAGCCGTTGAAGCTGAAGTTACGCAGGGCTTTGTACGCCTGGGCGCAGGTACTGCCTTGTGTCCTTGGTGTGGTAGCTGGAGAAGCTCGTTTGCAACGGTTATAACTTCTTAAGAAGATGAAGAGCGAGTGACCAAAGGCATTGGGGATCCATTGCGGTTGGTGACTTCCTCCAGGCTTCATCATACTAAGATGTCTTATATATAAATATATTTTTATATATTATATAAATAAAAGTATGTGTGTATACGTGTGTATGCACGTATGTATGAGTTCCTCTTAATAAGTTTCTGTATTCCTTGGCATAATGCACATATGAGTAAATTTCTCTGTTTCCGGAGAAAAACTCCACCTGTAGTTGTAGCGCAGAAGATAATAGATTGCTCCTCGGTCTAAACAGCAGAAGGTTAAAATGGAAGAGACTGCGTTTTTAGAGAGATCTCTATCGACAACAGAGCTCAACCTTTTCCCCCATCTCCCTTCAGCAACTTCTTTCACAGACCTCCGTATCCTCCATTATCGCGACTGGACAAGGTGGCACACAACTCCAAAACCTTTCATCTTTCCTAAACTCGCGTTCGCTGATCCTGACAGGTCCACGCAACAGTACCAGCATCTCCGTCGGTTTTAGCTGTGGCAGCGGTCGTGGGCTGGGAGGATGCCTTGCAGGAAGCAGACGAATACACGGCGTTTGCAAATGGCACCGGTCCCATTCTGGAATGTTTGAGACATTCCCCTTAGCTCCAGATGAGCACGTAACTTGTGAAAGGGTTGGGAGGCGAAACGAGTTTTTTATTCTTATCCTTACTGATAGACGAGATAAGAGTTGTAACATTGTCCCAAGAAATGTCAATGGGAAGAGTTTCCTTTACGTTTTAGTAACAGTGTGTTGTTTTTGGAAGTCACTGTCTATGGGAAGGGAGGCACCTGCAGTTAATTTTATCCATGTAAATACAGACCTCCTAATGTTCCCAACTCGCGGTTCAGTGGGGTCGTGGCATTATGTACTGTAATATCTTATTTTATAAATAATATTTTAATTTTAGTGCTGATAGTAAAACCTTGCATTTATTTGGCACTTGCTCCTTCCCGAGTTGGTGCTAAGAACTGAAATCCTGTGTGTGGATAACAGCATTTGAGTCGATGCGTCTTCACAGGGTTGTTCCTTGGACGTCTTTGGTGTTGGGGGGAAAAGGGAGGGATAAAAGTTGTTAAGAGAATTTGAGAACCGTGAATAAGTGACATTAATTTTGCTCGAACATACTGTGATATTTCCTGAATTTTGCTTGATAACTACAGCCAGTGTCAGGCATCGCTGGCAGTCTTTTTGTAGAAGCATGTTAAACTCTTATTTTCTGTTCTATTCTACTTTCTCTGCTTATTTTGTAGATTCGGGGGGATTTGGGAGAGGTACTGCTGTTAGTCACTGAGGCAATCACAAGTCCTTGTGCTCTTTCCAGTCCGGTGGACCTTTATAACCATGATCTTCCCAGGCACGCTACTGCCACCCTAACACCCCGGGAGCAGTTTGCGCTGTGCAGCCTAAGGACTGCCGCTGGTGGGGTTCAGGGTTTAGGTTTCTGCCTCTCTGGTCTCGGTAACATGAAGAAATAATTGAAGGATGTAAGCCACAGTGCTTTTTCTTGCAGCAGCCCTCTGTCAACCCACTCCGCTATGGAGTTTTAGATGATACCTGGTCTCCACTGGACATGGTTTTATTTAATTTTTAATAGCTGTTTTCAACCTTATGGTACACTAATGTGCTTGGCTTAGGTGTCATTTTGACATGTTTAGATCAATTAAATGCCCACAAGAAAATAGATGATCATGAGTGAAAATTAAAAATTGTTCTACAGATAAGAATTATGTTACAGAACTCTGCAGCAAACACTACTGAAAGACTTACTGAATTTGGAGTCTTCTTGACAGGAAGAAAATGAGTTAATCTTGAAGAAAAGTGATCAAGTACAAAATGCTATGTACGTACAACATGATTTAATACATAATTTTATAAGGAGGTGAGATTCATATGGATTTCAGTGGAAGCGATGCCGCTCAGCACTTGCAGAAATTCAGGAAACACGCACAAACTCTGTAGTGCTAAATTAAGATCACATGCTTGCAACACACACTCGGAGGAGTTACTGCCGTGGGCAATTAGTCCACGGGTTTCCTTTTTTTTTTTTTCCTTCTTGGTTTTGTTTTTGTTTAGAACCACAAGAACCCATTTCTACGGAGGTCATTATCACAACTATACTGTTAGGAAATTAAATTACAGTTCCCACTGCAACTGTAACTCAAGTATGATTGTGTGTGTGTGTCAGACACTATTCATGGATAAATTTCTATGACAGATACTGCAGCCATTTACAGTAAGAGAAAAAAACACAGGGAAATGCAGAGCTCTCCGATACTGTTTCTGTGGGACTCTGGCTTTGAATTATACGCATGTGCATGCCATATAGCATTACACTAACCTAAGCTCTGGCATCGAGTGATACATATCGCGGCCAAAACAAGCCATTTTAAGCTGTGTCAATGCCGGGTTCATACTGGCTTCCTCCTACGTTTTTCTCCTGGTTATAAATACGCCTCACGAGTTAAATGCTCGCCGTGAGAAAAACCCTGCAATAGTCAGTTAAATTGCATTAGCCTAATGAGTTTTGTGGCTTCGTGGGCAGAGGGTGGCGTGGACTCCCGTGCAAGCGGTGGGAGGCAAGGGCTTGTTTGGGGAGCCCTGTTTTGGGTGGCTGGCAAGGGGTTAAGGCGTGTTTGCCTTGTGCAGATAGCGGAGCGGTTGGATGCCTCCCTGTGCAGCCAGCAAATGCATTGGCTGAGGTTGAGGGCGGTTCTCCTGCCGCAGTTGTTTTCTGTCCTGGACTTAGTTGGATCTGGAGCCTCCTAATTGCCTTGTCTGTAATCAAAATACAGCTTGTGTAATTCATGGAAAAGGACCTGACGGTGCAAGGCAAGTCTGCTCCTTGCCGCTGGCTCATCACAGGACACGGCTGGTGGCCCCGGCTGGCCGAGAGGACCTGCGGTGGCCACGCTGCCTCTGCTGACCCACGTTCACATGGACGGGGCTCGTTATTGCACGGTAGAAAGATCATGTCGATTCATGACAAATCGGTCCCAGAACCATGTGGGAACATCTGTCCCTGTACGGTATACATGCAGCATCTTGACGTTCATACATGTGGTTTAGAATTTCTTCTTAATGAACTGTGTAACTCTTATCATACCCAAACCACCAGCCGTTTGAATACTCAGCTCACCCCGGACATTGCTGTTTAAACCCATCCAGTAGCAGAGGATCCCAAAGGAGCAGCAAAACTTACCCTGAGTGATTTTATTTTTTTTTTTCCTTTTTCTGACAATTTGCTGCTATTGTTTTGTTAGCAGAAAGCAAGAAACAAGACCTAACACAAATGTTTTTAACCATACTTCAGACAAACTGTGTTTATTAGCTGAACAGCTCAATGCTTAATTAACTTGCCTGTTAAATATGGATCTCCTGGTTACCTGTGTTGGCTCGGGAATATGTTTACGGTATCAGTATGTTTTGTTTCCACCTGAAGCACAGGGAAGTGGTGAAATGACGGGAGCGATCCACAGAGGTAGAAATTCCTTTGCGCTGACTCTGCTGCCTTTTGTCCCCCCCAGCTGGGCCTCAGCAGCACGAAGAAATGTCAGTTTGAATCTATAATCAGAAAGGTTTGTAAAATGCATTGTTTCCTAAGTCTTTGGAGCCACTCTAGCTAGCTAGTTAAATATTTATTCACCCCTGGAACAACAGGTTTGAAACTCTGTGTCTGCTCCGTTTCTCCCCCATCCGGGGCAGATCAGTTAAGCATTATGCTGTTTGTCATCTTTGGGACAGGGATTTTAAAAGTCCTGTTCTTAAACATCTGATGAAGAGGTTTCGTGGCTGTGATGAACAGCTTTGCTCTGGTGCCAGTGCTGAAGCAATTTTTCCTGCAGCAGCTTTTATGGCACGGTGGGGTGGCTTCTGCCCCTACGCCAAAATCGCTGTTCCCTTGTCTCTAACTAGGATGGATGAAGTTCCCTTTTGATTTTCTCTTCTTCTGTGAGGAATGAAGAGAGTTGACTTCTTTCCCTATGCTGAGGAGGAGGCACTGCATTGTCCAAAAGTCCCGCAGCACAAACCAGCATTAACCAGGGGCTGGGGCTGTGTAGATGCTACGTCTAAGCATACCCTGTGCCTCCTCAGTTTGTACCGGACCATGCCACAGCTCCCAAAAGCGCGATCTCATTGCGAAGAAGCGAATCTACATGGGCCAATGACAATTATTGGAGTCTGCGAACCTCGATGACAAAGGGGTAATGAGGCGCGCTTGGTCAGCACAAACCTATTCAGTGTTGGCCTGCAGTGAAAGCGTAACGTGGCAGCAAAGAAAAAAAACAAAACAAAAACAAAACAAAACCCAAAAAAAACCCAAAAAAACCTATCCGGAGTCATGTAACCTGGATGCTGTAGTAATAGTTATAAGAAGTGGTAGTGAAGATATGCTGGAGAGGTGTCTACCTGACTTTCAGGTGCTTTCTAGCATGCATCCTTTGATAATGTCAAGACGACATCTAATCAGGATCTTGTGTCATGAGGATTTGCACAAAATAGTGATCAACAATTTCTGGTCTTGAGTGCTTAATGGAAAAAAATATGTTGCCTCGGCTGCTTTACTTACTTCAAGCTGTCTTTTAGACATCAAAAGCTTGTAGAACAGGAAAAAGAGAAACGTTAAGAACGGTTTAAAAATAGTTTAATTGTCTCTTCTAAAAACCTTTGGAGTTGAGAATTCAAACAGTTTCTGCCCTGTGAATATTTGCAGCTGAGTTCAAAATGTGTAAATAAGCATAGGACTTTGAAGATTAGTTTCCATAACAAATTAAAAACAAAAATATTGTGTGGCATAATGTTAAATAGGTGCCATGTGTCACTGGGTGTTTTGCATGAGGGCCAACTTTTCCAGATTACCTGTCTGCTCCACTGACTCCTTGAGAAACAAATGTGGTCTTTTGAATATTTTAAACTTTGTACTTCTTAAGCGTGAAACAGACCTGGGAAAATACCCTTTTGCAGGAAGCGCCGTGATGAACGCTGTGACTTGCGCTGCCAGCACTCACCCTCCAGCTTGCACAACCCTTTCCTGCGTGCGTTCGCCGTAGCAGTTTACGTCCCAGCTGGACGCTAACGCCACCTCAGGGAGGTGTGTGCTGCAGCGCGCTGGCACTAGCAAGGGTAGGAGTCCTTGCGAGACATCGGTGTGCCAGTGCTTACTTGGGGAGGTGTGTGAGAAACAGCCCAGACTTTGTCCCCTGCCATAACCCTTGATATTTTCGACTGGAATTAGTAAGTTTGATAGTGTTTTGGACGAAATTCTGGAATTTTCTGTCTTGTGTTTTTCTGTTGCCAATATTCCTAATAAACCGCAGCCATGACATCTGTTGCTAGACTGTGCTTCATCTGTGGCCTGGTAAAGAATGTATAACCATGCTTTTAAAACAAGCTCTCATTTTATATTTAGTCTAATACAAGTTATCGTCTGCAAGTTGCTTCTCTTTGGCTGTTGCATTTCGATCAGTTACTATTTGTGATAGGTTCACAAAATAAGACCTATTGCTAGAAAAGGGCAAAAAGTTGGTCAGCACAAAAGAAAATGAATTTGAAATACACTCCTGTATTTCTTGTTAATGGATGAATCGTGAGGGATGCACAGAGAAAATACCTGCAGTGAATGACTTGACATGGAAGCAGTAAGATATTTGAGATTAAATTCACCTTGTGATAGAATTTCGACTTTATCCGTTTCATATTTCTTCAAAGGATTTATCAGGCTGGAACAAACCAGAGGTTGCTCATCTTTACTATCCCGCCTACTGCAGCTACTGCTGCTTATTCCAAGAATGGCATTAACCGCTTTAACACACTTAATTCTGCAATCCTTTAACATGGGGCGGAGTGCGGCGAAGGGGGATTTTCTTCCTAACCACAGCTGGGGATTTGATCATCAAAACATCAGTAGCACGCTGTACTATGGATCCTACATGCTGCTCGTTTAGTTGAATAAAACCAGACCATGTTCCACTATTGGTTTTGCTCATACACATTAGCCAGAAATTAAAAATAATATTTTAGCCCCTGAACATCGGTGTGTCTGGGACCTCCCCAAATAAAGCCCCTCCTGCTTCAACACTGAATATTGGACAGAAAGCTTGGGAAATTTTGAGGCAGATGGTGTTAATTCAGTGTGAAGTTACTTGGTCTGGCCAGCGCAGATCACAGGAGGACTTATCTCTGTCTTCCTTCACCGAGGGCGCTTGGGCAGGACATCAGAAGCCGTTCAGATGTGCCCTCAGACAAAACTCTCCTGTTTGGTGAGAAGGTGGTGATGTCTTGATCTGCATCTTGGCAATTCACAGCTGTAGCCCAAAGGCTGTACTTCACCATGCAGATAAATCCAGGCCCATGTCCCCCATCCCTCATCCAAAATTCTTCCTCCTGCTGTTTAAATGGCTGCATCAAAGCCGTACTTGGCTTTGGTGCGTGCTCTTGTAGTGGTGATTTCAGCTTTGTTATATCTTCTCTGACTTGAAGTTCTGTGGCATGTTCTGGATTAAGCAGCTGGATTTAATTGGTTCAGCCTTGTTTGAATGATTAAGACTGAGCGTGAAGGTGCTGAGCAGTGCAGGGGCAGGACTGTCCTTCCCTTCAGAGCTTCTCTGGGTTTGCTCAGCCCCCCCTCCGGCTCCTCGCTCAGCGTTAGTCATGGTGTTTGCTCTGAGCTATGCTGCTGCTTGGTTTTTATTTCAAAGCCCAAACCGCTCATTAAAAGTATTGTGAGGCGCTAAGTAATGGGTAATTAAAAAGTAAACCATAAAAACCTCAAGCAGTAACACTCGTGGGTGCCCTTCTTCTTGAAATCACTGGAAGAGTCATCAAAGAGCTTGTACGGGGTGCCAGGGCAGCAGGCTTCCTCCAGGGAAACCAGTGACAGGTTGATAGACAGATGGGAAGCAAATCCTGATAAAGCTGAAGGATTATGCAAAAGTATTGTTGAACATGCATTATTTGCAGCGTTACTGTGGGAAACTTAGTTTCTTAAACTAAGAAACTAGAGTCTTCTGGCTGAAACTGGCTATCCCAGGCTGGGAAGCTCTCGCTGTAGTCTCTTTGCTTCTGGGCTTCAGAAATAATGTTGGAGTCGTGAAGGCATGCCTGGGAGCCTTGTAGCCTTGTAGTACTGGACTGAGAGAAGAGGAAAACTTGGTTTTCTCTTTTTGAAGATGAGCATTAATGAATTGTGAGGGTGAATGATGACACTTCTCAAAAATGTTATTAAAATCTGGAATTTACACTGAAAAGTGGCAATGAGGCAGATGTCTGTGCTTCATGGATGCCTCTTTGGAAAGAAAGTTGCCAAGCCAAGCAGGATGAAGCGTCGTTGCTCGTAAGCCTTTCATGGTCATACATCATCAGGTTGTCCTGCGATACTCAGTTGCCTTTTATCTTTTCTCTTCACAGTTTGTCCACCTGCCTGCAAGTCCCAAGGCTGCACCTCTGATGGTCAGTGCTGCCACAGCGAATGTCTTGGGGACTGCACGGAGCCAAACAACCCTGAAAAATGTGTGGCTTGCCGCAACTTCTACCTTGAAGGCAAATGCGTGGACACCTGCCCACCCGGTTACTATCGCTTTGAGGGGTGGCGTTGTGTGACTTTCAGCTTCTGCCAGGAACTGCACAACAAATGCAAAAATGCCAGGGAGTCGGGGTGTCACGTTATCCACAATAATGAGTGTGTTCATGAATGCCCGTCAGGGTACATCATGAATTCCAGCAAGTAAGTACAAGTGTCTGCAGGTAAAGAAGCCATGCTGTAGTTTTTGTACTGTGCTTTTCTCTCGCTTGGGCAGAGGGTTTGTGTTCTGTGTCAAGACCAAGAAAACTTTCTGGCGTTGGGAGTGTCTGTGACAGTTACCTGGTCTACTTTAATATGATTTGCAAACTAATACCTTGCTAATTCAAGCCATTAGAAGCAGACAGGTCTACCCACCATGTGCCAGTAGTTTATTCTTCTCTTGGCTTCCCTTGTTTCCTCTCAAGTTTGGAAAAAGTAGGGAGGGGAGATTGAAAGAGGGGAAAAGGAAGAGGAGCATCCTCAAGGTGGAAGGGTCTTTCTTAATCGAGTGGGACGAGGGAGATGGGCAATGGAGAGGCTTTAGTAGCCCTGCTTCCCTTCCCCTCCAAAGCAGACCTCAGACTAGAAAGCCTTGCTATTAAGCAGAACAGGGAAAAGTCGTGTCTAATGAAAAGAGCATAGCATATTTTGAGTGGATCATTCTCAGAATATCTGTCCCTCATCGCTGTAATTACTTTCATTGAGCAGGTTCAAGCTGTGCCAGACATAAATGGACAATGTAACAAACAAGTGTAGCATGAATCAAAGCAGGGAACAGCCATTCTGTCTATTCCCAGGGTTTTTCAACAAAGGAGTTAAATAATTTGTGTTGCTGAGCTGTTTATCACTGAAAACTTTGTTGTTTGTCCCACAATAACGTTATATATTGTGATGAGTCAGATTTCCTATGAATATTGGTAGCTTTGTGCTCACATGGATTTGCTCCTGCCATAATAATTTCAGGGAATTCACTCTGACGGGACTTTCTATTCCATTTCCTGTTTTGCTTTTCAGAAGAATGAACTAGCAGCCCCCAAAGTAGATACGCTGCTTGTGTAACAGCAGCCATCGCCTCTCTCCTATGCTTATTCCAGGCTGCTGTCAGTAGGACATCACAACACTACTCCGTGCTTTTCCTAGAGCATTTATTTCTCCGAACTAGTTGGGAACACATTCTTGTGGTGCTATGACCAGGGCAAGCAATCATCTTGCTGCCATTTAAGAAGTATTTCCCCAGAGCACAAAGCACGTGCTCGCTTGCCTTTTTTTAAAGCAACTCTATGTACAGTTCTTAGTCAGAGGATTCCCAGATGAACGGTCAGCTCTCCGCTCATCAGTTGCATATTTGGTTAATGATCTCGGGGTGGAGACTGGGCCTGGGTTTCTTGATCTCGAAACCCCTGGTGTGTGTAGCACTGAGCAGCATCGTGGTGGGTGGGCTATTCAAAATAGTCAAAATCACTTCATTCTGGATTCTGTTATATAGGAACGGACAGAGTGAGTCGCATTCAGAATGTGGAATTGACAATTTAAAGAATTATCAGCAGTTATTTAGAGTCCCCAAGAGCCACGTGCTGCGCACTGCAAGTGAATCCCGTGACATATTGTCAGGACACTGTGGCTTTGAATTGATTACTGTGCTTTTGAGAATTGCTCGGGATGCCCCAGATGACATTCTGCAAAAGCATCACATCTACATTCCTGTCTCTTGTTTTTCAGCTTGCACTGTACACCCTGCGCAGGGCCCTGTCCGAAGGTTTGCTACTATGGGAAAGAGAAGACGATTGATTCAGTTACATCGGCACAGGAGCTCCGTGGCTGCACAGTTGTTAATGGAAGCTTAGTTATAAATATCCGTGGAGGAAGTAAGTTCTGCATGAGTAAGGGGGTAGGGAGCACTGGATGTCAGATCAGTGAATACGACACCATCCATGAGCTATGGCACTTCTCTTTTGCTTCGACCGCTCTGAATCTTAGAGTGATTCAGAAAAATAACCGCAAAGCAGAGGCTCTTGTGATGTTGATTTGGGGTTTTCTGCTAACTGATTTTTGTAAGGCCTTATGAATTAATGTAAAGCAGTTCTATTTGGTATGTTTGGGCTCCAATATCAGTGTTTTTCTGTGTGATATCAGAAAACTAAAACCGATGTTTTCTTCTCCATAGATAACATAGCAGCCGAGCTAGAAGCAAATCTTGGCTTGATAGAGGAAATCTCAGGTTACCTAAAAATTCGCCGGTCTTACGCCTTGGTTTCTCTTTCTTTTTTTCGAAAACTACATCTGATTAGAGGAGAAACACTAGAAGCTGGGTGAGTTCTTTCAAAAGATACTTTATGTTAATGCCTAGAAGCGTAAGGAGTGCTAGTGCTGTCAGGGTGATTTGCATTGGTGAACAATTCCTAAGTTACTTTTAAACATTCCTCTGCCCATGGCTTGTGCCCTACCAGGGAAGATAGTTTGCATTAATTTTTCTTTGGTGTCTGGCTTAGTGCATGAGGAAAAAAGAGTTTTCAGTCGATCCCCTCCCAATCCACATTTTCATTCTCTGCTTTCAGGAATTATTCATTTTATGCCTTGGACAATCAGAATCTTCGCCAGCTCTGGGACTGGAGTAAACATAACCTCACTATTGCACGAGGCAAACTCTTCTTCCATTATAATCCCAAACTGTGTTTGTCGGAAATCCACAAGATGGAGGAGATCTCTGGGACTAAGGGGCGTCAGGAAAGGAATGACATAGCCCTGAAGACGAACGGTGATCAAGCCTCATGTAAGAAATTCTCAGAATGCAGCGAGGATTGCATCATTTTCCTTCCCCTCTGCCTTGCAAACCTCATACTCTTACTTCTGTCAGCCCAGCCTATGATGTTTTTCCAGCGACTGTCCTTGTCCTTTTGGTAAAGCACCAGACATGTGACTTGCCGCTTGCTTGTGCACTGCAGCGACACTGCCAATATGCCATGAGTAAGAGTACTTATGGGTTCTGCATCTGTCCAGGAGCCTACCTTGCCAGCTTTGGTCTTCAGAAGTTTGTTCTCTGTGTGCTCAGCTGTGAGATTTTCAGGGTTGAGTGTATTGTTGTGTCTTTTTGAAAAGTTAGCACAACATAACCTTAGTCCAGGCTGGGACTTTGTGTTATTGCTGAGAACCTGATTAATAGTCATAATCTTCTTTTCCCATATCATGAGGTGACAGTATGCACACAGAATAAACATTGTAGAGAAACAGGACTTCCACCCATCTCGAGAGCCATATGAGGGAGTTGCTATGACAACAGTCAGAAATTTTTGCAACAATTTTTGTTATGCTTCTCGGAGGTTTTTAAGCTAACAGCTTTCTTCAAGAGCAATGATAAGACGATGCCTGTGTCAGCATGACGAAGGAGCAAGCACACAGGGTTGCTCTATGCTCTAACTAAAGTCGTGCTACTGAAGGTGTAGTTTTGCAAACGCTTATTTTGGCAGCAATACTGCCATAAGCACATCCTTTCTGCACCCCCAACCCTGTCGTTTGTTCCCATTCTATGCCACACACAATTCCCTTCCCCTGTTTGTGCCAGGAAACCTCTTACAGGGCTGCAAGGTGAACGAGACTGTAGAAGTAATCTGGGGTAAAAAATAGCAAGCTTTGTTGTTCTTAGTTTGTGTCATCTCTCTGCTCTGATTTATCGCCTAGCTTTACATGCACACAGGAACAGGAGCATGCACAGGTCGACACATGAGATGCTTAAGCAGGTATTGCCACCAAAAACCGCAGCATTAACTAAACTATGATTTCAGTTCCTTCCATTTCAGTTTCTTGCTCTTTTCACAGCTTGCAATGCAGCTTAGATCATCCCGTGGCTGTGCTGTTTCTCTGCATTTGGTGACAAGACTGCTTAAACAGCCCCTTCCCTGAGTCTGCCCTCATTGTTATACTGCTGTAGCTATTTGTGAACAGACTTAAAAAGTGAAGATCTTTCAGCTGAATCAGTTTCCTGATCTGGTTTGCCACATATCAACACATGCAGCCATGCCAGCACAGTGGGGAGAGGGGAATGTAATGATTGCCTGCCTAAAAACTGGCAGTACCAGTGAAAAAGCCTACAGAGAGCCGCACTCTCAGGAATATCACGGCTCTAGGCTGGGCAGAGTGAAGGGGGTACAAGGAATTAGCTGCCTATAAAGGTCATCTCCTCCCATGAGACATTAACAAGCTCTTCCCACATTTGGGGATGAAACTCAATTTTGGGGTTCAAATCCAGCTCTGACATGTGGTTGTGTGCAGCTCCCGGGCTGGCTGGCTGTTTTGTTTAAAGGCAGCTGGAGGGGATGGTTGCATTTCCCTTTGCCAGCTTTAACTCCACTCTGCTGAGCTGTTCTCTCTGCCACCCCCCAGTTCAAACCACACGTTGCCAGTGTGTTTGGCTTTTTGTTTGTTTTTACATTTCAAGTCTAGTTTTCACATTGGCAGCATCCTGTTTACAAAAAAAAAAAAAAAAAAAAAGAGAAAAAAAGCGCCCTTGTTTGTTCTGGATGTGGTGCCAGTGAGATGAATGTTCCTTCTCCCTTGTGCAGCTACTTCAGGAATGGCAAATCCAATCAGAGCTACACAGTTTGTCCTTCTTGAGTTGCTTGGACATACCATATCGTAACGTGTCCCTTGAGCCTCAAAACTCCACCCTCCTGCAACTGTTTGTTGTCTTTCCCTCCTGTTTGCAAAGGGACCGTGCTATTCCCAGGCATGGCTGGGAATTCACGCGCTTTGAAGGCAGAGGCTACAAAAGCTATGCAAACCGTATTATTGGGTTCAGCTATATAAAAATTATAGAAAAATTTAAGCCAGCAGGAACCTTAGGAGGTCATCTGTTCCAACCCCTGGCGTAAGGCAGGAATAGCATCGAAGTAAGATAAGGTTTTAATGAGCAGCTCTTCTCAATGCCAGTGTTCTCATATTTATCTGTGGAGAAAAGAAAAGTCTAAGATAATTAAAAATAGAAACCTTTATTTTTTAGCATTAACAAAATTATTGTTGCTTCTCTTTTCTTACAGGTGAAAATGAATTGCTGAAATTTTCTTCCATTAGAACATCTCATGACAAGATCCTGTTGAAGTGGGAGCCATACTGGCCTCCTGATTTCCGTGATCTCCTGGGATTTATGCTTTTTTACAAAGAAGCGTAAGTGATCCACCATTAAGTTACAAAATAATAGCCATGCTGGACTTCCACAAATGACCGTTGGCATTGAAGAGTAGATATTAAACCTGCTGTAGGCGTAGCTATTTAGTCTCTGTGATTGTCTGGCTCCTACACTTAATTTTTCAACATTACCCTTATATAAAAGTGTTCATTAAGATCCCTGACTTAACTGAGTTGTGTACAGTCAAAATTCCTCATTTAAGAGCAATCCAAGCATTAGTTGTTCCAACTATTCTAGACATACATACTCTAACCGTGGAGTTTATCATCTCCCCACTATCTCCGTGGGATGTTGAGGTTTTTATTCCCTTTGAGGTGGAAAACATTCTTTTAGAATCAAGGTTACCAAGCTGGTTTTCATAAAGCTGAAAATAATTAGCCTGGATTTAGTTGTTGGGATCATCTGTGGAACGGTACCTGATCTGTGATGCTGTTAGGAGACTGGGTTGCAAAGCTCCCTATGCTTCCTTTCCGGAATACATACAATTGAGATAGTTATACTTTCTCCAAAGGGTAAAGGATTATAACTTTCAGGGACGTCTTTAGAAATGTTCATTTTAAAAGCTTGAATTGGGATTCTCTTAATTTGAGGCTTTTCTTTTTTTTTTCTAAAGTCCATACCAAAATGTGACGGAGTTTGATGGCCAAGACGCTTGTGGGTCAAATAGCTGGACAGTTGTGGATGTCGACCCACCCCCACGATCAAATGAGCCCAAAGCCCAAGCCCAGCCAGGTTGGCTTCTGAGGGGCTTGAAGCCATGGACACAGTATGCTGTGTTTGTTAAGACTCTGGTCACCTTCTCAGATGAACGAAGAACATACGGTGCAAAGAGTGAAATCATCTACGTCCAGACCAATGCCACTGGTCAGTACCCTTAAATTAATGTTGCCTTGCAAGTGAGAAAGAAAAGTAGACCTAAATAGTCTTCCGCCTGGTAGTCATGATAGTCCCATATCCATGAAATTTCCCACTGCCATTGCTGCTCTACCTTGGTAGGAAGGTATTCCTAAAGAAATGGAAGAATGCATACTTCTCCGCATAGGGAGATGGTGCCAACGTGCACTTCTTCCCTCAGGCTCGTGTGGCCATGTGTAAGAGCTTGTGTGCGCACTGGTGTGTCCTGCAGGACTGTCTGGTGTTGGTGGACCTACTGTGGAGAGCGCTGTTTGTTCCCATGGCAATGGAAACTTGCCTGTGTATGTCCGTTGTTCTGTCAAGCTCTCGCAGAGCAGTGGAAGTGACCTCTGTCTCTTTTCCCACCCACACAGTTCCGTCAGTCCCATTAGATCCGATATCTGTTTCCAACTCTTCATCCCAAATCATTCTGAAGTGGAAGCCACCCTCAGAGCCCAATGGAAACATCACGCACTACCTGGTGTTCTGGCAGCAGCAGGCAGAAGATAGTGAGCTTTACGAACTTGATTACTGCTTAAAAGGTGAGCATGTGGCTCTCACGGTGCTTTTCTTTAAAGCTTTCTCAGAATTGTCTGGAGAGCTTTCACACACTCTGGAGGTGCTCTGGATGCCTAATTTTGCTGTTTCCAAGACTGTTGTTCAAGAAGCAGGCTGAGATGCAGCTGTGTTCTCCCACTGTTCAGTTACATATACATTGGGTACTATTGCCAAGTTATGTGCAAAAGCTCTCCAAAACCATTTTTTTACAAAGCAATCAGATATTTTTTTCCTTTGGGGATCTCCCTTCTGCACTCGTTCCTTTTAAACTGAGTAACAAGTTTAATAACGGCTATGGAGATAGTAAGGGAAAATATCTGTGCTTCTAGAGATCAGTGGCCAGGTTAATTTTTGAAGGCATCTTGTGCCTCTTTGGGAATTCTTTCAGGATACAGAGTTTCACTGAGGACTCCCAGAATCTTGCCTGCTGCCCTGTGTTACCTAAACTGAGATGAACTGGGGTAGAAGCAGCATTTGAGCTCCATTTCAAAAATAGCACAGTTTTGAATCAAAGGCCTGTCATAAGAGAGGGAGAGCTGCCTGGCCCTGGATATGAAAGCTCAGGATGCCCAAATGTGCTGTGAATCTTGCATACACTAGTGCTCAATGTTTGTAGGATCAAACATCTGCTTCTGCCATGTCAAGCATGAGTGATACTAAAACTGTTTTGTCCACAGGATTAAAACTGCCCTCAAGGACGTGGTCTCCTCCTTTTGAATCCGAAGACCCTCAGAAGTATAATCAAAGTGAAAATGAGGATGTCAGTGGAGAATGTTGTTCCTGTCCTAAAACAGACTCTCAAATACAAAAGGAGCTGGAAGAGTCTGCTTTCCGCAAGACATTTGAGAACTATCTTCACAACGAGGTTTTTGTCCCCAGGTACAAATATCTGACGACATTGCCTAGGTGGTCTGGGGTAGGGAAATGTAATTGATTCCAAAACAAAAGCCTTGGGCTGGACGGGGCCGTATTGCCAGTTTCACTGGGCTTCCATGAGACTGTCTAGACCAGCTGAATTTGTGTGTCGGAGACTGGTGAGAGCTGAGCACCTACAACTGATGTTATTACAGATTTGGAAGATCCTGCTCTTATTTCCCATCTCTGAATTCTCCTCAGCTAGAGAATGAAGTGAGAATCCTTAACAAATAGCTAAATGCCCGCAGCTCGTTTAAACTTGTATGATGCCAAAAATAGCTATTTTTTTCTGTCTTAAAATTTTGTGGTCTAGCTTTTCATCCAGTTGAAAAGAAAGGGAAAGAAAAAGGGAAGTTTACCATGTCACAGGCTTGTCCTTTAGCGCGGTATTTGCGGTCTTCCTCGCACTTAGTCTGGGAAATACCTCCAATACCATGAGGAATGCAACTGCTGTGGGTGGTGAAGGTCCTGTTTTGAATGGCACACACAGTGTCACATTAAGTGGTATTGAATGTCTTCACACTTCATATGCAACTTACAGAGGAAGCACTGGGAATCAGGTTAGAGTCTGTAATGATTTACCCTCTTCACTGTCATGTATTTGTGCTCTAAATTTATTCTCTGCTTACTGCCCTTAGCTAACAAACATTTACTTGCAGCTGCCTGACAAAAGCTACTTTATTGCACTGAACATTTTTTATTACTGAGTGCGTTACTGGACAGTGTCTCTTCTCTGTGAGCCTGCAGTTGTCACATGGAAACTTGTGCAGAGTCCCTCCTTTTGCTCTTTCTTTGCTGTTAGTGCAGATCACAGGGACAAGTTTCAGTGTGCAAAATGATACCTGGACACAGCATATTCAAAAGCAGAGGAGAACCAAGCCATATACAAAAGCCAAACTCCTCTTGATGTAGGCAGACAATTCTGACAATCTGATTTCTTTTTTTTTTTTTTTTTTTTCCAATTTTATTGTGCAGCCAGCCCAGGATGCTTCTCAGGCCAGTTTCTGGGGTATGTATTTTAGGAAGAAACCAATCACCAGGATGTGCCACCTTGTCAGCCTGCTAAGGAAGAAATCACTTCCCCTAGGCTAACTAATCCTTTTAATACAAGCCCTTTTTGCTGTTATAAGTCAGCAGTAAAGATACATCCCTGCTGACATGCATCCTGCTTGTCTTTTCTGACAGGCTCCAGGTTATGACAACATAAACTAGAATTAGTTTTCCTGTGAATATGGTGCCTATTGCCTGCCCACAGGGCAGCCTGTCTAGAGCCTGGCAGCTGAACGTGAAGTGTGTTTTACTTCAGGTGCTTTTTGTGTGGCTCCCGATAGTTCACTGACCTCTCTGCAGGCGCTGTTGTGACTCCCCTTGGGATTAGAAGCCTTCTGCCATTCGTGGGGCAGAATCTCACAGATGAGAATATGAGGGAATATGAGATGGCAGGGGTGCAGAAGGCAGGGCAGTTGAGAAGTTACTCCCGCTACGTCTTGTCTCCTTGTGTTCCATGTACCATTTTCCTCCTCCTGTCCTGTTCCCAGCTATCTGATCCCTGTGCAGTGTCCAGTCTGTCCAGGGCTCTGCCGCAGATCTGCCGTGCTCTGCCTTAGTCCAGGTCTGATCTCACCTGACTTGCTGAGAACCCCTCTGCAAATCATAGAAGCTGTTCCTTCCCCACGTGCATGGTTGATTACTCTAGGAGATACTATCACAAGTCTTGTGCGTTAATTTGCTCTGGCACTGACAAGGCAAACTAGAAGTTTCTAAACGCTTCTTGCCATACCCGCCTTCCCAGTCAGAGCTAACGGGTGTCTTTACACCACGATCTTTGTAACCTCCCTTTGTAGCTGAACAAAGTGGCCATCAGAATCTGATGCTTTGTTTCTTCTTTCCTGTGTTACTTGCTCTTATATTGGAACGAGTTTTGCACAGATTGGAGCGAAGGGGTGATTGCACACTGGAACAGGTTGCCCAGGGAGGTTGTGGAGTCTCCATCCTTGGAGATATTCAGAACCTGACCAGACATGGTTCTGAGCAACCTGCTCCAGCTGCCCCTGCTTTGATCAGGGGGGTCGGGTTAGGCAGTCTCCAGAGGTGCCTTCCAACCTCAACCACTCCATGATTCTGTGGAAAGCGTGGGAAGATTTCAAAAGTAATAAAAGTCCTGAGAGGCAGAGGGGAACTAAATGGCTGCTATGCAGGGTGTGATTTCATGTGTACTCTCCACCATCACTACTGCAGGAAAAGCAGTCTCTTCTCTCTGTCTCTGTCCTCTCTCTCTGTCACACGCACTTGTGCCATTACCAGTATTAGTGGCTTACAGAGTGAACAAGATCTGGGAAATGACTCACGTTAGAAGTAACTTTTTTTTTTTTACTTGGTTTCCCAGTTCAATACAATTAATTGTACAGACAAATATATAAATGCTTTTGCCAGCACAGGGGTAAGACAGGCCAGCTGTTCCTCTGCTAGTTTCAGGTGTGTGAAAAAACTTGGCTTAAGCTAGCTAAGGCATTTTTAAAATCCCCCAGCACAGGCCATATTGCGTGTGATGAGTGGTCGCTTCCATCCTTCCAACTGAGAGCCTTCACGCACGCTGATAGTCTCTGACAGGAGGAGGAGAAGGAACCTGAATCTGAGTATTTCACAGGGAAGGTCATTGGAGCTACTGAAATGGCCATAATGAAAATTGCACTGGAACAGCTGTGGGAAGACATCAGATGTTTGAAAATACAGAGAATTTGGCAAGAAAATTGCTGCAAATCTAGGATAATACCTACGTGAAGATCGGGGTTTACAGCTTCAAAAGTTTTTCTTGCTTTCTCTTACTTGAGAAGGGAGAAATTCTTCTTGCATTTTACTCTTGCATTGCATCAGTGGTCAAATTACTGTTTTACTTGTGAAAGACAAAATTCTCTTAAACACGCAGAAAAGCTGAATCCACACTTTGTAAACAGTGGCGCGTAGCTTTGCTTTTAAGTCCAAACAAGGTTCTGGTTGACCATAAAGAATCCTTCCAAAGGAGGGAGGTGGCATGACCCAGACCTGGGTCTCTGAACTCTGCCCCATTGTTAGGGGACACTGTTCAGAACAATGCACAAGCTGAGATAACAGCAGCTCCAAAATGAGTTAATTAGTAATTAGAGAAGGAGAAAACTAAAAACTGGAATGTGCTCTGCTGAACCTGCTGTTTGGCATCCCATTTTTTCATCAGGTGGATGAATATGCTTGCATTATTGTGTCCACCCCGGTGTTTAGCTTGAGGAAATCTTAAAATCTGCTTTCCAGCTGGTTGCGTTTGCTGTTGGAGGAGAAACAACACCAGGGAATGGAGCTGGGGGTTGCAAACAAAGACCCGATCTACAGAATCCCCTGTTGTAGCTGTAGTTGGCCAATCATTTGCCTGGTAGTCAGAGGGTGGCAGTGGAAAGTTCAGTTCAGCAGCAAAGGTTTGCTTCAACAGCTTGTTACATTTTTAGAGACTGGAGATGCCTCAAGTGTGGGTTCAGTTCAGGTCACTCTTTGTACCCTTTAATAGCTGCACACACATGCACACACAAAAAAAGATCCTCGTCCCCTTAGAATACATGGTCCGGTTTTCAAATGGCATTAATTCCTTTTGTGTAACTAAATACTATTACTGATTCACCACGTTGGTTAGTTCCCAACCTGGAATTCCTCATGGCAAATGCGTGGCGGGACATGAAGTGTTAGAACAAGGAGTTTTGTTTTGGTACTTGTTCCTTTTTTTTCCCCCCAATAAAATGATATTTGTGAATGATTCATAATTCTGTTGAATTTATTCTCTTTATTTACTGACAAAATCTGACATTAAGGTTGGCTAGTAGCACTTACCTGCAAACAGGGGAGTGGACAGGGTCACGCTGCTGGTTCTGTTTTTACAACCGCAAAAAATTGATCTTCAGACTGAAGTGCAATAATTTGAGAGGCAATATTTGGTTAGCAAAACAGCACGACTAATATGTCATCTGAATCTGTGAGTTCTGAATGTGTCTGTTGAAGAGAATGTAATAGATTTGGTCTTTCAGGAAAAGGTTAACATTGTCTTATCTATCTATCTAGATTCAGCCTTAGGGTTCAGAGTGGCAGATGTATTCCAGTGAGCTGTGAAACTGGTCTTACGCTTTATAAACGCAAGTTTATGACACTTGGAATATGTGGAACATCTAAGGTCATCAGAGCTGGGTGCTGTGATATGACCTCATTTGCTAGAATGTGTAGGAGATGAACTCCAAAGCATTGCAACACTGTACAAGGCATCTGTGAGGCAATCCAGTAAAGCTGTGTTCGGCTGAGGGGATGTAGAAGAACTTGAATTCTCAAGTAAATACTTTAGACTTGGATTTTCTGCCCCCCACCCCATATGAAGTTGTGCAGGGAAAGAGGCTCAGGGATACCTAATTTGAAAAAGCTATGTGCATTACAGGGGGTGAGATAGATTGCTTGTTTAAAAAAAAACAAGTCCTGAATTTCTTTGTTGCATTGCAAATGTGAGGCTTGAATTTGAGTTTTCAGTCGCACTCTGAGCCCTCCCATTTTAACTCTTCCTTTTCAGATGAATGTGTTTACATTGACTATAACAAATAACGTCGTAACCTGTATTATTTAATAGGCCATCAAGAAAACGAAGAGACCTGGGCTCTGTGGCAAATGCCACTGTGGTGATACCCACCATCGCATCCTCTCCAAACAATTCTGCAGCAGCATCTGAGAATGCAGAGGAACAGAAACCTTTTGAAAAAGTGAAGTCGAAGGAGTCTTTGGTTATCTCAGGCCTGCGGCATTTCACCGGGTATCGCATTGAGCTCCACGCCTGTAACCATGACGCTCAGGAATCCCGATGCAGTGTTGCAGCTTATGTCAGTGCCAGGACCATGCCAGAAGGTAATTATCTTCCTGAGCTTTGCTTTGGGTTGATGGCGGTTTTCAAAATACTGCCTTTCATGTGGGAGCCAGCTGCAATACAGAAACATTGTGTAGGGCTGGTGCTCTCTTTATCTCCTGGTAAGAAAGGATGATAGATGAAGTATTGGCAGTTTTGAATTTTGCAAAAGACATGAAATAAAACTATAATTAATCATGACCTTGGTTCTAGCTAAGGCTGATGACATCGTTGGTCCCGTTACCCATGAACTGGTTGAAAAAAATGCCGTGCATTTGAAGTGGCAGGAACCAAAGGAGCCAAATGGTCTTATTGTGCTGTATGAAGTGAATTATGGACGTCTTGGGGAGACAGAGGTGAGAATTTCTGCTTGTCCCTTAACACAGCACGTTTAGAGAAGTAGCTCCACCTGGGAGTCCAGGACAGTTGAGTCTTTAATAGTCCTCGTGCTTATGGTGTTCTGTCCTGTCTGGTTTCCTTGTGCATGAACCAATGTGACATAAAACTGTAGTAGCGAATCTGTCTCCTCTGGAAGTCTGTCTGTGGCAGCACTCAGAAATAAATATCTGCCTCTCTGGTGCCTGTTTCCCAAATAAGCATATCTAATTTGCCAACTTTCTGCATGGAGTTTTTTTAGGAATTTTGTTTCACAGAAGGACAGAATACATACATTTACCTTTAAGTCGCTTAGAGCAATTAAGAAAGCGTTGAGCAGCCAGAGAGCTTGTGGGCAGCCCTGCTGCCTGTGCAGAATGCCAGTGCCGTGCGGGTAGGAGGGCTTGCCAGCCCAGGTCAGATTTCAGGGCTGAGGTCTAGTACAGCAAATGGCATATGCCGTCTGTAATCTGAACTGCTAAACTGTAAAACGCAAATCCAGGACAAACCACTATATTGGAAAAGACCTGAGCATGTGAAAGCCCTATTTGTGTACGTTTGCCAGACAAGGAGCTGAGGTAGAAATCCTAGGATGCTGTTACAGAGCTCTGGGTCGTTGCAGAGGTAGCGTAACGCAGCCTTCCCCTTCCCTTCTCCCGCAGGAAGCACATTACTGCGTTTCCCGTAAGCATTTTGCCAGCGAGCAGGGCTGTAAACTCCGTGGACTGCAGCCTGGAAACTACAGTGTCCGTATACGAGCGACATCACTGGCTGGAAATGGCTCATGGACAGAACCTACCTATTTTTATGTGGCTGATTATTGTGAGTTCTTCCCCCCCCTCCCCAACATTTAATTCCTGATAGAAACCCAGGTTATTTGTGGAAGATGGGGGTTTAGCAAGCAGAGCACAGGGAACTGTAGGGGGTCATAAAATATTGCCAATACATCCACCTTGAAGAAACTGAAATTACTTAGAAATGTGTGACTTTCTTCATGTAGCTGTCGAACAGCAGGTTGAGTTCTCATTCCGAGCAGCCCCGCGTTCTGTACCTGAAATAGCCTCTATTTTCCTATTTGTTCCAATTTCTTCAAGGGGGAGATTTTATTGAGGAAAAGACTTGGATTTTGGACCTGTATAATTCCTCCAACTCTCTCTTTGTCTCTTAGTGACTGCTCAGCCTAATATTGCTGTTATAATTGTTCCGATTATTTTTGCCATAATAATTGCTGGAATTATTGGAGCTGCTTACGTGCTCGTGAAAAAGAGGTGAGTGCAATTTTATGTCATTTCCATCAGAACAAGCAAAACTTATATCCAAAGATTTTGTTTATTTGTTGGAAGTAACTCTAACAATTGCAACACTCATTTAGTTTAGGAAATATTTTGTGCCTTTGGAAATTGGGACAGTTTGTATTTGCTGCATGCTTTGGGAATTAATCAAACTGCCTTCAGTTCTAACGTGTTAAAGGCTGCAAATGTGCTGAAGAATTTTTGTGTCTCTCTTCCAGACAAACCGAAGGACCAACTGGACCACTCTACGCATCCTCTAACCCTGAATATCTCAGCGCCAGTGAGGGTGAGAGCAGTGAGGGCTTTCTTCAGTGCCTTGTCTGGTCATTCAGGCAGTGCAGCAGTATGGGATTGGCGTTGTCTTTATGAAGCTTTTCTAGTTGTTTTGTTTTGTTTTTTTTTTAATTTATACCTGTAGTATCCTGTGGCAGTGCTGCATGAGGCTGCTACAGAAATGTCTTTCGAAAGATACTTGCTCAATTCAGAAACGTTTCCGTCTGCTCAACAGTCTATGTCCCTGATGAATGGGAGGTTCCACGAGACAAGATCACTCTTCTCCGAGAGCTGGGACAGGGCTCCTTCGGAATGGTGTACGAAGGAATTGCCAAGGACATAGTGAAGGGAGAGCCGGAGACTCGCGTAGCTGTGAAAACTGTTAATGAATCAGCCAGCCTCCGCGAGCGCATCGAGTTCTTAAACGAAGCTTCTGTGATGAAAGGGTTCAGCTGCCATCATGTGGTAAGCATCGCTGGGTGCCTCGGACGGTTAGCAAGTCCCATCACATAACTAATAGTTCTTTGGTGCTTTCAAAGCTTGACGTTCAGCTTACAAAAGCAGCCCTTCTGCAGAGGTGGTTGATCAAAAAGAGCTGGGATCTTTCCGTGTCATATTTTATAAAATGCATCTTTCAAAACTGCTCATCGTGACAGGGCTTTGCGGTGCTGTTCTCAGCTCTTGTTCAGGGCGTGCTGGCTTTGCTACACTCCCCTCTCTTCATAGCTGGGCTCTGCCCAGTGTGTTTGGACACAGCCTTGAGGGAATTCCTCATTTATTTTCCAGGTTCGCCTCCTCGGAGTGGTCTCAAAAGGGCAACCTACTCTGGTGGTCATGGAGTTAATGGCACATGGAGATTTGAAAAGTTACCTTCGCTCTTTGAGACCTGATGCTGAGGTAAAGATAGAGAGAGGGAGTCTGTTGTGCAACAGACTAACTTGATTTGGGTTTTAATACTTCTTTATTTATTGTAGAATAACCCTGGTCGTCCGCCACCAACACTGAGAGAAATGATCCAGATGGCCGCAGAGATCGCTGATGGCATGGCCTATCTGAATGCCAAAAAATTTGTTCACAGAGACCTTGCCGCTCGTAACTGTATGGTTGCAGAAGACTTCACTGTAAAAATTGGAGGTATGTAGTGTGTGATCAGAAGATAATTCTGTGGGTCATATTTATTGTAAAGGCAAATACATGAAGCCCAAGACCAATGCAGCAAACAGAGGTGATTTTCACTGGCTCCCTTTGGAAATGCAGCAAACGTTCCTCTTTTTCTTCCCTGTGAAAGAATTGTGTGGACTTTAAGAAGAAAATAATCTCCCTTAGAGCCAGAGCAGCTTTTCTCACCTTCTCTATTCTCAAACCTCTATCCAAAAAGTTTGTTGCCTTTCCAGCCTAAGCTGCCTAGGGTTACCTCACTGTTCTTTGCTTTCGTGAGAATTATGACAAAGAAGGTGTTGGGTACAACAAACCAAGTGTTGATAATCCAATCATTAGGTCAGGTGCCTTTTAAAAGTCATTTGTCTTCCACAAGAACCAGTTTTTAACCCAAACCCTTTTAGAAATAAGTAAATATAACATTTAAAAATAAACCAAAACTCCACAGCACGGTGGTTTTTCAGACCTCTTTGGATTCAAAGCCAAGGCAGTGGGATTTCAGGGCAAAGACAGCTCTGTTTTACTTAAAGGGGATGAATAAAAATAATGTTTAGAATAGAAGCTGTCACTAAAAATTTTAACTCTGGAGTCTCTATCATGGCTCTGTAGAAAAAATGCAGGGAAAAGGAAAATGTTTTGAATGTTAATCACAAGGTGACAAATGACTGTGAGTTGGGCCATAGGAGGCTTACGGGGTGTATGAAAATAGCCTGGCGTCAAAGGAAGAAAACATTCATCTGGAGATGTTGCGCAGTAAAAGTAGCAGGGAAGGAGAGACATTTAACACATCCCAATTGCTTTTCTCAGACTTTGGCATGACCAGAGATATCTATGAGACGGATTATTACCGTAAAGGAGGCAAAGGACTGCTGCCTGTGCGGTGGATGGCACCCGAATCATTAAAGGATGGTGTTTTCACTGCTTATTCCGACGTGTGGTAAGTTGTACTCTGCAATCCCGGATGGATTCTAGCTCAAGAGCTCACTATTTTAACACACATTGTTTAAATTGTGAGTTGCTGACTTCCTCGGAGTACAAACAAAACAAAAACGTTGTTTTGAAACCCCCTTCTTAAAAATATAGTCTTGTTCTTTTAAAGTAGGTGTTCTCCGAAATGAGGCTATCACTTGTAGATCTCCAGGATGTTTTATTCTCACCAGGCGTCTTCTCTCTTTCTTAGGTCATTCGGTGTTGTTCTCTGGGAAATCAGCAGTTTAGCAGAGCAGCCGTACCAGGGACTCTCCAATGAACAGGTGCTAAAGTTTGTAATGGACGGAGGATACCTGGATCAGCCGGACAACTGCCCGGAGAGGCTGTAAGTAGTAAAGCAGGGGACAATGCACCAAGCTGCACTCTTTAGCTAAAGCGTGGCCAACAAAGGTGGCCCGACATGTGGCACCTCTTAACCCCTTCTCTGCTGGGGAGGAACAAAACAGACTTTAGTGAGCCACCTCTCACAGAAATTCAGCCAATGCATCCTTAGCGATCCAGGAATTAAAGACCTGAGCCAGTCTGTTTCACTAGAAGGGAAGTGAAACCAACCTGGACCTTACGTCGTGAGTACAGATTCAAAAGAAGGAAGTACAAAGCACAGGAAAAGCTTAAAATACAAATAAGTGCTGTCTCAGTTGCCCAAACAAAATGTTATTCCTCCACTCCAGACTAGTGGATGGCAGTTGGCTTATGTCACGTGGCAAAGCCTGGCCACGGTCTGCATCCATGTGGCTACAGAGGCTGGAGAGCAGCTTGTTAATCCCAGATCTGCTCAGGTTTTCTGTAATTCATCTCTCTATACTACGTAAATGGTCTTGAGAATTACAACAACTTTTTACCGTTGATTTTTCAGAAATCAAATTTATGGCTAATGAGGAGGGAGAGGCAGGAGAATGCTGTGCTGAGCCAAGAGCTGTTTATCATGTCTGAGGCCTTTCCATTTCTGCTGCAGACTCGTTGCCCTACTTAAAGTACAAGGCTAGGCTGCCTGCAAGGTTAGGGAGAAAAGAGGGTCCTGCATGAAGACAGTCAAAAACACCTCGCAGAGATTGCAAACTGAAGCCAGACGTTCTCCTGCGCCGAGGTTAAGGGTTATTCCCTGCAGCTGCTCGTGACATTTACTGTCTGGAGGTTACTGCATCCCCGGCTCTGCCAGCACGGCTGTATACCCGGATGCTCCCTAAGCTGCTTCTCTCAGAGTAATTAAAAAAATCCCATCACTGAGCGTTCAAGCTGAGCTAGGGTGTTTTGACAGAAGGGTGTAAGGAGCCGCTGCTTAAGCAGCATTACAGCAGTGAGGGGCAACCTGGTAACCTCTTACCCCAGCCCGCTTCTGGCCAAAACACCACTTCCAGAGTCAAAAAATAAACATGTTTTGTGAGTATCCTTATGAAGAAAGCCTGCTGTCCTGGACATTTGTCTCTCGTGGCCAGTTACAAACTCCAGTTTGAAACTCTATTTGTACTTGTAAGTTCTTTCTCCGTGGTCTGATAACATATGACCTCTTGCTGCAGCCTTTCTTTTGGGTGGGTTGTTTTCAGGACCTCTGTCCTCTGCACAGCCTCCTATTTTCCTTGAAGTTTGAGGAGCTTTGTTATCTTTCAGGCTGAGTTAAAATTAAAATCGAATGAATTAAAAAACTGTGACCTGGCTATAAGTGCACGTGCACATACACGGAGTGTGTGAACTGCAGCCCTGTTTCCTTTGGAAGCCGAGTTAAGAACAATTGAAGGAATTGGAAGGAATTTTTGATCTAGACAGAAATAGAGAAAAAGGAGTGTCAGGATCTACAGGCAAATATGGAGACTGGAAAGAGAACAAACAACTCGGAGCGCCGGAGGAGTAGCGTGGGTGGTGGGTGGTCCGACAGGGATGCCAGCCTTGGTCTGTGCCAGCCCTGCCTATGTGAAATTGTTTCTTCCTCCCTCTGACTCTTGTTTGTCCCGATGTAGGCACAGCCTGATGCAGATGTGTTGGCAGTACAACCCTAAAATGCGCCCCACCTTCATCGAGATCATCGAGATGCTGAAGGAGGACTTGCACCCCAGCTTCCACGAGGTCTCATTTTTCTACAGTGAGGAGAACAAACCTCTGGAAACAGAGGAGTACGAGATGGACTTTGAGAACATGGAGAGCATTCCCCTCGATCCCTCCTCGTACTCGCAGAGGGACAAAGTCCTGGGGCGGGACAATGGGCCCTCCATGGCCCTCAAGGGGAACTACGAAGAGCACATACCTTACACTCACATGAACGGTGGCAAGAAAAACGGGCGGATTCTCTCCATGCCCAGGTCAAGTCCTTCCTAACGCTTCCTGTTTGGCCCAAGGGTTGTGTCTGCTTTTTTTCCCCTCCACAAATCTCAGGACTCTTGTTATTGCTGCCACAGTGTATGACACACATCTACAAACTCTTCAGATTTTTAATCATCTTATGATTAATACTTTTTTTTTTTTTTTTTTTTTTTTTGCCAAGTTGACTGGTTGTCAGTGGACTTATCTGTGAACATAAATGGAAGAGGTTTCCATGGCTGCTGTCCCTTCTGTAACCATGGTTTCAAAACAGGAAGCGACCGTGTAAGTTAAACCGAAGGAGGAGCATCCACGTTTGCCAACAAAAGACGTGAAATTTGCTGGTATCTGAGCTACAGCGTAACGGTGCGGAACAAAACTTCTGCAGGACAAAAGCATTTCCGGTAGAATTCCAGGCTTTCAGGCATACTCTTCACTACAGCTGAAGGATTCAACACATTGGTCGGACGCGCCAGATCCTCAGATTGACCAATAGCTGCTGCTTTCATACCTTTTCAATGGGTTAAATCCCAGGGGTGCGTGCGTGTGCGTGTGTGTGTGCGTGTGTGCAGTATATATATGTGGGGTGTATAAGTATAGCAAAATATACACTTCTTTTTTTGTACATAAGTTTTGTATGTTCTCACAGAAGCTTTCCTCCTCTCGGAAGTGTGTAGTTATCTTTTTTTCCCATTTCCCTGGAGTGACTGAATCCTAAACAGATTATTTTTATACTAAGGACTCTTGGGAGTAGGTTTTCTCTCATTAACAAATGAGGAAAATGTGCTGGGAGCCAAAGGAGCAGAAATCTGAGATTTGTGGGTACTTTCAAGACCAAACGAAGTAGGAGTCCCCTGACCTGAGAAACGGAGTTTTCTGTCCTTACAGCATTGAGTATATATATTGTTTGTTGTAACATATTTAAAAATGTCTTTAGTTTAAATTTTAACTTCATATAAATTATTGACTGTTTATGATCCTTTTGGGGAGGGGAGAATTTGGGGGATTGTTTGGTCTTAAAGTGGTCCAAAGATTTCAGAATGAACTAATTTTAGCCGATTACCCTTTTCGGAGTAATGTTAAGTTTATACTTGACATATGAAGCACATGTTAAGTTTGTACTTGACAAAGCTTTCTAATACAGTTTCATGATTTATACAACGCAGTCAGCTGGCTCCAGTCGAAGCCCTGAGATAAAGTAGTTGGGACTTCACTTGGTGTTGGGGGCTGAAGGACACCAGAACATCCTGGTCCCGAGCCCTGCTACTCCTTTGCCCCCGCGTCCCTTGCTTTGCCGTCTGCGCGCGCTGTGCCGCGGAAGCAGCCGGCGAGAGAGGACGAGCAAGAACTGTAACCGAAAAGAGAGACGCTAAAGGCAATCTGACGGGGGGAGAGCGCAAGGCTCTTGGCTCTGCACGTGAAGCAGAAGCTGAATGTGACTGTGGTTAGCTACCTGCTGCCTGTCTGCTGCTGCTCAGGCGTCTGGCCTCGTGCTGCCTGCAGGCCTTCGATGTTTTCCTGAGATACCCGCGCTGCGTCCTGCGCGCTTCCCGGGATGCGTGCGTTAGCCACTGCTTTCAGCTCTTCGGGATGTCAACTTTCGTCTTCTGGACTGTGCTTTGTTTTGCTGCCGTTTGCGTAAAAGACCGAGCTGATTAGCGTAAGATGTTAGAAAATAATTGTGAAACTAAACGTGTCTCGTAGTGATGAGGGAGTGCGCTGGCAGGGTGAAGTGCTAAAGTGAGAAATGAAGATTATTGATGTTGCGGGCCCTTGTCATACAGGAGGTGGTTTTAAAAGGGGAGAGAGATGCTCAGTCCTCCACTTCTCCTCCCGGAGGAGTCCAAGAGCCAGTTTGTGCGCTCTGCCAGGAGAAAACGAGGTTCTCCTGACTCGGTGAGAGCGGGGACGCCAAGCTGGTGTGTGACTTTTTATTCCAGCCCGGGTGGTGCTGCTGATTTCTCCCTGTAACCAGCTGAAAGGGGCTGGGGTCCGTAGGGACGCGCCTCTCCGAGCCTGCTCTGCTCAGCCACGCTGTATCTAAACTGATCGGTGCAACAGCAGGGGCAGATGACGGGCTCTGTGCACCGCCGTGAGCTGTCGGCCCTCTGCGCTGGTTGAATCTGGTCGGTTCGGACGAAGGCGGAGGGTGCGGGTTGCTCGTGAAGTTAGGTGGAAAATAGACAGTCCAGACATGGGTAAGAACCTGCGATTTCAAAAGGCCTCGTTTACATTTCTTCTGCTTTACAAAGTAGTAACTATTTAGCAGCTCTATATATACTACACTGCAGGAAAGAAGACATTCTCACACTTTTCTAAGGAAGAGAAGTTTTTCTTAGTAGAATTTTTTTATTTATTTTAATATATAAAACACTGTAAAAAAAAAAAACAACAAACAATTTGTTTTCTTAAACACACAGAACATGTAAATTTGTATCCGTAAAATCTTGGCAGGTGGATGCGGTGGGATTATTTTTGTCCTGTTCTGGTGCAGTCTACCTCAGTGTTTCTTAAGGATATTTTTAATACTACACACCTCTAAACCTGTTTAAATATTCTGGTCTGGACCTGTTGTGGATCAGGGAAAATCAATATCAGCTGATTCCAATACTAGGGACCATTCGCCGAAGGGAATGGGTAGGAGAACGGCTCGTCACTGTTTATTGCTAATCCCAGCAGTAGTGACCAAAGGAACCGATTTACAAATTTGGATCTGATATTCCGGTGTCATCCTCTTAGTTCTGTTGTGATTAAAAAAAAAAAAAAAAGAACAAAAGAACCATTTAAATGTTTGGACTTTAGTGAACTAATGACCTAAAAGGAGTTAGACCGCTTCCTTCTGGAGCAGTATTTGCCAGCGTGGAGCGGGGGCTGTGACCAGCCCTTGTTGTTGGAGTTGAATTGGGGCGTTTTGGTCGCTGCCCTTCTCGCTGCACGCAGGTAATCCGGAGCCCTGCCGGTAGGATGTCACCTCCCGAAATAAACCTTTCCCGGCATGTCCTTGTTTTGATGACATTTTAAATTGCAGTGATCGTAACTGCGGGAATAGAAGATCTTTTGTATAAACAAAGATTGGAACCTCGTATTGGGTCCGGCTTTGCAATTGAGTTGATATTGGTTGGCCCCGAGTACACATGATTTGCATCACTCAGATCACTGAACGAGGGAATACGTGTGTCGCTTTGTGGACAGGCAGTCCCTTCCCGTGGCTCATTGTCATCTTCGCTCTGCACCACACGGAGCAGTTGTTTATACCCAATACTGTGCGTAAAGATTATTCCGGTCATCCTTTCTACATCGTGCCAAGGGTGAGGGAAGGCGTACGGTACTAGTGGCGAGGCTATTGTTTTTCCTTTAAAAACAACGCAAAAATAACGCTAGCAGTTGCCACTCGTGGCTGTTAAAGGTTGCGCTCGCTTAACTATAGAATTCGGAAGAACAAAGGAACATCATTTGTAAAGCCCAGCTCTCACTTCTGGAAAACCCTTGACTCTCAGCCCGCAGCTGACACTTTGGTCTCTGTTGCTGGAAGATCCTCGCCCTGGGGATGCCGAAGTCCTTCGCTCTGATCTCGCCGATACCTGTTCAGAGACACCAGGGGGTGCGTACAACCTGGGATTGCACGTGCTAGACGAAACCTTCTCCGTGCGGGGTCTTGCGAAGGGCTCCTGCCCAGGAAGGTGTGCTGTGCAAGCAGGTGCTGTGCCTTCATCAGGGGAGCTGCTGCTCTTTGCTCCGGCAAGATCCCTGCTGGGGTGAGAATCCCGCAGCTGCGGCGGAAGCACAAGCACCTGCTGCTGCTGAATGATGAGGAGCCAAGCGATAGTGCAGGTAGCATGGCTGGAGGAGGGCAGCCGTGACCAGCGGGTGGGAAGCTCTTTTATTTCTTGAGGTAGCATTTGTTGGAGGGTTGGACCCTGCCCTTTGTGGGCAGAGAGCTTGCCGCTCGCAGCACGGGGCGGCAGGACAGGCTCCTCAACCTGTTCAGGAGCAGCTGCAGCCTCCTGTGCGCGGTCTGGGGCCAGGGAGGTACCAACGAGGAGCCAGAACTTCACTCTCTCTAAAGCTGGTGAAGCAGGAGGTAGAAGAAACAGCTTTCCGTGCTCTGCTCTGTTTTCACTGAGCAGATGTTTGAAGTGTGAGACTGGAGAGGTTTCTCAGAAATGTTTGCACGTTAAATTCAATTGCCACTTCCTGAACGCCTCTTGCAAATCTGGTACTTCTCTTGCAGTACAGCGCAGCATTGCAAAGCTTGGCTGCTAGGTTAGAAGCGTGTCTTTCTTGGCTGCTTGTAAATACTCTGTTGTGTTGTAAAATAGAAGAGCTAATAACATAAACTCTGTGCCAGCACTGGGTTGGGAAAGGTGATGGGAACTAGACCACGCTGCAACGAGGATATTTTCTGTTGATCGTAAAGCAGCTGGGTTGGCATGGAGGAGGCTGCTTTTAGGTTGCTAAAGGGTACTCTTAATTTATGGATAGTATCTCTCTTTCCTCCTAAATTTGTATTATAGCGATGGGACACTTTGCTTAATTTTAGTACGTTGCATATAATGTTGGTATCTCTTTGGAAAAATCTCAAACGTCGCTTACTGTGTTGTTGACCTAACTATGATGAAGGCAAATAAGAAAAGACAGGAGCAAGAAGGGTGCTGTGTCGGTTATTCTTGAGCCTCCGTTTTAGGGGAGGGAGAGAGGCAATCGAGTGCCCTCTTAACGTCACTGTGATACGAAGACGGACCCCGAGGTGCTCCGGGCCCTTCCCTGCGAGCAGTGATTCCTGATACCAAGACTGGAACCTTGTTTTACAAGTCAGAAAGTAAAATATCTTCGTGCCATAAAAACCTTACTCCCAAGGCTGTGCTAGGTGCTCCCGTGATCCATGTGAGATCGGTTCAGAGCCTGGAGTGAGCAAGAAACTGCAGATAAACCCTCTGATCCTCTCGCTGTGTCCCAGCCTCCCTCGAAGCTGCCCGTGGGGAGACTCGCAGGCACGGCCGCGGCAGGAACCCGTTCCCCTCTGCGAAACAGCCGCTGCCCCTCGTAGTTTCCTGTGCGCGTGGTCCAGGGAAAGGAGCTGTTGAATGGATTGGAATCAAGAAGTAGTTACTTCAGAAATACATGAAATTCAAAATAAGATTAGTTTGGTATTTGTATGAACTTAATCGAATTTGGCCTTTTTATTACCTTCTGCTTGGCTCTGTGTTAACTCTGCTTGGATTCTGTACGTGAATGTTAGTGTAAGAGCATTAACGTGTTCAACCCGTTCTGTTCCGGCTTGCCTTGTTACGAGCATCACAAGAGTGAAGCCAATCGTACAATTGACTTTTGGAGGAACCTGACTGTTCAAAAGCAATTCTAAAGCTACCATTTCTAGTAAATCTGCTGTCATTAAATGTGTATTTCTTTTTAAAATGAAATTGCTTGTCCTTCTCGAAAGTAAGCACTTACTCTTGCAGTTTCAGCAAATTAACTGCAGCACAATGCAAGCTATAAGGGGACAGGTAGAGAAATGACTTTTTAAATACTGTATAATAAAGTTAGTATTAACTCCTACAGTGTTGTTATTTTTTTGCCAACAGATTTGCAATCGGCAAGAAATTACGTTGCTGGTAGTCGTTTCGTTCCAAGTCCAGTGTTCCCACTGCTGGTACTAAATAGTTTCTTTTTCTCAGTCCAGAAAGTCCCTGTGGGAGCAGGGTCCGGCCGGCTGGGAGGGCCGGGGATAGTTCTGGCCGCTAAAAAGAAACCATCAGCGGAGTTTAAACATGGGGACAGATGCTCTCGCTTAGCTGAGTCCCGGCCCCTGTTAGGTCCCAGCATCACCAGTAAAGCTTGAGCTCGGGACTAATTACCTAAGATACCTGAGCTGGACTCGATACCAAAGCTCCTCTGTTAATCCAGAGTCTCCCAGCAGCATCCAGCAACGCTTCCACCATCTCGGTTTCCAAATACATCTCCCATAACCAAGGCCCGCGAAAACTGGCCAGTGGAGAACTTCAGAAAGGCCACTTCTAAACCTGCAAAGATAGAATGTTATTTAAAATAAGTAAAAGTGTTTCCTTTTGCTTCAGTTTGGGCAATGATTTTATTCGTGGAGTAGCAAAGCAGTGGTTTGTGTTTGAGGACCTGCGTGGATGGGGGTACTGGACATCGGCTCTATCAAACACAGCCAAAAGCAAACGCTTTCTGCTCGCAATTAAACTAACGACAGTTTCAGTTACATGTTAAGTGACGTTCTGTGAAGTTTGGGGGCTTTTGTCCTCTTTAATCTTGCTGCTCCCACCTTTCTCTCTGCATATCTAAGGTTCCAGAATACAAATAGTATTGCAGATACCTCTTGTTTGAAATAAAGGATCAAATGTGCCATCATTTTTTTTTAAAAAGGAAGAAAAAAAGAAAAACCTTCCCCCTTGATTTATTTTTTCAATGTTTTCATATATGAGCCAAGCAGTGACATATACAGAAAATATCTTTGAATATTAGAAAAGAAAAATTCTTGCTGTGTGTCAGAATATTGAACAATTAACTGTTTATATTAAAATTCTGAATAAATTATCCAAGAATAACTCTTTTGTGTCTGCTGTCTGTGCGGCACTGAATGCTGCTTTACCACAGAGAAAGCACTAAATTTGTAACTTGGAATAAGCAATACTTTCAGTTGCAAAATGAATGGTGTTAAGAAAAAAAAAAAATACAGATCTACCCATTGCAGGCTTGTGGTCTGAAGCCAGTTTAACTCCTCTGCCTGACGGCTTGGGCCGTCCCTGCCGGGCTGTGTCCTCACCCTGGGGTGCTCGGCAGCCCGATGCCATCGGGTAAACATTGGTAAAGGGATTCCTTCTGCCTGAAGCAGCGAGAGCTGCTTCTCCGAAATGTAATTCTGCTATTTCCACGTGCACGGACCCAGGCTGCCCTCCCCGTAGCGGGACAAACTCCTCCACAGGCAGTTCTAAAAAACAGAAAGTCAGAAGATTTGCTTCATCCCTGTCCTGCAGCTGAGCAGCTGCCGCCAGGTCTGCACCAGGAACCATCTCACCTTCTGTTCTGCAGCAGGCCAATCTGGAAGTGTAAAATCTTTCTAACTTAAGTCTTGTTTCACCAGAGGCGAGATTTCCTTCCTGATCAGCTGCGCCTACGAGGTGGGGGACTTAGCTGTTGCTATTTTTCGTCTCACTGTATTGAGCCGCTCAGTTAGGATATCCTGCTTTCCTTCCATTCAGCAAAATCCTTAAGTGTTGCGCTGGTCCTCGTAGCCTTGGGATTGCTGCCGCCCGTGTCTGCAGGAGCTGCGGACTCCTCGCAGGGGCCAACGGCCAGGCAGGACGGTGCAGCAATGCTGCTGGTGGAATTAATAGTTTTGTCTTAATATTTCCTTTCCCCATGGCTCTGTCCAGCCACAGCGTGACTTGCCCAGCTCCCTGGCTGACCTCCTGCGCTGTAGCCCTGGCTCTTCACGCCTCTGCCCTGGCGATGATCTTTCCCTGCCCGACCTGAACACGCTACCGTGCGGCTGGGGGCTGCTCTGGACCCACGTGGAGCTCTGCTCTCCACCGCACCCGACCTGCCCCTCGGGAGGACCCAGGGAGATCGTTTGACCCTTGTGCAGTGAATTATTATAAAAAGGAGTAGCGTGATTTTCTTTTTGCAAAAAGTGCTACTTTTTCGGAGGGGTGGAGGTGAATCCTCGCTGCACTCCTCGCCCCTGTCCCTGACAAGCTCCAGTAACTGCTGCCTCAGCCCAGGGCTGGGGTGGGCTGGGAGGGAGATGAAGTTGCTGGTTGAACAGAAAGCGTGCGATGCTGATGCCACCTAGTGCCTCTGAACGTGGGACTGGACAAGGCAGCCAGAGCTGGCCCTGCTCTGCCGGCCGCCCCACGCCTGTTTCGGGCATGCGAAGGAGCTCAGCTGGTCTGCAGCTCTTTTCTAAGCCCATCTGGGGTTCTCTTACTGTGAGAATGATGAGAAACAAACTGGTATTTTAAGATGTTTTGAAGTTGCTTCTTCTGGCACAGACTTGTTCTCTGGGGATCCTAAAATGCAAAATTAAGCAAAGCCACAAAACTTGAACTTGCTGTCACGGGAGGTTTGCTGCCTGCTGGGCTCTGGGATGCTCTGGAGAGGCTGCCAAGGCTCAGCTAACCCTCGTGCCGTTATCCCTCATTGCTGTTCCAGGCTGCCTCCACGGCTCCGCTTCGGTAACCCCCAAACCACGTCAGACACGGGACAGAAGGAGAAGATCTCGTCCTCGTTTGAGCTGAGGACAATCCACCATCCCCTCAGCTGGGGCAGCTGCCTGGTATTTAGGAGCAGCCCTGATCTCTGATACTAAGCGAGCTCTTGTGGACTTCAGAGAAATTAAACCTTAATTCCTCTTTGCTCTTGTGGTTTCCTGGAGCACGGGGTAATTGCTATTCCAAGTGCTGCCAAAGCTGCGGTCTCTGAGTAATTGGAGTGTGAGCGGATCTTGTTCTGATTAGGGCTTGGCCGGGGCTGGCATGTGCTCGGGGCAGTGAGATGAGGCACGTGCACTCATCAGGGCTTCTTGGGAAGGAGTGAACGGCCATGCTGGGGGCTCTGCCTGCCGGCCCGCACACAGCCAGGGCAGGGGGACGACCGCCTCATCCTTCACCCCGCTTGCTTTGGGAGCTGAAGTGCCTGTCTCTCACCTGCACACATGACCATGGCCAGCACAGGCGTTTCTGTGCTTTGCTAGCACTTCATCCCGTGTAAGACTGAGACCTGCTGGGCTTCGGGGTCTCTGTTGCTGCCCAAGCTCAACCCATGACAGCAAAGATGAAGGACGCATTAGCGGGAGCCCTGTGTGAGGCCTCGCTGCCCCTGGCAGGAGGCTAACAAGCGATGGTGCAACGAGCCCGCAGGCGCAGCCTGTGTGTGCCAGGCTCTCGCGGCACACACAAATCGGTTTTTCTCTGAACGGAACAGGAAACATTTTGCGGCAATTGCTGTCCTCGCAGCCATCACTGGTTCAGCGGCTCTCCAGGCCCCCACGCCAGGCGCTTCGGGGACCACGACCCCCCAGGTGATTCTGCTGGACCTTCCCCAAGCCCTGACCCCCACGAGGGTGGGAGCGAGCGTCGGGGCAGCACTGGGGCTGCCGTCAAAGGAACTGCAGCATGGGAGAGGCGGGTTTGTTTGTGTCATCGGAAAGGGGAAGCGGTGAGATGGTTGAGCCAGAGGCCCCCGTGAGCAAACCAGCCGCACGGCTGTTGCTTCCCCGATGAGTCTCCGCTTCTCCACTTCTCGCTTTGCTCTAGCAGCTGGAGAAGAAGCCGGGGCTGTCAGGAGCAAGCGCGCATGGGGAACCCGCCAGAGTGATGCCTCCAGCCCTCAGGGTAAGTTGCTCTCTGCACAGGCTCCATCCCATAACAACGGGGTTGTCACTCATCTTCCTCAAGGCCTTGTGAGGAAGCAGCTTGTCTCGAAGCCAAAAGTCCAAGTGCTGGGTTTCGTTCAGCCTCTCCCCGCACGCGTTTGAAGGCAAAACGGGGGCTGGGGATCATCTGCCTACAAGGAGCTTCACTCTGCTGCCAGTGAAGAGGAGGAGATGAGGTCGGGGTTTAACCCACAGAGCGTCCCCATGGCTGCCTTTGGGTAGGAGCCACCCTACAGGTGCTGCTCTCGGCTCCTGCTGCTGCTGGGCCACAGCTGAGGGTTTGCAAGGACACCTTGGCACTGCCCACAGCTGAGTTTGGGCTGGGCACAAGAGGGGTCCGCACCTGGGTCCCCCAAATCCCCCTCCAAACTGCCCACTCCAGGGCTGGGCACACATGTTATTGGGGAGATTGAAGCGGGGAGGGGGTGTGGGGAGGGTTGTGCTGCGCAGATGATGCTTTGGGGTTTGTGGCCAGGCGCGGGAAATTCTCTTTTTCACCTGCCTTTGCATAACACGAGCCCAGCGTGGGCTCCATGCCATGGAGGTGCCTGTGGCCGTTCCCAAACTAGCTGCGCTCTGCTCAGTGAGGCCACAAGCGTGAGCTGAACAGCGGGGAGAAGATTTGGTCTGGCCCAGGAGCCCAGCAGCCACGCAGGGGTAAAACTCAGCTTCTTCAGCCTAATCAAGAGGTTGGGAGCAAAGTTTGGAGCCGGTCTGGGCTCTGGGGCTGGTGCCAATCAGGAGCAGTGGGCTTGGAGACCTCAGGGTGGGGAGTTTGGTCTCTTGGGGCAGTTTGGAGATAGCTGAGATAGCTCCCACCTGCCTCCCTGCATGGGAGAGCTGAGAAGGGCTTGGAGAAAGGTCCTTGCCAGGGGAAGGGGACTTGCAAGCTGCAAGATGATGCTGATGTTGCCGACAGACAGGGTCTTGTGCCTTCCCTTGCAGAGGCTCTGCCATGGCATTTGAAAACAATGCCAAAGGCGCAAATATCAAGCCTGTGGTCTTAACTCTTACCCTAGGTTTCCCAGGTGAAGGTTCTCCCCCTGCAGAACTGCCTTAAAGGTGATGGTTTATGAGGCTGACAGCTGATCATCATGAATGGAGCAGGGAGGCTTTGGCAGAGAGAGGAAGGGGGTTATGGTGCGTTAACAGCTTGTTTTCGGTTTCCGTCTGCAAGCCTTCAGCGGTGTTCAGGGGCTGCGTGTGCTCTGGGGCCACTAATCCCCGGGGCCCCGCTGTAGGAAGTCACTGACCCATCACACAGGTGGGAACGCCAGAGACCAGGAATTACTCTCTGGCTACAGCTTCCATCAGCTGATACTTCTGACAAAACACTTGGCTTCTCCACTCCCCCCTTGGCAGCCCCTGGGCTGCAGCCTGCAGTGCTGCCTTAGACCGCGCTGAGCTCTGCCGTGCTCTGTGCTGTCGTCTCCTGCTTGGGGTTATACCTTGCAGAGGGCTCGGAGGGCTCCCAAATGTCAGACTCGCTGCTCAACCACTCCTGGCCATCGTTCTCGAAGCGCTGGAAGAAGAGATGGTCTTTTAAGCGAGGTAACGGCCTGTGCACGGGGAGAGTGGTCTGAGCTGTGTGTCGGGAGCCGGGCTGCTGCAGGGCGGTCGGGAGAGCCTGTCCCAGATGAGCAGGTAGCAAAGAGCACTGGGGTCCCTGGGCAGAGCTCGGTGTTGTGTGCACCCTGCTCCTCTCCGCAGGGGACACTGCGTAAGTGTTGGTTAATGCTTTTCCTTCCGTTTCGTCTTCTTTTCAAGGCACATTAATGCTTCTCAGAGCTGGGTAACGGGTTAAATATCAGCCTTCTGGTTTTGTAATAAATTTGTTTCGTTGCTGCCAGTGAGCTGGAGGTCCTGGTGTTTGCAGACAGCTGTCTCTGCACGACTGCCTGGCGAGGGCTGAGCCTTATGTCGAGAGTTTGGTGTTTCAGCAGATGCTGGGGAAAAGATTCCTCCAGTCTTTCAGAGAGGGCTGACGAGCAGAGGCCCCGTGTTCAGAGCACAGTCTGAGCCATGGCAGTTTGTGTGGCACCAGCTGGGCTTCACGGTGTCCGATGGCAGGGATGGGAAATGCCAGCAATGGTGTGAACTGGCCTCAGTCCTGCATGCAGTGCCGTGACTTGGAAAGAGGGAAGTGAGAGCCCCGGGAAGTGGGATGTTTGCAGTCCCAGAGGAGCTGGACACTGCTGTCCTTGCCTGCATACACTGCCCTCAGGCTGAACCTTTTGGGTACCTTCATCTGTGGCATTAGAGCTCTTGATACTCTTTCTCCTTCATTATTTCTCTCCCCCCCACCCCCCCCAAATTCTCTTACAATGTGGATGTGCAGGAGACCGAGATCCAAACTGAACGGTCAAAGGAAGGTTAATTCAAAGCAGGAGGCAGGGTCATGCAGGCTCTGCTCTATGGTGAGCCCTGAGCAGCTCCCCCAAGCCCCAGCTAAACACCCCAATAGTGCTGTGCCCGCAGTTATGGGCTCAGTGGGAAGGCTCAGGTGGGCTAATTTCTATAATAAATAAATCAGCCTTGCAGTGCTTGCAAGCACTGACTGCTTTGGAGAGTGCCTCGGTAGAGCCCTCTCCCCCCAGCACGTGCTCACAGAGCACTTTGTCCCACTGGGGCTCGTGCTGTGGGCACAAAACCTTCGAGTCTTGCTCAGCTCCTCTCCTGGCACTGGCTTTCTGCACCGTGCCACTCGCCAGTCCGTGCGGGACCTTCCCTCAGTGCCCAGCAGTCACTGGAGGAAGCTGCACAGTGACTCAGAGAGTATCAGCAGGGCTGCAAACACCCCTCAGCCCTGCCGAGACCCCTCAGCTGAGAGTGAGCTGAGGACTGTGCTGGCTCCCCGCTCCCCTGGCCCTTCATGCCCAAAAACCGGGCCCCAAAGGCAGTGATAAGACAGCAGCTCACTGTACAGTATGTTACAGTGTTGGACAGCTTATCTTCTCCCCTCCTCCAGCCTGGGCCACATGAGCCAATCCCCACCGCTGCCAACGGCCGATGATGTGGGGCCCAGACCAGGCGAAGGACTGCACTTCATCCGATTTTGGCACAGCGAGTTTAGCTCTTGCTTTACAGAGGTTTTACCCTATAGCTCTGGACATCCTAGAGGGCAGTATGTAAAGGGCAGCTGGTGCAGGGCCAGCAGGGCAGGAGCCAGGAGGAGACTGAATAATTTTTGTTTCTTGTCCATGATGCTCTCTGTGGTTCCCCAACAGTCTCTACCCCAGATTGCTGGGAAATGCCCAGACGCTCTGGTCTTTCCTTCCTCCTGGGATTGTTTCACATAGCAGAACTGACCAGTGCCTTTGTCCTGCCGCGTTTGGTGTGGCCTTTCCCCAGTGGAAATGCAGACAGTGTTTGATGCTTAGAGGATGTGATCTGCATGGTGAGAGCTCGCGTCCATGTTTCCTCTGATGTTTCCCCTGCCAGCACCAGCCTGGCTCCAGGGTCACTCAGGGACCTGCAGCATCCTGTGCTGAGCAGTGGAGCAGGCAGGTGAGGACGGGCCACTGCTGGCAGAGCTTGCTCCATTGCTGGCTGCTCTGGTGCTGCCTTCCGCTGTGACACTTGTGGGTGCATCTCCAGTGACCGGCCTGTCCAAGGGAAATCAGCTGAGGCAGTTGCAGGAGGGAGGTTTCAACTTAGGTCTGAAATGGAAATATTTAAATCTTTGTTGGGCTCCCAGTGGCCTTGAATGCAGTTACAGCAGCACGGAGTTTTCTTCCTTGAAACAAACCAGCTCAGCTGGCTGATCCCACTGTCCCCACAGCATCAAAACCCCTAGTATTGTCCCAGATTGTCACATGAAGTGGACGCCTGTCACTACTTCCTCCCTCTCCATGCAGGAACCCAGGGTCATCATGTTTCGCCTGCTGGGAAGCTGTGGCAAAGTGCAGCAGAGCCCCGCTCATGTGCAGGGACCTGCCCAGCCCAGGCAGCGACAATTCCTCCCCAGCTCTGCCCTGGGAACTCCTCTGATGAGGCTGCTCCCTGCAGCAATAACCTTTTATGGTTCCCAGCCAGAGGCGAATTAAGCAACTGCAATACCTAATCTGCTTAATGTTCCCCTAAAGCAAACAGCGTATGTTTTTGAAAGTGTAATTTTTGTCATCCCATCTCCAGCTTCAGCTGAGTAAAGGTGAACACTGCTGTCCGCCAGCACCTGGGGAGCTAAGGTGTCCTGTCCCCTCACCACCACACCACAGCTAGACAGAGCACGGGTCCTTCCAAACAGGCTCGAGTGCAGAGTCCAGGAGACTCAAGAGGCTCCAGAGTTTGCCACACTTGCTGATATATGGGTGACCAACTCGACTGTGAATATTCACAGCCCCTCAGACCCACCTCCCTCCTGCGCATGCTCCACACTGGTCTCTCCTTGCTCATCGTGCCAGAACCTGATGCCTGAAAGTGTTTTTCCCCCATGAGCCCCTCTGGCAGCCCCCCCTGCCCAAGCATCCGCGCAGCTCAGCTCTATACATGGTGCCAGCCCAGCATCAACTGACTGAGGCGTTAGATGCGGGGAGCCCTGAATTGTCATGTCTGGTGCTCATACTTTGCCTAAAATGGTCTCCCCATCGCTGTAGCCCCATGCACGCCGCGTGCTGCTCCCTAACGGCCACTGCTGCTGAGTTCACCGGAGGCTGGCTGCAAAACTGATTTATCGTGTGTTGAACAGAGTGTCTGAAGTCTCTGAGGAGGATATAAGTCGTTTGGTGGGCCTGGAGGGGGTCTGTTGACTGCAGCCTATGTCTTGGCCAAATCTTGAACCCTGCATGGCACCGGCAGAGCACAGGGAATATTTTCCAGGCCTCCAAGGAGCTGACTCTGTTCCAGGGATCCACTTCAGAGCTGCAGCCTGGAGCCTGGTGCAGGCCCAGCGTAGCCTTGGCAGGACGGCCGGACCCTGCTCGGGAGGAAAATACCTCTTTGTTTTAGCTAAACCTGCAGGCCAGGGCTCTGGCCTCTGTCAGGCCACAGCGCTTGTCAGCTCCTGCAGCTACATCTCTGCTGCCTCTTAGGGCTTTGCTGCTTTCTCTGCGGGTAGTTCTCTGTTCCAAGGGATGGCAAGGGCAGGGAAATCACCCTTTCCTTCCTTCCTTGGACTGGTATGAGGGGAAGCACCATTTGTCCTCATCCGCCTGGGGCCCTCCCCACCACCTGGTTGCTCCCCTTGGGTCCATTCTACCTTAGCTTTCATCCCAGACTGTTTTGGGGGTTCAGTGGCTTTTACTGCCTGCTGACATCTTTGTCTGCTTAGTTTCCTACAAGCTCATGCCAAAACCTGCACTGATTCAAATGTGTATTCCCTTCAAAATGCTGATTTTTGATTGCAAACTGAATAGAGGCAATCCAGGTGTATCCGAGGAAAGCAAAAGGCGATGTTCAATAGCTCACTAAACCTCTGCCAGTTTTACAGATAGAGCATTATAGATGTTGCTCAAGGATATCCTGGGCAGGAATTTGTCTATTAATTAAGAATGTCTAGTGAAGTAAGTTCTACAGCCTTGCTAGAAAGCCTGTTTCAAATTTTCCCTGCTCTTATAGTTAGAAAAGCCTTGATTAAAATAGTGCTTTCACGGAGTGTTTTCCCTCTATATTATTTATAGACCCTCACTTGAAATTACCGCACACATTTAAACACACCAAACATTCCTTAAAACAGAAAATCTGGCATCTGCAATGTGCAGCAGGATCCAAGGAACAAACCTCCAAACCCTCCCTCATGTTTGCTGCCTTTTTCTAGTGGGCACCACGCAATTTCTGGCTGCGTTGCGTAGCATTAAAACCCACAGCAGGATCCATGGTTTCCAAGAGTGTGTTTTTTTACAATATCTTCCTTGTATTAATTTTTTTATACTTGGCTTTTCTGGAGTGTGATAGGTTTCTAGCAGTTTCTTGCCATTTTTTCCCATTGGCTAGATATGGCCGCTTACAGCCTCTTGCTATTGTTCTCTGCATCTTCAGAGATCCACCACGGTGCTTCAGCCAACAGCCTGGCTTTTTTCCATTCGCCTCAGCTGAATGTATCTCGAAGGAATAAAAGGCCTCCGTGAGTCATGCGATGGTTTAGAGATCACGGCTAACGTTTACAGTGTGTCTCGTTACATAGGAATGTGCTTCAGTCAGCTGGACGATCTATTGTACCACAAAGCACATCCAGACCTTGTTTTTGTTTCTCAATGAGTTATCGGATGGTGTACACACACTCAGGTTCACACTCGCTTAGCACTCCTGCGTGGGGAAAATCCATGAGTGAGCCGGCACCAGGAGAATTATGCGCTCCCGCTATTGCTCTGCATATTCAGGGTTGTCTGGAGTCACAAATGGGCCTCCAATTTGGCCTCCCAATGGTATCCTTTATTCCTTACGGATGAAAATAAAATCACTGTCAGTATTTTTATTCACAGATTTCTGCTTTAAAGGTCCATAATGTCAATAGCAGCCATCAAAATGTACTTAACTCTTCCGTTTTACTGTGGAAACAGCCTCTGCAGCACAGGACAGCCTACGGGTGCCTGGCTGGGATGGCGCAAGCCTGGTCTCTGCCCTTGGGCGTGCCGTGGCTTGAGGGATGAAGTTTCTGCTGTTGGAGGACCCCTACAGCAGGTTCCCACAGGATCAAGGCTGCCAAGGTCCTGAGATTGCCTGGCAGTGCCCGTCTTCAAGGGGTGAGGGAGCAGAGGGCCACATGGAGCATTTCAATGCTGCCTAATGTCACCTTTCCGTGCATGGCTGATTTTACATCCCTCCTGGCCATCTGCTCACATGCTGCGACCTTCTCTGACTCGCAGGGTCCGACTGCAAGCCATGCTTACAGGAATTCACCGACCACAGCACCCCTGCTTTGGAGTATCACAACCCCAAAAGCTTCCTCCCGTCCCTGATTGCTGAGGATGACACCTTCTGCTCCAGCATGGCTGAAGAAAAGGCAAGTGTCCTCTTTCCTTCCACTATCACCATGCGAGGCAGGAGCCAGGGTCAGCAAACTGGGTGGTCAGCACCGTATCCAGAGGGGCTGTGGTGGAATAAGGATGGGCAAAGGGGTAGCGATCCAGACTATCAAGGTTACATTGCTTCTGCTGCTGGGAGAAATCCTACCTCTGTGTTTTGCATTGGCATTAGGGTGAATAAGGCACAGAGAGATCTCAGGGACGGGAGGAAGCCGAGCTGCTGGGGCTGGTGAAGGTCTGGCTGCGAGGTGCAGTAGGAGAGTGCAACTATTAGAAAGTCTGGTTTGAGAAGCCCAGCTGCAGGCCTGGCCCCACTAGCTGCAGGTGGGCTGTTTGCCATGAGAAAGGAAAGAAAAGCAGCTCCAGCTCTGCACGGGAGGTGTCCCCTTCGCAGTATGTGTGCAAGGCTCTCAGACGGGATTTGTGCGCTCAGGCTAAGCTGTCGCCGCTTTTGCAGGAGGACTCATCTTCCACAGAGCTGGATGTCCCAGCAGCGGACTTGCACAGCAGCATGGAGGATCTCCTCTCAGACTCTGCTCTGCATGGCACGGAGTATTACAGAGATCTGGGACTCCTGAGCCCACTGATTGCCAAAACAGCACCAGAGACGGCAGCGCAGCCAGAACAAGCAACCCAGGCTGTGTCTGCCATTCGCTTACTGGAAGAGAGACCAGGGGCTCTGAGCAAAATGTCTGTGGATGTTGCTTTTTCCAATCCCGTTTCCTGCTCAGTACGTTACGGCGAGGCTGACTGCCGCTTTCTGAACAAAGGCCACATTTGCTCCTGTGCAGCAGTGCCGGAAGATGGTACCAGCTCTTCTGAGTGTCCTGCAGAGGTAGACAAAGAGCTGGACCTGCAGGAGGCCACAGAGTCCTTCCCCACACTGGTGAGATCTATGTCTACCTCTCGGAGGCACAGCTGGGAGAGCCCTTTATCACCTGTGGACTGCAAGCGCAGGTAAAGAGGGACCGTGAATCATATTTGATATACACAGTACAATGATCCTGTGTGAGGCTGGAGCAATCACACTGCCCTGAGCTCTAGCCGCTACTGGGTGGTCTCCCTCCCTTGTCAGCATCTGCTAAAGCAGCTGGACGCCTACTGCTCATGTTGGGTGGGATGTGGAGGAACAGATGCTAGGGCAGCAAGAGGCTTTAATATCTCCTTGGCAGTAGGAAGACCCTCTTTTCCTGGTCTTAGAGCTGGGAAGAGGATCTCATCTGGGGAGAGCTTGTTTCTGTCTGGAGGGAACCTTGTACAGCATCAGCTGCCCTGATGGCCTCCATCCCCTAGCTCAAAGGGAACTTTGCCCACTCCAGAGGGATTAAGAGAGCTCTGTCAAATCCTTTTTATTCTTGTCTGTGAGCCGGCTTGGTGGGGCCTGTGCCTGCAATCGCCGCAGCATCCTCCAGCCCTTTGTCCTCCACGTGGCTGCAGTGGAGATTGTATTTTGTGGCGCAATGCTGAGCTCTGACTGGGAGTGGTTTCCAGGCCTGGCATTACTGCTGTGCCGTGCTCCTGCTACATGAATGCCTCGGGCTCCAGGTTCCTTACATGCGTGCTTTCCCTGCTGACAAATGTATTGATCTCCTGGATGACTGGGAGTTAGGTGCAAGCCAGCAAGGACTATTTTTATCTCTCCTCCTTATAAGGTACCCTTAAATTATCTCAGCCTGAAATCTTGGCAGTTCTTTATCAAGCTCAGACTTTGGTTCTCAGACCTATTGTTGTTCCATGTGCCGTGGATCATTCACAGTTTATGCTGTGTAACAGGCACGTGAGCAACGGCGGCACAGAGTGGCTCTAGTGTCAGGGACTTGTTCGGTCCCCTCTGAATAACGATTAAGCATGTGTGAGCGTGGGGCCAGGGAAGGGGAATACGCCCCACTGTCCCCTAAGCAAATGCTTCCTGAAGCCTGTCTCTGGCAGCAGGAATGAAGCGACAGTGATCTGCAGACAGAATCCATGCAGAGAGTAAGATTTTCCACTGAGCCCTATCCATCATTTTGCTCCTATGTTGTCAGCACTGCAACAGCATTTGGCGTTCAGGAAAGCGTGGGGCACTGGGGTAGCTGGTCCACCCCTCATTTCCCAGAAGAGGATTTCTTTTTCCTTCCTTGAAGCTGGGCCCCGGTGGGAGCAGGAGTTGTGACATGATGCCGCAGTGATGATTAGCTAAACAACATCTGCCCTTTCTAAATGCCCAGAGGGACTTTCCTGGCAATGCAGCTAACAGGGCAGCAGCTCTCACGCAGGCGAGGCAGGCTGCTGTCTGGGTGGCTGCTCAGTCTCAGGGGTTGCTAAGAGATCAGCGAGAGCCAACTGGCACTAAACATCCCGGGTGACCAAGGAGCTCGTGGACTCACTGATGGCAGCCAGAGAAGCTGTTTTTAACAGGCTCGGGACTTGGTGTCCAGGCTGACGCTTCCTGGCATTTCCTTTTCCATGTGCCTGCCATGGTGACCCTCCTTGTTCCAGCTGCATGAGCTCTTTAGGACTGTCCACCCAAGGCTAGGACATTGCAGGGACTGTGCCATGCCTGGCACAATGAGAAGGGCCTGCTAAACTTGCTTGTTCCTCTTCTTTGAATTAGGTTCAGCCTGGATGCCACAGAGATGGGCAGCGACGCAGAGCAGGAGGATGTGGAGAAGCGGAGCCAGTCCTGCCCACAGCCTGGCGTGTCCCTTCAGCTGCCCAAAGGGGAGCTGGAAACCTGGAGCAGCGGTGGGGGTGGCATGGTGATCAAAGTGGAGATAGAGCCGTTACGCCCAAACCTTGTGGTCAGCCCTGGCTCGGAGGAGGGGGTGAGTGTGCGAGGGCTGTGTGCATATTGGCAGCAGGGCGAGCTGGGGGTGCAGAAGGCGACACGCACAGGTGTCGGCTGCAGGCTGGGCTCCTTCGTTGCCAGCATTGAACCAGGTATGCCAGGAGGTCTGCAGGAATCTCAGCAAGGACGGGCTTTCTCTGCTCTGGGGCAAACTGCCCCTTCTTGCAGGATAAAGGCCCTGGGAGCTGGCTGATGCACAGCCCTCTCTTCCCATGTATCTAGTTGGAACTTCCCTTGCTGCAACCTGTGCCTGTTGTCTCTTGCGCTGTCACTGTGCACCTCTAAGAAGAGTCTGGCTCCATCTTTTCTATAATCCTCTGCTAGGTAGTTGAAGACAGCAGTGTGACACACACACCCCTTTCACACTACTTTCCTCTGAGGAAGCTCTTTGAATTCAATTAATATTAAAAGGACAATAGTATCACAGTGCTACGTGTCCTATAAAAGTGAAATGTGCCTAAAAAGGTTTCAGCCAAGTATCACTTGCTTCAGCCTCCCTGGAGCCAACATCTGCAGCCAACAAATAGCTGGGCCTGAGGGCGTCCTGTCATCACAACCCAGAGGAAACAAGAGAGGGAAGGGGTGAGGAGTCAGCCTGTTCCCAGTGATATCTTGGGTCTTGATCTAATCCTGTGCTCTGATATACCATAGGTATCAAACCACGCAGCAAGGGAACCTGCCCTGGGGCTCCCAGGGAGGGCACGCACGGTAGGAGGCTGTGGGAAGGCAGGGATGATTGCTGGCACTTAGGTTGAGATTCCCTGCCTTGCACCTTGTCAGCCACGCCGTGCCCCAGTGGAGGCTCCCTTGCTGCACAAAGGACCAAAGATGTCCATGACTTTTTACTTCTCCAGGAATGTGGCAGCAATGGGAAGAGACTGAGGTCGAAGTCTGTCCCATCAGCCTGCGAGATGGTTGCCTCCCCTCAGATCCCTTGCAGTTTGAACACTTCTCTTCCAGCCATGGAAGGTTGGTATATATATGCAGCATTAAATGAGTTCAAGGTGTTTGTAATCAAGAAGATTAAAAACTGGAGAAGCAGCCCCTGCAAGGCTAGACATCCTCTGCCCTTCCCTTCTACATAGTCCTAGGAGCTCCTGAATTAAAACGTCAAGCTGACTTTGAGTCTGATCCTGGCTAACAGTGTAGTCTAAGTGCAGACATGCCCATCCCCAGTGACACATTGCCGTAGAACCTCTCTGCATCTGGTGCATTGGTCACTTCCTGCTCACACAAGGCAACGATGGTATCCTAGGAACAAAAGGCACTGCTTCATCTGCCTGGGTTTAAATGTGCCCTTTCTCCCGTACCCCAGAGAATGGGGCAAACATGGTCTGTGTGCAGGCCCCTTCTGACAGCAGTGCCCTTAACTAACCCCCCTGTGCACAGCTGGCAGGGGAGCAGGCTTTGGGACAAGGCTGTCAGGTTCTGGTTTCTGCACTGAAAGCCAAAGAGCATTAGAAAAACAGAGGCACTCTAGCTACTGTAAACTTAATTTTGGCCTTCTCTGTGCTGCTGGAATCCATTAACTTCTCCCACCTGTGAGGACTGCTCCAGAGCAAAAAGTAGAGACTTGTTAAGAGCACAGCCTGGGAAGTGGAGCGGAAGCTGGCTGTTATGGGGAGGGTCTCTGGGGTGGTATCAGCTCCTATCCCCAGCTGCAGGCAGGATTCTCAGAAGTTAGTGTAATACAGACTGGAGAAGGGAAGGGTAATACAGAAAAGTGATGTAGCCTTCCCCTCCCTCACAGAAATGCAGCACAGCCTTGTCCTCCCTAACTGCTCCTGGCACTTCTCCCTCCCCATTAAAGGCAGAGTGGGAGCCCAGCAAGATTAACAGGGTCCGTTTGGAGAGCTTGCAACATGGTGCTCTGCAAAGGCAAACCAGGGTCCCTGCTGAGAGTGTTTTGTGTTCCAGGTGTTGAACCCCCTGCTCTGGAGAGGCTGGAGAAGGACCACGTGTCCCCAGACCACGTGTAGGTATTGTCAGTCCTGGCTGTTTTGAGATGGCTGAGATTCTTGAGTGTATCTGAGCTACTGGAGATGCAGTAGCAAAGGAGGTCCCACTCCATGCTGGGGCACAGCTGAGCAGTTGGTCATAAACCAGCATCTGATGCTTTGTGGGGGCAGAATGTCTTTGCAAGGACGTTTTCTAATCTCTCGCTTTTCTTTTGTCCAATCCCTGGTAGGCTAATTGTCCAACAGGTACTTCAGGAGCTGAAACAATATCATGGGTAAGTGTGTCTGGGAGAGGGATATGGGTGGGGAGGTCATGGGTCTGCCTAGGACCCACCTGGCAAATCCCCAGGGTACCAGAATCACTGTGAAACTAGGGTAGAATTGCAAGGAGAAGTAGCATTTCACATGCCTCTTCTGTAACTCTAAATGTGTTCCTGCCCCATCTCCAAAGATAAGCCTTTCCGCTGACCCAAAATTTCTGCTCCTGTATTCTTTGCTCCGTGTCTGATGTCTTCTCCCTGCACAGGGCGAAGCAGAGAGTTTGTGTGCAAGGCGGCAGCGATTCTTCCCAGCAGAACCTCACGTGGTTTGAGTTCCTGTCTAATGAGTAAGTGAGAGAGACAGTAACCCACACACTTTGTGTTTTCACAGATCAGCAGACTGATTTCAAGCCCCCCTCCATCTAAGCTCTGCTAATACTGTGTGCAGGACACTGGTATCTGCCATGGTTCAGCCAGGATCAGGGCCTTGCTGTGCACAGCACTGACCAAAAACACAGAGACAGCCAGAACTCACACAAATAATTTGACAGTTCAACCTCTTATTTGCAAGTGTCCCATTAGTAAATGATGCAACTAATGCCGAACCAGATCCTCCAGGAGATGGAAAGGTCAGAGATGGGGTCCTAAAGTAATGCTTCAGATGAACTTCATCAGTGATGTCCTTGAACTGTGCTTGGCCAGTTAAGCTCCCCTTAGTTAAGATATTTTTGGTCTTGTTTCAGAAATGAGGAGAGTGGAAAGAGCGATAAAGCAGAGAAAGGCACGAAGGTGATGCGACGTCTGAGTTCCCTGCGGAGCCGAGTCACCGGGTCCTGGCAGAAGGATAAGGTGAGGGAGAGACGCTGAATTTGTGGAAGGAATTGTTGAATTCTTCACGCAGAAGAGGGGATCTGACCCCAGGGACCAGTTAGCTGGATTGCTTTTGGATGGCTGAGGCCTCCGTATTGGTCAGCAGATGCACTGTGACCCCCAACATAATGCACTAGACAGAGCGATCCCTGACTTTCAGCCCACCTTGCTCCAGGGCACATTCTGGCTGCTCTGACGCTGTCTTAGCATGAGCTGTGCAGACCAGGAGAGAGTGCTTTGGCTGGCTGACGGCCTGGATGACCCAACTGTGGCAAGGAGGAGAGCCTGCAGAGGCACAGACACGTGCTGCAGTGCTGTGTCCTGCCCTTCATCATGCATGACCCTCGCCTAGGGGGACTGGCCTGAGCCTTAGGAAGGCACTACCATCCCAAAGGTTTGGGCACAAGGGTGTCCGCTGTACTTGCTGTGCGCCAGCTTTCTGCGTGCTCCTTTTTACCAGCAGGGAAAGGAATGTGTGGGCAGTGCAAGGCCGGTAATGGAGCTGTGTTTTTCTCTCCTTCCAGGGTAAGAACAAAGAGCAGCCGAAAGAGAGAGAGAAGGAGAAAGAGACCAAAGAGCCAAAAGAGAGGTGGAAAGAGATCAATAGGCACCAGCTTGTGCCAGGGGTTTTCTCCAGCTGCACCAGCTGCTCACTGTGTGCCAAACCTCTTGTGAATAAAAGTGGTCTGCAGTGCCTGAGTGAGTATGGCTGTCGCTGCCTGGCTCTGCCCCAGCCTGGCTATAACCGGCTTGCCCAGCCTCCCCTCTGGCCCAGGCCGGCCATTCCCCTGCTTAAACCAGCCTCATGGATTGCTTCACTTTCCTGCCTGGCTTGACTGTACCCCACCACCCTGCTTGGCCTGGCTTGGTTGTTTCTCCAAATAGTCTAAATGATCTCTAAATCCTGCCTGGCAATAGTTTATCCTCATTTTCTTTGGCTGCTTGACCATTTCCTGCCCCTTTCCCCTAAGGAAGGTTCTAGGTCAACTTTTCCTTCAATAATTTTTTTCACAAAACTCTGCTTTGCCCAAGCAAATATCCATGCTGCCTGAGCGAAGCTGGATCTTTTAGAATGTTTTTCGCAGATGCGGTGATGTCTCAGCTCAGCATCTGCCCTGTGAACGGGCACGGGGATTTCTAGAGCATCCAAAACTTCATTAACTAACACAACAGCCAAATGGTACCTCCCAGAATCTGCATGGGTGAGATCGTTGCTTTTCAGGTGTAAGTAGTGCACAGGAATGGCAGCTGCTCCTTTGCCGGTGTGCATGGGGCTTTGTCATCTCCCTGCTTTCACTGTGGCATTGCTGCACGGCTTTGGCTGACGGACAAACCCTGTCCCTCCTCTTTGGGACAGGTACTCAGGGCACTGAAGAACATTTTAATTTCCAAGGAATTGTCTGTCGGCAGAGAAAATCTTCTGGATATGAGAGAATTGCTCTCTTTCTCTACCTTGTATCCTCAAGCAATGCTCACTCTCCAGTAAGGGTCTCTCAGAGGCACTTAAGGTCAGTAAAACCTTCCTGGGGCATAAACAAACTGGCTGCCCTTGGACATGCGCTGTAAGAAGCGCATTTTCCCTTCAGGGCAGCTGGAGGGAAATTGAAAAGGACCACAGGCCTGGCTGTTAGTTAGAATATTTTTGAGGCATCACAGCAAAAAGTAGGAAGCAGGGAGCTGAATAAGAGCAAGTGCTTTGTGGATATTTAGAGAGAACCCAAATATTATGAGAGGAGGCAGAGTTGTGCCTTGTTATTCCTCTCTGAGGAACCTCCTAGTAGAGGCTCTGTTTGCAGTCCTGCATGCTGCTTTACAAAAAATATCTGAACCCACGAGGATACAGACAGTCCTTGATCCCCAGTGCACCAAGAGCTTGGAGCCATGCTCTGTATGGGCTTGGGAACCCTGAGGTCATTGGCAGTGTGAGTGTCTGAACAACCACTTTGGAGATGTGTGATCTGGAGTGCAAGGGGTTGGAGTTAACTGTCGAAATGGGAGTATGGCTCAGCATATCGTCATCCATCATAAATGCATGGGGATTGGACATAAGTTATAGTAACTTTTACCTTGTTTCTCAGCCATTCCGCGAGGAATCTGTGTTCTTGAGTCTTGCTAATATTCAGGAGAAAAACTCCCAGGTGGCTGGTATGTGTTTGGGACCCTGTGACTCCTTGGCTTTCTGAGCTGCTCAGGGATACGCTGCCCAGGCTAACACGGGCAGCAGGGCAGCAGAGCTCAGTTTTGTGTGTTCCCTTTGTGGTGGCTTGAACCGAGGCTGAATGATTGGGCAGGGTTCTGAGATGTTGATTAAAATGAATGGCCTGTCTGTGGTCAGATCTGGATTGGGACCTGCTGTGTGACAGCTGTTAGCCCAAGAGTGCCTATATTTGGATTATGCTGGGCTGAAACCTTTGCAAGCCGCTTCTGCGCATCAGAGTTGATAGTTGATGTCACTAGCTCCTGTTATTGCAGCTAGGAGCGGTGTGTGGTCTCCTGACAAGTCACTGACAGGGCTCTTGAAAAGCAAGCTTCGGGGCCACCGTGTAGCCAGAACAGCATGCCTACTTTTCAGAAGTGCGAGCTGCTCTGTCAGGGCTCAGCCTGAGCTGTAGTTGCTGCCAGGGTCTGAGGATATTTGGCTGTTCCTCTTGTTTTCTCATAATGAACTCACACTTCGCCATCTATATGCTTTGGCTGTCGGCTGGCTCTCCGTCCATCTCATGGTCAGGTGCGGTTGGTTGTGTTATCTCCATGGTATTTTTAACTGCAGCACCACCACGTGGTAGAAAACAAAAGAGGCTCATCGAAAGAAAAGACAAGAAAAGATGGTGGTTAAAGGAAGGGATGAGCTGAAGCCAGGGGGGAGGAAGGATGGGGAAATGATTAGGAAGTCTGAGGTCTTTTCATTGTTCTGTAGACACAAAATAGTCCAGCGGCTACCATGACTGTGATGAAATAGAGGAGTGAGAGCTCTTCTTATTAGAGAAAGTAACAGCAGGAGGAATTCTGCTTTTAATTCAGAACAAGGAATCACGGTTCTGCTAGAAACACGCACGTGAGCTGTGAATAAGGTAGGCAGCCTGCACAGCCCTCTACGTGGCAACTTGTTTCCCTCTCCCCCCCGATTCCTCCCATCTATCCTGACGCCGTGCAGTACAAAGTCTCCCAGGAAAGGAGGCTGTGGTGTGTGTCAAGAGTTTCAGGAGTTTCTGCAGCTCCAGTTTCAGAGTCTCACAGATGTGATGTTAGGGGTCTGGCAGGGATGAAAAACAGAGAGGAATGTTTGCAGTCCCTGGGATCTCAACAGCAGTGGCCACCCAAACTGCTCGCTGTTACATAAACCGTGAGCTGCGAGTCTCTAGTTTTATTGTTCACCTGGAAATGGAGAAAGCTCTTTTTGAGCCTTTGCTGTCAAGGGTGGAGAAGGTTCTGTGCCTAAATTAATCCTCTCTTATAAACATGCTTCCAGAGTTTATGCAACAGGAGTTAGATGAGTCCCAGGAAAGCCCTGACGGGAGGAGAGCTCTCCAAGCAGGCTGTGCCATGGAGGTGAGCCAAGGATATGCCGTGGAATACGGATGGCAGGAGGATTGCTTCCCTCCTTGTGACTTGAGCACTGGGGTAGAGGTGGGTCTTCTACATCTTCTTTAGTTGAGAGTTACATCTCTATTCCTTTATGGGAAAGATAGAGCCCTAGACTCTGTAGGGAGGTCAGATCGACCATCCTCTTCAAGAGGAAACCAATAGCTGCAACCAAAGCATTTGGTAGGCTTCAAATTCCTCTTTAAGAGAAGGTGCTCAGTTTAGTGAATCTTCCTGAATAATACAGGCTGTGCTGGACTTCAGACTGTCCACCTGTCCCAGCCTGACCCTTGCTGGCCACTTCGGTATACAGGCTGATTTATAACAGGTCGCTGTAACAACTAGTCCCCAGGACTTATTTAAGGCACGTTGTGAAAGAGATGTGGAGAGCCGTTTCCTTTCTCACAATGGCTCTGCGTGTAAATGGAGGATATGGGTCCCTGCAGTTTGTCAGGCAAACATCCTCCGCCCATGCTTTTCTCTCTGTTAGGAAGAGAGGCCAGAATGACTCTTGGTTAGGACTTGAAATTCAGCGTGTGAAATTCACCCCTCACTTGATGCTTGTGCCTGCACACTTCTGTTTTTAGGATTCCCAGTGCAGCACCAATAAGCTAATATGGGAAGGTTAGTTTTGGCTTACAATAAGAAGGAATTACTCGATTTTCTGTCCTGAAATTTCCACCCATAGCCCACACAGAGTCCTGAGAAATCTGAAAAACAGCAGGCAACCTGAAATTTTGCATTTCTGGAGAGGGACACAGCCGCCAAAAAGCTTCTATCTTGCAGGGAAAAGGAGGTTTGGCTGCTGTAACATGACGACAGTGATAAATGGACTGGGAGTCCCACTTGGAATAAATTATTAGTGACAGGAGTCCACATAAAGCAGGCGAAACCAGAGCGACTGCGATAGGCTGTAGATTAATGCGGTGATAAGCTAATGAAGCAGAATCTAAAGCAAATGTGAAAGTGGTCTGCGGCGCTGGTTTCAGAGGGAACGCTGACCGAGCTATGAGTCTGCTGACATAGAGCTGCCTCCACCAAGCTCTGGAGGTTTTAGAAAAGGAAGCTGAAGAATATACTATTCTCAGTGCTTCTCCTTTTCTGCTTTTCACTTTCTTTTTATATCTGGGCAGTATTGCCTTCATCTGGCACATCTCCAAGGTTCTGCTCCTTGCATTCCCTGATAAAAACCTCAGGATCTTGTACACTTGGCCTGAGAAATGCAACAGGCTGCATGACAGTAATCTACCTGCAACTCATTCTGTAAGAAATGTTTTGTTATTATAGAATTAGACAGGATTAGAAAATCGGCACTATTCTCTTCTTTGCAATCCAAACCTTAGCTCTAAGCTACGGAGTCTTTCAACTGGTTGCTGTGCCAGATTTTGCACTGATTTTGTGGAGATGCCCTGAGGCCAGCCGCACAAGCACAGCATGTTCTCTCCATGACAGCTGTAGTTGGGCAATCTGCAAGGTTTTACTTTTATATTATAGCAAAGCACAAAGTTTGAAGTGTCTAAGGATTAATCTGTCACAAAGTGACAGCCAGCTGTTTACCCCCAAACCACTTTATTTAATGATTATTTCTCTGTAGTGCTGAGAGGAGGCCCCAGTAAACGACTGGGACCTTATTGTACTTAGTCCTGTACAGAAGCAGCACAAAAGGGAATATTTCTGAAAAGCTTGCAACTATAAGATTAAGAGAAAAAATAGAATTGATTAAACAGGTCACAGCATGGAAACGAGAGACAATATTAGTCCCATGGTAGTCTAGGGTTTCAGCATGTTTCCAGCCCAAATGGCGGCAGGTTTTTTCAAAGCAGCGTGGGAAAGCTGTAGGGTGGATTTTGAGGGGGAAGTTTGTTTTGTAATCGCGTACGTTGCATTTTCAAGCTCAGCAGGCAACTCGGATGTGTGTGATTTAAAATATGACAAACTTGCAGTAGAGATCAGTATTGTAAATCCTCAGAGTGAATGATAGATCAGGAGGTAAGGTTAGGTCATGAGCTCTTCTAATTTTCCCCCCCTGCACAGAGTATTTCAGCAGCCTGGCACTATGCTAGGTTAAACCTTATCAATGTCAGGGAAAAGGTGGTGTTTCCAGCAAGCAATTCAGTTATACAAGTCAGCGCATGTATCTGCTGATGGTGAAGAGAATTCCCCTTTGCTTTCACCGTTTGTCTGCACAGGGGTCATTGGCAAAGGCCCTGGGTGGATAAGGAAGCTGGGGCCGGGCGCCCCAATCTCGCCTTGGCAGGAGAGGCTGTAATCCCTTCAGCATGCTTTGAATGGCAAATCCCACCAGGCTTTTAATAACGAATTACATATTTAGAGTAACTCCCGGGCGCTGCGCGTTAAAGCTGTCACTCGGGATGCTACGTGTCCGTCCCCCCCCACCCCCCCCGTTACAGGGCCTGTTTAGTCTTTGTTCCCACCGCATCCAGGTGCCGATGGAAGGCAGGTCCCCCGGAGATCCCCCGCGGGGCGGGATGTTTACCCCCGCCGGCTGGGGCTGGGGAGACGCCGGAGCGGTTCTGAGGCTCGGGGCGGGCGGCCCGCGCCCCTCGTCAGGGAGAGGTATGGTGGCTCTCGACCCCGGCCGCCTCCCCGGGCCGGGGAGGGGTGGCCGTGCCCTCCCTGAGGGCAGAGCGCGGCCGGTTCATGGCCGCGCCTCCCTGAGGAGAACGCGCGGGCTGACGGCCGGTCGCGCGCCCCGTGAGGGGAAGGGGAGCCTCCCCCCGGCCGGGCCGCGGCGCGCAGGCGCGCACCCTCGTCACACTTTTCCTTCCGGGACACGGGGGCGTTTCCTGTTGCTGTGGAGGCGGCTCCCGGGACCGAGAGTGCAACCGGCGGCTCCCCGGGGAGTCCGGTAAGAGACTGGGGTGTCAGCGCTCCCGCCGGCGCCCCGAGCCTCGGCCCCCGGCTCCCCGCCGCGCCACCCGCTCCTGGCCTTAGCGAGCCCTCCCGGCGCCCACCGGGAGCCCCCCCCTTCCGCGGGGCAACGGAAGGCCGCGGCCCGGTAACCGCCCCCCCCCCCCCCCCCCCCCGGCCCGGTCCGGTCCCGGAGCTTCGCGGTGGCCGCCCTGAGGGGGGTTCAGCGCGGGGAGCCTGCCCGCCCGCCGCTGCCGCCTAGCAACGTCCCGCAGCGGGCAGTTACACAACGCCGGCCTCCTCCGGCGGCGCGGGGGGGACCCGCGGTTTGGGCTGGGCAGCGGGTTTACCGGCCCTTCCGTGACAAGCCCCGCGGGGTTTGCAGCCCTCGCGGCGTGAGCAGCTCAGGGCTTAATCGGGGGGGACAGGACGTAGCTTGCGAAGGTCCAGCCTTTATCTTCTTGGGGGGGGGGGGGGGGGGGAAGGAGGTAAAATATTGGTGCGTGCGTGCGTTAGGGAGGCGAGCTGCTGTAGCCTGATGTGAAACTGGTTCACTTTATGGCACAGCTTGACCCTGAGCATCCTTATGCTTGTGACAGTGCGATCCTGCGTCTTGTCTTCTCGGTTGCTTACACGCGTAGTAACTAATGCTGCGGCTGCAGCGGTGAGAAAAGTCGGGACGTACATAAAAAGGCCTTAAACGTGTTAGGAGGAAAAAAAAAAAAAGTGAAAACTTCTTGTTACCTACAACTGTAATGACTGACCCATTTTAAATATTCCACAGCTTTGGCATATTAGGGGGAGGAGCAGGAGATAATATCAGATTGTAGGCTCAGCTTGTCTGTGCTGGAAAGGAGACCCCGGTGAGGAGGTGACAGATTTTGGAGGAGGTGGGGGGAAACAGGGAGTGATTCAAACAGAAATAGCTTTCTGAATGTTTCTGGTACGGTATTTGCTTTTGCTGCCCTAATAAATAGGCAAAATTTCTGAATGCTGTTTGAAGATTTTGTACTGTTGTTTTGTTACTGTAGTATCAGTGTGTCTTCTGTGTAAAACCAAGAGAAGAAATGGCTGCTTCTCAGTTCCTTCTCTCTCCCCTCTTAAGAGAGGGTTTTGTAGGTGACTTTTTCATTTGGCACCTTCTTTTAATTTATAAAGTTATAAGGTAATAGTTAGTTTCTCTTTCGTATGGTAAAAAAATAGACCCATGAAATATGGCTCTCAAACAGGAGCCATCAGACATTGTGTGTTGTAGTTCCACCTAATGTTTACCTATGAAATATTTTAAATACCTTTTATGATTGTCATAGTTGCTGCTTCAGTCCTGTAGCGTTCCTGTAGAATGGGGGAAGGGCTCAGCCTGAGAGAACTGAAATGGTACTCATATTTCTTTTGGGACAATATGCTAATTTTACTTTGCATTGTTTAAAAAAAGAAATGTCAGTTGTTCGTTTGTTCTGCTTTGGGTTTCTGTGTTTAAAGAGAGCCCCAAGCCCACCAGACCTTGCAGTGTTGGGAATGACACAACCCCACGCCCCCATCCATCTATCTGATATTTTGACAATAAAACCAGATACAGTGAGAAAGTAATTATAGGTTGGGTTTGGAGACAAAGAGGAATGCTTTAACAGGGAAGCTGAAACTTGATAATTTAGTGTTGTTGCTCTCTCTCGTGGACTGTCTCTGTTTCAGAATGTGAAGTATCTCGTCATCCTGCACGCTTCCAGTTTTTGGTTTCTGTCTCTGCGCAATTAGGCGAGTTAGCAAAACAAGTAAACACTGGTCACCAAAGCCACTAGGACAAAGTTAAATCTGTTCTGAGTTCCTGAAGATAACCTGACCTGGATTTCCCGAATACAGAAACTTCCTCACGTTCCAGTGAAACTCCTCCTCTTTCCTGAGGAGATTTATCACAAAGTCACTCTGCTTTTTCTGGAATGCTGTAGTTGTTTGAAATGTTTCTGCGTCGTTGTGGTGTGTATTTTTATGTATAAATTCAGATTTTATATTCTATATTAATTGTTCATATGCAAGTTGTTCAGAACTAAAAGTTTTGATGGTCAGCTCGAGAGAGAGGAGTTACCTTGCATGGTGTAAGGGTGAGGAAAGAGGGAAGAGATTCTCCTTGATCCCTGAAGCGTCAGACATTTGAAAAAAGAAATATGATTAATTTAACAAGAAAACTGTTTTGTCCACAGCTCTCTTCTGCTGGTTGGATTTAATAGGTGGTGGATGTATCCTTAGCGTTAAAATAGTGCTTGAACTCCTTGTATCATTAGAATCACTGTTAAAAGGTGTCCCTGTCTGAACTTAGCTGTTTTTAAAGTTGGTTTGTTTCTTTTTTTTTTAATCTGCCATTTAAAAAAAAAATGCCAAAAGCCGCGTCCTTGATTAATCACAGCATATCTGACTGTTAGTTGTAGTTGTTTGCAAATGACCTTTTAAGAGTTATTTTATTGGGCAGTACTGTTCCAGACCAAAGGTCAGGGTCATAATACTCATAATATCTGGTGAGTCATAGATTTGTCCTGGAATCCAATTCTGGAAGACATTTATAGGACATTGCAAGTGTCTGATCCACTGGAAGGTATTACAGCTGGGGGAGAAAATGTATTTGCTTGCCCTTTTTCAGCTAGGTTCGGTGCCCTCTTGCATACTGTGAATCCAGGTTATGCTTTTAGGTATTGTAATGTGTTGTCCCATAAAATGCTCTGAAGTTGTAAATTGGTTTCTGTGAGCCTTTGTGAAAGCATCTCATTAATAAGGGAAAGGTTTTTGTTATACCAGATATTAATTTCATTATCATCAATTGTGAACAGGATCTTTTATGATGTTTATGAGCCTATTGGTCTTAAATCCTTGCTGGATGAGGCCCCTGTTTCATTTAGTCTGTCAATGAGCAATAGGTCATCGCTGGCACTAGCCCATGCAAAATGCTTCAGAGGCAGTGACAGTCCCTGCAGTAAGCAGATGTGTGCAATGCTCTCAAAATTCTCAGTCTTAATTCCAAAACTGTTGATTGCAGCCAAGAAACAACCATGGTGGGATTGCTTAGTTTCCATGCTATGCGTGGGATGGATTGCTGTTGTACCTTTAGCTCTAGTAGTGGTGGTGCTGTCCCCATCCAGTCGAGGTAACCCAAATCCTTGCACCTTCTGGGCGCGTAGGCAGTTTAACTGATGTTCTCAGCACTAGTCAGAGCTACAGCCCTTCTGCATAGCCTGTGTAGAAATAAAATCCGTTGGGGGATCTGCTTTTCCCTGCCAAATTAATCTTCTTGCAGTTCGAGTGAGTGATTGGGGGAGGAGAGGATGGGGAGGAGGAGTGGAAGAGCCTGGGTGGCAGTCCTCTGAGTTTTTAGCTCTGTCTTTCTCAGGAATACCTTCTGTGCCTCTCCAGTTTGAGAAGAGCTTGCCGACATAACTGTCCATTTCATTTTTGTACCTTCCCAAATTCTTGATCTGAATAAGACTGAATGCCACCAGTTACTGATGGTACATGCAAAAATATTTTTCTTTGAGTTTTTAATTTACCAATGCTCCTTTTCTTTGGCTGGTCTCTGTGGTGGGTCAGGGTTTTTTTTCCCCTCTTATGATAAAGGGGAAAAAAACCCCTCCTGTCTGTGTTTTCTAAGGTTAGTTATCTGTTATTTCTATATACCTATAATGACCCTATATATTTATCTCTGCTCTTACATATCAGTCTCAGTTTTTGCAGGTTCCTGTCACTTCTTCACCGTCCTCTGTCCCTCATTCTTTTTGCTGTTTTCTTGACCCCTGCAGTTCTCTAGTACCCTGTTCAGAGAGGCTGTCCAGAAGGAAAAACAATGCAAAGAGATTTTACATGTAGAAAAAGGAAATCAAATTCACTAGCATTCAAATGCTTGTTCTCATCCTTAGTTGGAGTGTACTTGGTTCAGCACTGCCTGCAAAAGTGTGTTGAATAGAGAAAGCTGGAGCGTATTTTATAAAATTAAGGATGCTTATAAAATAGTCTCATTCTTCTGTCAGTTTTCAAAATTCTCATCCGTTACGTGGGCAAAAATAATGCCACTTGGAAATCATTAAGGTAGCTGCATTTCAGATAGTCTCTTAGAGGGTCAAGTCCTTGGATTCACCTGCAGTTTCCTGAGGCTTTTCTCTAGCATTTTCCTGTTTTCTGGTATATTCTCTCCTGGTGTGTAAAGAATGTTTCAGCAGCATAGGAAACTAAGACCCAGCACTATTAGATATGTCAACTGATCAAGGGAAAAATATCTACCGAGAGTGATATAAGCTGTTATCTTTAACAGAGCAAGTGCATGGTTTTAAAATTGAAACATATTTTTAAGTTGATATCCCTTTTACAGATAGCTTAACAAAGTACCCAAGCTTTTGAGGTAGAATTGGTCCTACTAATCATTAATAGGAAAAGAATTATCAGATGTCATTGGTGAAAATATGTAAATGTCAGGGAATATGAATGTCTAGTTAAAGTTTAATAAAATGTTTATAGATTACTATATTACACAATTCTAGATGAATGAAGTGGATTTCAAGAGAAGAGGCGATGTTGCGGGACAGGGCAGTGGCTGTGTGAACACTTCCCTCTATCGGTGTGCCTGTTCTGCCCTGAAGGAAACCCGTCTGTAAGCTAGACTCGAATCCAACCCAGCCTGACGACATGGAGAGTTCTTTTCTGTTTCCTTTTGTGTGGTGGTTTTTGTCCTACAGTTTGCTCCTTTGTCTTTGGAGGAAAGAGATATCCATTGTCAACTGGTTGGTGGTTGTTGTGGCAAGTCTTTTAACAAGCTTTTCATGTTCTGGTGGTAGGTGGAGGCCTTATCAATGCTGAAATAGCTAATACGTTTATCCTCTACATAGTTTTAGCAAGTGAATAATTTTGGTACATTTTTGTCGTACATTTGCAGAGGCACGTACGTTTGAAATTAGATATAGTGCCTTTTGTTTTGTTGCATGGGATACGGTGTTGGTAGAAATATCATAAATAAAAGAGAAGTTATGGGAGGTAATTGTTTTTGTGGAAATTTTTGTGTGCCAGGCACTCAAAGTGCCCTTCTGCTCTTATTTCCCACGCTTGTGAAAGTTGCATAACATGTAAGCATCTTTCAGGTCTGTGCACTCAGTCTTTCTCTCAGTCTTGTTTTTATATCTTTATTAATTTATTTGTGTTTAAGACCAAGTAAGCATATTGCTCCTATTCTCAGACTTTTACTGTAATTATGGAAAACACTTAAAAGTGAGTATTTCTCTACAGTAGCCAGGAGCCTTAAAGCAGATCACCAGTCTTGGCGCCAGGCACGGATGATAGTTCTGTTTGGGTGAAGGTCTCTTAAATACTTTTTTCTCTGTGCTTTAAACATAAACAGGATTTTTCTCTAGCAGATATGGTGTTCATCTTCCCAGTTTTGTTCTATTTCTCTTTTTAACAGGCATGCCTGAAATATATGGGAAGAAACAAATCCTGGTTTTCTTTACTGTCTGAGTTGCTGATGTCCTGCTTCTGCTTTTGATGAAGGATCTGGTTTTATAGATGGGGAGAAAGACTGCAGAAAATATTTGACACTACCAGTTGTCACCCTGTTTTCTCAAGTTATTATAAGGGGGGGGGGGGGGGGGAAGATTGGATTTTACTATACTATTAATGGTTTTATGCCTTTGGGTGAGAGAGGGCTGCTTTAGTTCCTTTATCTGGAAACAGTTCCTTTGTGAAGCTAGAAAAGTGGTAATGCTCTGATGACAGTAATACTGTGATGATTCTGTGCTGCATTTTGAACTTTACTGTAGTTACTTCAGCTCCTACTAATACTCTGCAGAAAGGCAGCTATTCATATAGAGCCCGATAAATTGCTGCCTTCTTGAATGGTATCAATTTTGAATTGTGAGACATAAAAATAACCTTTGCAAATATGAGGAAAGCGGTGCTCTGGTTGAGTGGAGATTAGGCAGAGTACTGTTAGTGCCTTCAGTAGTGTCTCTTTGTGCTTGCATGTGTGAATAGCATTATCAATGATTCCGAGTCTTATTGAAAAAGCTTGAGTATTTGGTATAAAAATCAAGAAAAGAACATGCACAACAAGGATGCTCACTGAAACACCTGAGCTTGCTCTGCATCTCTTCCAAAATTAAGATCTTTTATGTGTCACTCTTCCTTTCCCTAAATGGGAACGACAAGAATAATTTAGGACTTTTTGTCTGTGTGTGTTTCAGATTGTGCAGTGAATGTCCATAAGAACTGCAAGAGCTTACTGGCTGAATGCAGCAGCGTCAGACCCAAGGTGGGTTTTGAAATTTGTTCTTCTTTTATAATAAAGTGCTTGACATAGTAAGTTTAATTTAGTGTAAGTGTTTTAATTTACACCAGTACAGAATCTTGCCCTACATCTTCAAGACATCGAATAGTTATTACCTTGTCATTATAGTAATTTATGATAATGTCTGTGGGGAAAATAAAGTGAAACATTTTATTGATGTACCGAAAATTACCTACCATTACTTGTGTCTGTTGGAACTGTGACTAACCCTTATAAGAATGCTCAAACCCATCACTTTTTTGGGGAACATAATTGAATTAGATGGTACGTCTGAATTTTATGCCGCTGGATTTTAATAGGTTGTGCCATCTCAAAGCTGATGAAAGACTGTGAGAGGTGAGGGGAATTTGGTTATAACAGTTGCGTATTATTTATAAGCTGAGCAATGCAGAATAAGTGATTTCATTTTTTTGAACTGTGATGAACTTGATATCTTGCTAAGCTGTTCATTTTTTATCTGAGTCACCGTGGTGCCTGTGATTGCATGTAAGATCACAGGTTGGTTTCAGATAGCTGTCTATCTGTCGGGTTTTTTATTCTGGTATTGGTCTTGAAAATCATTTCCTCCTCCTTATAGCTAGTTATACTTAAGGGAGTTTTAGTTTGTTGTAACCTGCAAGTGTTGATGATTTCAGAGACTGATAGTAGATTAGGGAGTACTATGAGGGGCAGAAGAGAGAGCAGAACAGCTCCAACCTGGGCAATTAGAGGTTAGAGGAAGTGCTTTCGGCCGTTGGTGATTTAGAATGTAACTCATTCTGAGGGCAGAAATGTTCTTGTGGGGTTTTTGATATATACTTTTAAATTTCTCGAGGCATTGTGCATTTTCCTTTTAAACCTAAAAATTCACTTGCTCTGATGCTTTCATTTCCACTCTTTACTGTCTCCCAAACTTTCATGGTTGAATCAGCCCTTACAAACCATTCCTGAAGAGAGCAAAGGGGGAGCGGTAGCCCAAAATGATATGGGGGATGAAGTCAGAAATGAGATCCTCAAAGTCAAGCAAGACTCCCCAAAAAAGCGAAACTCCCAAAAAGCCATTTGTTACAGACTGTATTACAATTTATCCAAGATGCAAAGAAATAAGTATCTCCATGAATTGTCATATCCTAGTGTTGCAAGAACAAGACAGTTGTACAGATTACCAGAGATGCAATTTTAAATGGGCAGTCTAAATTTTGGTTGAAACTGGCTGGGTTAGTAGTTAGTATTAGTTACTGGGTTAATAGTTAGTATTGCCGTAAACTAAACGGCAACAAAGTGTAGGTGAAGACTATCTACATAAAGGGTTTACTTTTGTTTAATAAATTATTTATTAACATAACTTTAATTCAGCTGTAACTTCATTTTTTGTTCTATTTCAGTCTGGTTTATACTTGATGGGATTTTTTATACGAAGTGTTAATGTCTATATGCCATTTTTATGGAATGTGAAGAAATCAAAACTGTTACTGTGTCAAATCTTTTATACTTTCAGTATACAGCTTCACTTACAGTCAGTGCTATATGATAGGAAAAATATGATTCATTTTGGACTGAAAGTTTGGTCTGTATGTGTAAGAATATTGTATTTTTTCCTATAGCAGAAAGATTTGCAGCACAGACCTTCTGGATCTCCACAAAGTTCACCCCAGTGCATTTCCCCAGGTTTGTACTAAAGAATGATTTCTGTGCTCAAGGCTTATCTGTTCGATTGTATTTTTTTCTTTAATATGTTTTAAAGGCTATACACAGTGTGTTATTGAAGTATAGAAAAGGTCTCTTTTAATAAGATGGCTTCATTTTTTTTCTATTGGGAATGGCTTAGAGGCTCCTAGCAATCTCCTGTGTGTTTTTATCTTTTTATCTTTTTATTTTTCTTTATACCTTCTTGCTGTGTAACCTCAAAATATCATGGTGAAAAGGGATCAATAAGCTAGTTTTTCATTGATTGTCTATTCTCTGGCCTCTGAAAAGACTAGAACTGTGAACTTTGTTTTACATCAGATTTTCATAATTGTCTATTTAAAACTTGCCTGCAGCTAGTGGTTGCTAGAAATCTCTAAGACAAGCTAGCGCTAATGGTCTGAACATAAATCTTTGTTGAAACAAAGTGGGAATAGGGATCTGGGAGAAAAAAAAAAGAAGAAAGAACAGCTCTATTGCAGCATAAGCTTTGAAATAGCTTTTTGCTACTGGAAAAGACCATTGCGGCCACAGGTGTACGATTTAAATGGCATTTTAATTTGTAGATGTTACGAGGTCTGCATTAACAGAACAGGCTTCTTATCTCTCAGATGATTGACCATGACTAGAGCAGAATTATTTTCTGCCTTGCAGTTGGTCCATTGGGTTGCTTTGGCTGCAAGAAACACAGTTGACATGAACGTCTGAGTATTGTACTACACGTGTTTCATATGTTTTTGTTAGGTATCATTTGACTTGCATTGCAAGGTGTGCTTCTGTATGAAACGATTCTTACCAAGAGGCAGCGCAAAGGGAATAATTGTTACAAGAAGATAAGTGGCTGTTTGCGTTACCGAGAATGGTTTTGTGCATTTAGGGGAAAGTGCAGAGGCTAAAATAGGAAACAATAAGGAATAATGAAAATAGGAAAAGTTGGCTGTAGGGCTTGTCGTTGAAACAGCTCTGTGGTATACAGTCTGGTCTGGTGTGATAGGTTAACAACGATCGATACGGGCTCTCAGCAGTGTGCAGACAGTGCTAATTGAACTCAGAAGATGGCTTTTTGTTGGTGCAGGCTCTGCTAGGCAGCCAGTACTTATTCTCCATAGTCAAAAGCAGAAGCTGGAAGTTAAAGGAACAGCTAATAGCATGGGCATTGTATGTCTTTACCCGCAGTCTAACACTGCAGACTGCTGCGCCCAGGAAAAAAAAAAGCCAAAGGTATTGTATCAACATAAAAGAGAAATACACTTTAAGAAAGGTACAGACTGTGTTGGTTGTGTCCCTCCATCCCTCTCCCCATGTCTTGCCTCTGGAGATTTTTAGGTTTCGCCTACCATTGTGAAAGAGAACTTTATGTTCTTGGCTAGTGGAGCACAGAAAGAGAATTTGATGGCTGATGATTTCAGTACTTCCCCAAACAGAGACTGGAGGGCGTTTATTATTAAGCCTTTGTTTAAGAAATTCTCCTTTACAAGTCTTGCTAATATCTACTTAGTCTCCTCTTTTGGGACAATGGGTTTGGTGCTCATCACTTGGAGATGATGGAAGAGGACTCAGTTTACCCAGTTTGCTATAGACTGACAATGCACTCTATGTGTAGCCAAGGGATTTCAAACCCAAACAGGTATTGGGAAAGGTATTTCCAGCAGGAAAAGATGTGGTGATATAATTTCTGTTAAATGTCATTGATGAAACCTCCCCTGCAGCCCTAATACAGTTCTAGTCGACTGTTTCAAGGAAGATGAAATGAGAGACAAGCAGATGTAGAGTATGGGATATCAAGAAATGTGGAAAAACCTGTTTCATGGGAAGAAACATGAATACCTTGGTTTAGCTGTGTTTGCTTGAGCAAGGCAGAAGTGGAGGGAGAGATGATTGTTAGTGGAGGTACACTGAGGAGTCTAGACTAAGAAAGGGGAACTTTTGGGGATGGGTAGACACCATTGTTTTTACAAGAAAAGTTGTAAACTGGTGATGCATAAACCTTGGCTGGGAACTGGAGACCCTGTTGAACTGCTACATCAGCGTGGCCTTGAAGCAGCCTCCCAGACACAGTACTGGAGGAGGAGTTCAGTCTGGGTGTAAGACAAAGCTTCCTTGCTGTGGCAGAGTCCTGGGTTCTGGCATCCATGAGAACTCTTCCATTCCCATGTCCTTAAAAGCACTTTGAAAAAAGGGTAGCTGCAGACCTTGTCAGTGATAAGTTTTAAAGATTGTCTGGCTGATTCTTCATCTTTGACTTCCCTGAAGTTCCTTTTTTAAAAGGCTGTATTTTGTCTCCAGTTCCTTATCATTCGTTACAGACATTAGTGCTAAATAATTGTATCCATTTTTCAGAAGTCTATTACAGGCTTCCATGTATTGTGTAATAGTGATTAAAGTTTTAAATATCTTTCTAGTTCACAGTCTGTCTAGATTTAAAAAGCATTAAAGAGCTGCAGTATTAAAATTAAATTTAGCTCTGGTATCTATTACGTTCAGTGTGTGTGCATGCAGATATAAATCACTGTGTAGCAGTAAGCATTGCAGAGAACTTGTGGTTTTTATGTGATCTCAGATTTTTCTTGAAATGTTCTGTGCCCTTATACGGTAGGGTGTGAATAATTGTGTGTAGGTTCTGGTGTTTTACTAAAGGAGAAGATACTTTGCAATTTCCACACTAAATGGGCACAGTAGGGACCAATTTCCTGCACTTCAGACCTGCTGATTTAGCCAATACAGTAAGTTAAGTGGCAGCTTTACATTTCTAGAAGGATCACAGGTAGTATAAAAACAGTGCATCTCTGGGGCCACTTTACTGTGCCAAGTCTGAGGGCAGCCAGTAGTGAGCATGGGGAATACAAATTCAAAAAGCAGCGGCAGAAGCAATACAATTCCAGCTCATCCTGAGCTGTCTTTTTGTGGTTCCTTTTCAAGAAAATGGAATGAGAATGTTTTTTTGGACAATGAGCTCTTGACATCCAAGATCCTGTCTGTTCTTCGTCCGCATTCAGAGAGAGGTTTGAGAGCAGGCGATCTGCAGTGTACGCCTCATTTTCTGAGTACCAATTCAATTTTTGCCTCTCTAGCCGCTTCTTTGAAGGAACAGCCCCGAAGTCTTCTCCTGGGACCGGATGGCACCCCAGTACTATCACGGAATCTCGGTATGACTATCGCCCAAAGAGGAAATTCTCAGTCTTCACTGAATACTGCTGGAGCTGTTAATAAATTTGGGTAAGTAAACTGCTCCTCTTCTAGCTCACTGGCTTCTGCTGTCCCCCTCTCCCCGCAATGTGAAAAGGAAAACAGTTACAGAACTAAAGCAAGAACTCACATTGACTTTCAAGCTCAAAAGAGATTTATTGAGCTTTTAATGCTGAAATTCATTTCCCTGAACAGTAAGCTTTGTTGTTTAAATCACCTTGTCTTTAGTCCCTCTGTACTGTGTCACAAAAGATACCATATAAAATAGGGCAGTATTTGAGTATCTGTGCCCAGATGATGGTTTTCATGGGTGTATTTGTCTTCAGACTTGTTGAAATTCAATAATCTCCTCTGAGTTCAGTTTTCTAGGTTGTGCTAGTTCTGAGTAGTGTAGGAGACAGCAGTGTTTTAAACTGCAGCATACCTTGATTAAAATAGTAGACGAATTCAAAGCTATCTGCTGTTTTAAGTAGTTGTTTACTTTTTATGTGCCACAGTTACACTCCCTTCTCAGTGAAAGTGCCCTTTGTACTCTGAACTGGCTGTGGCTTGTCACCAGGTGATGTCTTTTAAAATCTCATACCAGAACTTACATACTTTCTCATACTGCTCTAATGAAAACTGTAATGTTTCAGCAATGGAGTTGCTAAATTCATTTGACTGTTTAAAGTTGGAGTTCAACGATAGCTTTTATATATTTATTTTAAGTTAATTGCACTATAGTTTAGGAAAGATGGTTGTTAAAGTAGTTGGATTTTTTTGTTTGTTTTTTTGTCAAGCAACTTAAAAAAATGTTAATGTTCTGTTTTGGTCCCTTGGTCTAATTTCTTTGGCCATTTAGACTAATTTCAGGAGACATGGATGAAGGGGATTCAGGCTTTATAAAATTTAAGCAGACTTCAGATGATGTTGTCTCCCTTGCACCTTCAACAGCAGACTCCGTTTTTCTGGAAGGTATGGAATTTCTGTGCTTTTCAGGATTTTTATGCAATTTCTTATACAGTCTTAAAGCAGCACTGAGATGTTTTTACTCTTGTTGCTGTTGTTAATGATGGTAATGAGGGATATGGTGGGAAACAATTTAATAACGATTTAATGTGCTTTTGGTCTAGATGCGTATTCTGTATGCCTCCGAAGTGAAATAGAAACAGATGCTCATGAGTTTGAGGCAGAGTCTTGGAGTGTTGCAGTGGAACAGTCTTATGCAAAAAGGCAAAAGAAAGATGTTATAAAAAGGCAAGATGTCATTTATGGTAAGACTATTTGTTATTCTTACAACTTTTTCTATTTCATAGTGCCACTGTTTTGAAACAAAGCAGAGATCATTTTTATTGGCTCCCATTTTGACTTGTGCTTGAAAACTAAAATTGACTGAAGATTTTCAAGTTTGTTACCTGTCTGAGTGTGCATAAGTCCTCCTATTAATGATTTTAAGCAACCCATGGTTTTTGGTATGCCTGTGTAAGCAGCAAAGCCCAGCTATACAATTAGGGAATCGCTCAACTGCAACTGGGAGATGTTGTTAAATAAGTAGGGTCGGTCACTGTTTGGCTGGGAGATTAAACAGAGCAAATTTAGGAGCTCACATCAGTGATGCAAAAATTGTGATGAAGAAGAAGGTGGTGCAAAAGATGGTGGCTTTCGGAGCCTGTTCTTTTATATCTCACTAGTCACTGCACAGCATGTAAACGACTTCTGATTTTTTTTTTATTTCCCCTTGCCCAGAACTGATGCAGACTGAAATGCACCATGTTAGGACACTGAAAATAATGCTGAAGGTATACTCCAAAGCCATGAGAGAGGAACTGCAGTTCCCAAACACAGTCATCAACAAGCTCTTCCCCTGTGTGGATGAGCTGCTGGAGATACATGGGCAATTTCTGCTCCAGTTAAAGGAGCGACGAAAGGAATCCTTGGAAGAAGGCAGTGACCGAAATTACATAATCCGTAACATTGGAGACCTCTTGATAAAACAGGTGTGAATTAAATTCTGCCGATGTTGTTGATGCTATTAAATTTCTAAAAAGCTAACTGTAATGTTAAAGTTATGTTATGTAAAGATTGATTTAATACTGAGTTTAAGGTTGTCTTCCCAGTGTAATGGGTGAGCGTGACTCCCAGGAATGTATCTGGTTACAAATAATAGGAAATGTTCATTAAATGTTCTTTGGGCACGTGTGTATGCATGTTGTGGGATATGTGACTGCAGATGGTTTGGTTCTATTTTTCATCTGTTCCAAAAGTAACGTAACATATTCCTGGTGTCCATCCCAAACATGGCTCTCCTGCATTTAATGCCGACCTTCTTGGTTCTGACCTTTTAAAAATGCAGGAAAAATCCTTTGATCTTTACAGCTTTAGCACCCATACTGGTATGGAGTGGATGCAACAATTTCTTTCATATATCATGACCATTTTTTGCCCTTCACCTTTCATAGTCCTCAATCTTTTTAAGTGCAGAGGCCCAGAAATCCTTTTTAAAAATTCTCATAAGGACAACCATCATTTAATATTTGGTTATCTTGTGGTATTCCAAGCTCTCAGATGTCACACTGCATAAATCTCTCATTTCTGGTACAGAAGAAATTGAAATATTGAAGAAATGTCTCAGAAATCAGTTACCACAAAACCGTGTAAAACCTAGGTCCTGCAGTGGAGTAGGTTTACTCTTCATGATTCATGTCTTTCATTCTTGTATTTCCAATTAGTTTTCAGGTGAAAATGGGGAGAGAATGAAAGAAAAATACGGTGTGTTCTGTTGTGGACACAATGAAGCTGTTAGTCACTATAAAGACCTGCTCCAAAGCAATAAGAAGTTCCAAAGCTTAATAAAGGTAAACAACAACCAGAAGTCTCCCATTCTGATTGTGCAAAATATACTTGACCACTTCAGGTTTGGTTTTGTACTTGAAGATCTCTTAAATTTGAATGAGCAGGGTTAGAGGCATATTCTGGTTATTTGATGGGTTGTTAGCTTCTTGTATTTTAGATCCTCTGAGCTGTTTGGACAGAAAGCCACAATTAGCAGGGGTTAAATTTGAGGCAGGCTCTTGAGAGCACACAGGACTGGGGCATATAGTATTTGTTCTATTCATGGCTCTAGCACTGACTGCCCTGCTGTGTGGCCATCTTAGTAAATTGGCTTGATAATAAATCAATGATAAATGCTGTTATGAACTACCGTAGAAAAAGCAGGTACTTTTAGTCAAGTTTTGCCTACTACATCATCTTTCCACACCCAGAAGATTGGCTCCAGGGTGGTTTGTTTATCTGCTGTACACTGTAACGTGCAATTAATAGGAAGGGCTGAAGAGACATGGCCAAAGTGGAAGCCCGTAACTTGAATCTTAGATGGCGTTCCACAGTCCTAAGTATTCTAATTTTCCAGTCGTCAGTAAGTGATACTGTGTGAACTTTCCAACATAGCTCTATACTTACAGCTCTTCTTAACTAGGTGTCTTTTAAAAGTGAGAACCCCTTACTTTCAAGGAACTAAATAAGTGACCAGAGTATTAAAACACATTGTCTCAGTCCTTGTAAAGAAAGATCTTGGTATTGCATTCTGCTGTCAGGACTGTTCTGTACCTGCAGTCAGACTAACTAGTGGGATTATGGTGCTTTACAGTCTTCCCTTTCTAAACAGAAATGTGTTTCTGTAGATCAGCCTACTGGCGAACATACAGTGGTAAAATAAATACTTAGTTTATTCATTATTGACCTAATTTGGCTGTTAGGTGGCTGGGTCTGGCTTTAGAAATACAGTCCTTTTCTATGTATTTAAGGACTGAGCCTATTATAAAAGGCAGTCAGTTAGCAAACAGGCAGCCAAACAGTTCAGATTTGGAACTTTCTCTGCTTGGCTACAGGTTTAGTTAACAGTAGTTGAAAATAATGCCCAAAATATTTTCCAGTAATAAAAGCGCTTTTTTTAATGTTATCAGGAGTTTTGCTTTAGTAAAAGAGCAGCTAATTTAGTGGTGCTATGCCTAATTGTACAAAAATGTTTTGAGACAGAAAATGTGTGAATGGAGAGGCAAGGGAATTAGAAGAGCAATATATACAACGGATGCGATGAGTCTGTCTTGTTTTCTAGAAAATCGGCAACTGTTCCATTGTGAGGAGACTTGGTGTTCAGGAGTGTATCCTTCTGGTTACACAGCGCATCACCAAATATCCAGTCTTGGTGGAACGTATTATTCAGAATACAGAGGGTAGGTTGCTTCATCTTTCCTAAAAGCCTCACAGTAGTCTGCTGATCCTTTCTTCTCCTGTGTTTTGCATGTTCTTTCCTCAGACAAGGAGGGACAGGCCGGTACTGCCTTATACCTGCTTTCTCACTTCTTCGTTAGCTGAAGATGCCGTTCTAGGTGCAGATCCAGATCAGTCTCACCTCATCAGAGGGTCAAGAGCAGCGTTCGGTTTCAAGTCCGCAACCACAAAACCATAGTAGTTAAGTCTGTCAGTTCATTAGAGATTTAGAGCTTTAGGATATTTTATTTTATTTTTAAACTTAAGCTCATAGGAAATGCTGTTAGATGTTCAGAATGGAACCTTCATGTTAAAATACGTTTGGGTGGCTCATGTCTTGCATTCCAGAGTTGAAAATGTGACTGACTGCTACTTTTTTCTCTTAGCTGGAACTCGAGATTATGAAGAGCTGACCCAGGCCCTTGGTTTAATTAAGGACACAATCACTCATGTAGATGCCATGGTAAATGAGTGCGAGAAGGGGCAGCGCCTTAAAGAGATTATGCATAAAATGGAGCTAAAATCATCTGGGAAATGCAAGAATGGGCTTTTCTTCCGGAAGGATGACATGGGGCAGAGGCGGCTTCTACTGGATGGGATGCTCTGCTGGAAAGCTGCATCAGGGCGACTCAGAGGTAAACGACTAGGAAGGGGAAAAGTACAACTAGGAAACAAGACCTTTTTTTAATTATTTTTTAAATTTTTTTTTAGTAACTGTTTATTTTATACACAATCGATCAGTAATAAGATTAAAATAACCTGCTTGTTTAATGGGATATTGGAGGAAATAGCACTTGTTCTATTCCTGGCTTGTCCAATAAGCATCTCTATAATGGTGCATGATAAGTTCCTTATGCTGTTTGCTTATTATCTGTCTGATCTGCTTTCCAATTCAAGAGGGAGGTCTTTAGATAGATGACAAAGCTTTGAGTCATACTGACTTAGTCTCCTGTGGAAAGGCATTATCTTGTGTGAGCTCTGGTTCACACTTTGAAAAATTGTGTCATGTCCACCCCATGACACCTTCATTCTGCATAATGTCTGGTTTGCCAGAAAATCAAAACAGTGTCCATCAGTGAGTATTTTAAAAGCTTCATTGCTCAAGCATTCAAGGAGAAGCTTCAATGGCACATAAAATGCAGCCAAGAGTAGGTGGTGCTGTGAAGGTCTGCAGTTCCAGAAGAATCTGCTGTTGAGGGAGACACGTTCCCTTGCGAGTGGTTGAGTCAATGTGTAGGATGCCTATGTAGGTGTTCTCAAACTTTAAGTCAGCTCTATTTGCGTTGTGCTGGTTCTGCACGACTGCAAGCTGCCTGTGGACAACCCAAGTGGAAAGCAGTGGCAGACCCAATATTGCAAATGTTGATGTGCTATTCCCTGACCCACAGGAGATTTAAGTCAAGTGATTTTTGAGTCTGGCCCAGTCTTTCTACTTTAAAATCTGCCTTTTTTTTTTTCTCTTTTCTCTGTTGTTATTGTAGATATTCTGGCAGTCCTGTTAACTGATGTACTATTGTTCTTACAAGAAAAGGACCAAAAATATACATTTGCATCAGTGGTGAGTATTGTTCTCCTTAATTAATACATTCACTTAGAGTATTTATGAAAGTGACGGTAACTGGAGAAGGAACAGTTAGAGATGTTAGATACTTGTTATGGTAGGTTCAGAAGGAAAATTAAGTTAAACCAGCCTGCTATTATAGAATCACTTTTTCTGAAGCAGTTCTGGCACTTGTTGAATCCCTCCCGCTGTCTCTTAGTGCAAAATAGTGTTCTCTTGCCTCAGCTGGTTCTAGCTGCCACATCTCCAGTGGTTTTCTGATGCCCTGAGCGTGTTCTGAGGTTCACTGCTTCTTTTCTTGTGCTGTGACTTTCCCTTTCACTGAACTTTGTTAGGCAGCTATTTTATACAAGTCATATATGTTAAACATGCTAGAACAGTGCTTTGAAAGGCACTTGCAAGTAAGGTCTGCTTCTGGTTGTTAATGTGAAGGGAAGGAATATTTCATTTCGGTTAGGGACATGGTAACCATGGTCATAGTAGCCTAAGATTTACTGGGGGCAGAGAACTTTCCTGAAGTAAATGTAATAAGCACTAAATGCAAATGTAATTACTGCAGCACTCTCAAACACTCAGTGGATTCGCTTGCTTTTCTAGGGCATTTCCACAGGTATCCGCGGAGCAGTTAATTGTGTACATTTTGTCCTGATCTAGTTCAGCTATGGCTGTAATAGAATCAGTAACAGAGAAACTATTTTATGTAATTGTTTTCTTGGATGTATTTTTTTTTCAAGACATTAACATTAGAGCTGAATTTTAATGGCAAAAGCTATTTTGGTGATCTCAGGGCTGTAAAAGCAACCGCTTTTCAAATTAACTATCTTCTAATGCACAATATGGGGATACTTTCACAGACCAGGATGGCTGGAAGTTGTTTCCTCTGGAACAGCATTAGGTGAATTTTTGAATAATAGCTCATTTTATGACATTGACTCTGACAAACTAATTCTGCGCTGTTTACGCATCTGAGCTATGAGCAGAAGAGCAAGTTCATAAAGGGGAAAAACATACTGTTAATGTACAGTGTCTTGACTGTTGTGACAGTTCTCCATATGACTGCCGTTGCTTTGAGAGGTGTAAGCAGCTTACATTGGGGCTAAAGCATTGTTCCCAAGAAATAAAAGCATGCATGCGTGTTCTTAGTCAGTAGAGCTGTTGCACTGCAAGGTTTATACGGCCCCTAGTAACTTTTCATTTCTGTAAGCACGTATCACGCTGTTGCTTACGACAGTCCCCAAAAGCTGATCTCTGCTACGTGGTGGGGATTTTTTCCTTCCAGTAACGTGCTCTACAGTTATAGACTGATCAGTTTTTTGCATCTTTGTATGTATACAGTTCATTTGAAATTTAGATATCACTTCGCCATAGATAAATCAAGCAAGTGGGAAGAGCGAATGCATCTGCTCAGTGATTGTTTTTCCAATGACCTCTGTTCATGGCTTGAATTGCAGTACAGCTGCTTAGAGAAGTTGGCAAAACCTAGTGTTCCCAATGTCTGCTTCACAGTTCAGTTTTCTTGTCATCGCTCTAGATTATGCTGCAAAGGTCCAGCGGTTACAAAAAGCTGTTTTCTTCTGGGGAGGATCTTTCTAGGCTACATATATTGGACCTGTGCTGTGTGAAGCATAGACAGGATTTTAGTAACTAATATCCCTCCTGTAAATTTGTTTTCAAATTTGTTGCAAAGACTGACAGCTAATCCAGTTAATCCTTAGTTATACAATATACTGTCACCTTGTTTTATGATTCACAGGGCCTGATGGCACACTGTAACATCTCTGTGCTATGTTTTTATTTCCTTTGTAGCTAACTTGCCAACTTAGAACTTCTAAGGGTTCCTTTTGTTCTCTTCTTTCTCTTCATGTGTCATTAAAGTTTTTGTTTTCTTTTTCAAATTTTGTTTTTGCCTCTTTGAGCAAAATTTTTAAGCCTGTTCTTGACCTCCGGGACCCAGAGGGAATCCTCAGGTGTTTAAATTGAGACATGCTTTAATATGCAATTAGGTACCAAGACCTCTTGTTTTTGAAATGTACGTTCTTCATTCCATGTTTTGATATATGGAGTAAAAAATGTCAAAAGTGTCATGTGAAGAGGCCATAGCAATGCAGTTATTGTGTTGCGATGTTATGGCTCATGGTGGCCCTGTATAAGTAGCAAGACAGGGGGAGCTAGGAAGCACAAACCCTAAAGAATGTATATAATGTAATGCAATAAATGATATTTTTTTTACAGGACTCCAAACCACCAGTTATCTCATTGCAAAAGTTGATTGTAAGAGAGGTAGCTAATGAGGAGAAGGCAATGTTCTTAATTAGCGCTTCCTTAAAAGGACCAGAAATGTATGAAATTCACACAAGCTCAAAAGAGGAGAGGAATTCCTGGATGGCACACATCCGCAGAGCTGTAGAAAGGTAAATTACGAGTGAAAACCGGCAGGCTTGATTTCTTGCTCTTCAGTCTTCTCTTCGCAGGATCATAGGTGTAAATTGATTGTAAGAATCCATTTGACTATCCATAAACTTTCTTTGTAAGACTGAAGCATGCAATTCTGTTTATGTTCATTGGGTAGAAGCCACTCATAAAGATGCAATAAAAACCAGCCAAAGACTTTATTCTGCTTTTTTCAAAAATAAACAAAAATTTGGTTCACTGATGTCAAATGCAACAGGGCTTTGGATAAAGGAGGAAGACTGACACACAAGATAAACCACATCCTAGGCAAAAGCTTCAGGTTGAATCCTGAGGTGGTTTTGTTATCTAACATGCAAATCAGACATATATCTGTCTCTCCCTTTGTACAGCTGTCCTGATGAAGAAGAAACATTTAATGAACCTGAAGCAGAGAGGAGGCTGGCTGAAGCAAGAGCTGCTAAGTTAAAAGATTTTCAAGGTAATGACTTAGTTATATATTCCACAGACTGCTTCTTGGCATCATTTCTGAGTTTTGACTGTCGTTTTATCGCATGATGTGATCAAATTTCTCCTTCGTAAGTCTTTGAACGTATTGCGAGATTACGTAGAAATAGTTAAGTAAGTCCAAGAAGCTTGATATGCTCCACGAGTTTGCCCCTTAACTGTTAATTATATCTCTGCATTTGATGCTCTGACCATAAAATGAATAATAATCTTCCAAATTGAACATTGTACTCTGACAGCGATTAGGAAGGCAGAACTGAGTTTGTTTCTTCCTTCAGAGCGTTTGAACATGAAAGATGACCTGATCATGCAAAGTCTAACTGAGAAGCAACAGATTTATCTAGAAATGTCTGAAATGAATGGGTTTGAAGACCATTCGCAAGGATCCCGATCTAGGCTACTTCTTCGGGGGGATATCTCGGAAAATCTGCAAGGAGAGGCTATTTTGAAGTCCGCAGTGACAGAAGGTAAATGCAGTGTGGGAACATGTACACATTCACTCAGATGCAGGGGTGGGGATAAGCACATAGGATCTAAATACAGATCCTGAAAATCATCCTGTAATAACATAATGCTTTTATGTAACACTGTTCAGACTTCCTTATTCTCATAACCAATCTGCAAGATCGGTAAAGTGCACCTGTGTTTTTAGGTAGAGGACCTTCTCACAGCTTGGATTTTTTTATTTTTAAGGATCAGCCAGAGGAGTCTTAGGATGAGTCTATTCAGATGGGTAACTGAGTGCTCTAATAATACACCGATCCTGAATTATAGTACTCTATGAGGCTTATAGATTAAAATAGCCTCTCTAAAGATAGTATATTTAGAAAGAAAATAAGCACAAACATAATTTTTATTTTGGAAAAAAAAAAAAAAGCCAAACAAAAAAAAACCACTCAAAGATTGATAATCTAACTTGCAATCGTGGAAGAGGTCACATTTATATGTGCAATATGAAAAGGCTGTTGTAAAGAGCTAGTCACGAAGGAAAATTAATCTGTACTGCCAGAAATCTCTCAAACTGCCCGATCTTTTAATGTACTTGATGGTTGAAATTTTTTTTCAACTTGTTAGCATGATGCACTTGTCTCACTGCATGGACGTTGCTGTTTACATGACATGTTCTCCTCTTTCCTAGCTGAAAATCTCCAGAACCTTATCTTCACTCACTTAAGCAATGGACCCTGTCAGCCTGAAGATGGCTCTGGGTCAGGACTCCCCAGGAGAGCAGAGACCTTTGGAGAATATGACAGTAGTCCCCCAGTTTCAAGTAAAAGTAAGAAACGGACCATTTGGCATTCTTCTGAGCTTCGTAGCTCTTTACTGGGTTTCTCTGTACAGAGAATGAGATAAGAAAAACGAATTAAGTGAGGCTTTTGTATAAGGAAGCTTCACCAGGCGCTAGGAAGAGCATAAGAGCAAATTTCTAGCATGTGGTATTATCATCTTATCTCTTTTGTTTCTGATACCAACACTAGAGAGCGGAGTAGGGGTCTCGGTGTTATGCTAAGGGCATTACCTTAACCCATACTTTCTAATCACCACAATTCCACACAGAAGTTTAATTTTGTTGAAAAAAAAATAAGCTTGCCCTGAAAACCTAGGAAATTTGAATTCAGCCACTTGCTTTTATAATTGAACCATTAAGACTTTTTTCCACTTTCTTTTGTATCTGCACAGCAACTAAAGGGTTGCTGAATCCTTAGATAATACAAATTATCCTTTTGGCACAGATGCTTTATCAGTTAATTAATGAAATGAGTGGAAATACTAGATACTATTTATCTCTATTTTTGCTTCATGCATTTATTGAAAAATAAAATGGTCTTTATTTCACTGGTTGTTAATTTCTAGAATTCTTTGTTGTCTCTGAAAGGCTATATATGTCTGTCCTGCTGTAGGTACTTTATACAGCATGGTTTCCGTCTCCCCCTACCTCCTTCCATGCTTACAGTGGTGCTGCTTTGAAAAGAAATTTTCTACTAACAAGTATTCCGTGTTATGAGCTTGCAATTCTGGTAACCACAGCTGATCATTTTCATGCATACATTGTGGTTGCTTCACTTAAAATAGTATAATGTAGTTTGAACTTACTCTCCCTGTTTATCTTAACCCGCTCTCCTCAGGTTTTTATACTTTTTTGAGCAGTCCTACTCGTCACTGTTGTCTGCTCTTCCACTTCGAATCAGCATGGATGAGCCATGCAGTTGCACGTTGGTTCTAACTTCAAAGTCACAATTTTCTTCTGCTTGCTGTGTTATGCAATGAGTTTTCACAGGCCCTGTGCTGGTGTGAGCTACTCATACTCCACTCTTCTTTCAGGTGGTAGTTTTAGGAAGAACAGTGGTGGTGACCAGAGACAGTGGGACTGGAGAGGCCCTGCAGTAAGTTCAGATGTGCAACTCCATGACATCCCTTCTGATGCAGAAGAAGGATCTCAAACCGTATGTTGGTTAAATGCATTTTCTCATGTTCCTCTTCATAACAGTGGTGCAGAACAAATCTCGCAAAGTTAGAAGTCGAAATAGCTGGTAGGGCTAGACTGTAACAGAGTTCTGTCTGTCAAATTACTAGATTCTATTAAGGATGTTTTGTGGGGTGAGTTGATAACTTAGCACTTGAGATGCATGATAATTTGGTGTTTGTTCATTTGATGCTGTACCATTTACGCTAGCTTTAATCACCATGCATCTGTTTCAGCCTGGCCTCTGATTTAAGTGGTTTTGATATATGTCCTTCAGTGTATGGGAGCAGTCTCTGCTCCAGTAGTAAACGCTGTTCCCTAATGAGATGAACCCTTCCAACTTGTTCTGGCAGCACTGCCAATGCCCAACAAGTGTCTCTATCACAGATGTTGGTTTTGTCTTTTTTACAGAGTGAGGTAACAAGACTGGATGACAGCAGTGGTTCTCAGCCCACCATAGAGTCTCAGGTATGTCATGTCTGCTGCTAGGAAATCTAGTGGCAAATAGCCATATTATAATAATAGCATGCAAAACCCAAAACAAACAAACAAAAAACCCTCCAAAAAACCTTAATGTTTTTAATGTCTGTGGAACCACAAGCACATTGACAGCCTGTACCTTGTGCCTCTAACGCACTATGAATGCAGAGATAAAAGTCATGTTAGAAAACAAAGATGGGTTCTGGGTATGTAGGCACACGTTTCAAAGAGCTGGCTAACTACTTTGCCTGCATCTTTGGAGGGATTGCATGTTCTCAGCTCACTGACAAAACCTGCCTCCGACTCTCCCGTGAGTGCTGTACCTGTGTAGTGATTCAGTGCTGGAACATGGGAGGAAGTGATCATTAAATAGCTCATGTGAAGACTTGATGACGAATATTGCTCCCTGGAATCCCAGTGAGACTTGCTGAGCACCGCTTTACATGTGTGCAAGGACTAATACACCGAAATTCATCATGCCTGCATATTACTCCGTTGGCTATTACTGTGTCAGAGTACTCTTGTAGCCGGGCTTCCATTGTGTGTGTTTTTGTACAGATACCATTGATTATGTTCGCTGTTTGGGGCGGGGGGGAAGTCTAATGCATCAAAACAGAGCTCTGTTCAAGTGTCTAATGTCTCTTTTCCCCCCCTGCCTCCCCTCCTTTTCAGCTTGTCCAAAGGATACAAACGTTGTTACAGTTGCTCTTCAGTCTTCAGGTAAACCACTATTTACTAGCCATGAGGTTTGTTATGCATTAAATGTAATAAAATTTATGCAGGTGTAGAGAGGAGCTACCTTGAAAATATCCCCTAAAGCTAGAGCAAAGTGCAGAATTTAAGACCTGAGACTCAACACTCAAACGCTCTGTCTGGTATTTTGAAGGAAGTGTTAGATCTGTTGTCTTAAGTAATTGTTTCCTTTTTCCTGCTCACTTACATGCAATTCTTTTGCTTCTTTGAGCTCCGTCTGCTCTCCGTGCTCATTTTTCCTTAAAATTATTGTTGATACACGATACACACCTGTGCCTATGTATTAGTTGTTTTTACTGTATCCTTGTAATCAGCAATATTTTGGCTGATTGGATTCAGAGTAATAATTCTAGGTGCAAGAAATGTTAATTTTGACATAGGTAAGCACAGCTTCTTTGCTTAGCCATCTTTAGTATTGTGTCCATCATGATAAGCTATAGAAGCTGGAATTTAGATCTGCTCTTGAAGAAAAAAGTCTCTGTGATCTAATCTGGTAGATGCTGTTGTCTTTTGTTTAGCTGTGCATGTTTTTTGAACCCGTATGCCTTATGCTGAACTTCTTATTTCCCCTCCAGGCAGTGATATCTCAGCAGGACAGCTACATTGAGATGCAACGAGCTACCATGGTAGACCGGGAGAAGCAATACCGGCTGCAGTCTACGCGAGGCAATCTGCTGCTGGAGCAGGAGAAACAGCGGAACTTTGAAAAACAGAGAGAAGAACTGATGAATGTACAGAAACTTCAGAGCCAGCTGAAGCTGGACCAGCAACGCCTGGAACGAGAAAGGAGTCGGCAGCAGAGGGAATTTGAACGCACAGAAGCCCGGCTGCAGGAGCGTGAAGAGGAGACTCGGCAGCTGAGAGAGAAGTTGAATCAAGAGAGAGAGGAACTCGAGAGGCAGCGAGAGGCCTATCAGCATGACCTAGAGAGGCTGCGGGAAGCTCAGAGAGCAGTTGAGAAAGAGAAAGAGCGTCTAGATCAGCTAAGAAAGCTGAAGAAGCAGAACACAGTATCAGGCACGTTCTCCCCAGAAATGGGACAGGTGAGGAAGTAATTTTCTTGAAGTTTTATTTCTGTTAACCTGCTTGCCTCTGAATGAAGGTTGCCCTTTTTGCAGCACTAACCCATGTTCGCTTTTTACTGGGCTACTTGAACCATCATCTGAAATAGCTGCTGATGGCTACTGTCAGAGAGATCAGAGCTTGGTAGTTCCCCAGCATCTGTGAAATTCCACCCAGACATTTGGTAATGAGAATATTTTTTTTAAAAGATAAAAACAGAGAATAAGTTATTTTTAAATGTTGCTGAGTGAAGATTTTTTTTTAATACAGGAACCGTCCCATTGCGAGCAGGTGATTGCAGAAGGTGTGCTATATTGGTAGCATTTTGTACAGTTGATTTCTAAAAACATTCCTTAGGTTTCAAAATTTTGAGGTCTGATTGAATTGGCTCATTTGTTACTGTCTGAAAGTCCTGCTTTCTCTCCTCCTATCACCTAGCACAGTCTGCTCTTGCATTCCTTTGCCAGGTACAATATTAAGCAGGCTGGAGCTGCTGAGGTTCTTTTCAGTGTTCAAGGACTTATCATAGAATCATAGAATGTCCTGAGTTGGAAAGGACCCACAAGGATCATCGAGTCCAACTCATTTCCCTGCACCGGACAACCCCAAATTCACACCATATGTCTGAGGGTGTCGTCATCTTGCTCGTCCTTCTGTTTGCCAGCACGCTTTAGGCTTCGTCTAACCTGTTATATTTTTCACTACAAAGTGCTGTATGTTCTCAGGACTGAGGGTGGTCTCTCCTCGTTGTATCTGAGGGGGTGAAACTACCCGTTTGACTTAGAATGCCTTTTTCCTCCCGTAGAACCAGATGCTCAGCCATTCTGTTAACTTCAATGGAGAAGGGGTGGAACAATCTCCACCCATCCTGAAAACCTCTGTGAGAGTGAGCGTCGCCGGGATGGATTACCTGGAACGGCCAGACTTGGTTCGCAGGGACAGCACCACCCTGGAGAATCGTCCCGTTCTTGCATTGAAGAATGAAGTGCCAATACATCTCCTGAGTGCAACTAATCAGATACAGAAACCAGCTGCAGTCCAGCAGCAGATTCCTACTAAGCTGGCCACTTTTACAAAAGGAAGCAAAGAGAAGGGTGGGAAGAACAAAGCATCTCATAGGACAGACAGTTCAGGTAAGTGTATTTAAATGCATTTCTGATCTCTGCCAGCATCACAGGGAGACAGAACACTGTAGTTTGGACCTCTGCCGACCTGTGTGCAACCCAGAAATTAATATGCTACAAATTGTTAGTGTGCTTACTGCAGTTAGTAGGCTCTTAAAATCCTTAAGTTAGGAGTTGCATGTGTATACTATTTAAATTGGAAATATAGCCCAAAGGGATAATGTTGAAAACGGAGTTCTGTAATCCAATGGGACAGAATGATGGTGAGAGTTTATAAACATGGATAAAATCTTCTTGCCTACCTGTAGTGTTAAAGGGAAATAGCAAGTGTTTTGCTGCTTCTGCATGAGTGAAACATTTTGAGGCTGGCTTAACCTTTTCTCACTGTCTGTCCAGAGTTGTAATGACATTGAAGGCAATACCTTTCTTAGCACCAGCCAGTCATTAAATACAGATTTCCAGGCCAGAATTGAGATGCTGTGTGTGTTGTAGAGTTGAAAGGGGCTAATTTTGGCAGAAATAGAAGCAAGTAAAAATACAGTCATCCTGTCATGGTGTAATTTCTGCTGCTAACTGCTAGATACTAAAGTAGTGATCTTTGCCAATGACAGGCGCAGTAAAAACCGCTTTTTCTCTACTGCTTAAAATAGCCTTACTGCCAGCTTAGGAGAATGGCCTATAATTTTAAGTTACAAAATTATCTTTTTAGCTTTGTATAGGATTCAGACTTGGCAAGCTTACCTGTCACTTGGGCCTACGCTACTATAGCAGACTCAGGGCCAAAGCTGTCTAGGGAGGGGAGGGGGAAAGTCTTTTACACTTTTACACATTGTACAAACGTCTGTCTCTGTCGTACCTAACGTTTAGTACAATTACAGACTTGCTTATGTTTTTGCACATAAATGAAGCCTAATATCCTCTTACCCTGAATACTAAATGCTGGTAAATGGGAAAATAAAGCTCTAATACCGCATCTCCTCAACTTCATTTTTTAATAGCTCTTACATAATGATCTCTGCAGTGGAAATGTACTTAATGGTGTTTTTCTGGAATTTATATGAAAGGTATAAAGCACAAATATATTGGTCTCTATTCTCTCATGAGCATTAGCGGGATGCAAGCTTGTTATCCGCATATGTAGATCTTAGAACAAAATGGAACAAGACTTTCTGTACCAGAGGCAAAATACTGTGTATTGAATTTGGTTTTTGTGATGTGTAAGGAATGTGCGCTGAGAGGAGCTCTTTGGATCCAGAGCAACAGTTTCATGAATTACTTTTATTGTTGAAATTAAGAAACTGGCAGGCCCTAACACCAGAATCAATGTACTCTGCTGAGCAGCTGTGAGACAGATGGAGAGCAGAGACAAAAGTCCATCACAGTTCTGCGTGTTAAAAGTAGCACAAATACCCATTGCTATTTGAATGCTAAGGACAAAGATTTTTTTTTCTCTACTGTGCTTTATAATACTAGGTTTTAAATCTGTGTTTGTCAGGGGCTGCTAGTAACTGACTAAGTCCTCAAGGAAAAGGAGAGAGAAAGTATTCATGGTCTAAACAGCTGAAGAGAAAATTTAAGTAACTTGCAACAGAAGCACCAGCTCTTTGTGGTATAGCAGCTTCCTTGGATATGCAAAGGTGTCAGTACACTGGGCACCAGCACGAAATAGTGAAATTTGTGAAGTACTGCTAGCCTCAAATGCTAATTTGTTCAATATTTTCTTTAGCATCTGTTGATCAGAAGCAGCTGCTTCCCCCCAGGCTCATTGGACGAGAGGAGGGTGTCCTGAGAGGCAGGCGATCAGCAAGTCCAGTCCTTCCAAGCAGCCAGACCACTGCATTCCAGCCAGGTATGTCCTGACCAACTTGCATGTCTGTGGAAATGCATCAGGCTCTCTGTGCAGTGTCATGAATATGTCTTCTTCCATTTTTTTTCATAGAATTGTATGGCCCTACAGATGGTCAGCCAGAAGCACTTTCATCTGCCTCAGTGAACCTATTCAAGGCCAGTAACGTTCCCGTTCAGACCCTGGTGACCTCTCAGCCGAGTCTGTTAAATGTGCAAGATGATACCAGCAAAGAAGATGTAATTTTCTTCTAATTGTTTCCATTTAAAGATTAACCTTCTGACATACTGTTTCAAGAACTCAGGCCCCAGTGTGCAACGTGACAGACGCCTGACGCGGATGTCTTTTCGTCCCTGCCCCGTTACTACTAGCAAGGACCAGACCAGGATTACTGTTCTACTTTGTTGGCTTCTCTGCCAGCAGCTCAGAGTGAGGGCACAGTAGTAACAATTTGCTTTTAAATTCCCCATATGTGGAAAAATGTATTGACACATGGCATGGGTATATAAAGTCAGAGCATATTAGAATACTGCCACTTATTGTAATTTGCTCTTTTTGGAGAATGTACACTCTTTGTGGGTGCCATCTTGTAAATTGTTATAGTTGATGTTGAACCGCCCAGATTTTTATGTAAAAAGTTTTAGTAGTAGGCCCCAAAATGGCTGCAAATTTTTAAATCCATTTTCACAGGTACATGGTCAGTAATGGATTATGCTAACAGCGTGTTGATAACTAGGTGACTAGCAAGCCGGTCTCGTTGCAGCCAGGCCCGACAGACATTGTGATACCTGCTCAGAGGAGCCAGGCTAGTGTCTCTGTTTCTTCAGTGAATTCAGTGGAGCATATGCTCAGTGGAAGAGAGAAGGTAAGCTTCTTAACAGCGTCTTCAAGGGTCAGGAGCTCCACCTGCTTGTGGATAAGAAGGGTTGGACATGTGAGAATACACAGCGGTAATGAAGAGTTGGACTAAATGCACATTTCATTAGCCATCAGCTTGCACCGGGATACCTGTCTCCTTGGAGGCATTGGGTAGCTCTCTGTGTCAGGGAGAGCTGCACGGGTTCCCAAGCAGAGCTCATGAGTTGGTTCAGAATGAACTTAGAGACTCGGATTTTGTTCTTTGCTGAAGACATGTATAAGAAGCATTTGAATGCAGTAATTTATTGTCTTGTTTAATCCTACGTTTTCTGCATCTCTTGTTTGTCTGTTAACTTCTTGGGACTTTACTCCAAGTACCAGAAGATATCAAAGCTGCTGTTACTGCAGAGACTTCTCTGCAGCACTGTGTTAGGAATGAAGGGAATAAGAACTGTTTGGTTTTAAAATTAAAAAAAAAAAAAAATACTCTTAGCTAAACCTGCATTGGTTTAGCTGCTCACAGCTAAACCAGCTTTGATACCTCTTGTTAAATGGGTCAGTTCTTAATCATGGAATGGTGATGACATGGTTCTGCTCAAAAGGCATTATTTCCCTTTGTAGTAATTTGCACAGTCATTTTGTTGTATTCTATTACTTCACTCTGTATCTCAGTTCTTTATTATGCGCATCACCTAAAGATGTGTATTTCAATATATGTTAAATGTGACTGGTGTGCGCAGGAGAGATTGTTTAGAGAGTGTTATTACAGAATTAAAGAAATCAGTATCTCGGAGCTTAAAAACTTGGGTTAATACCTTTCAAAACATGATTGATAATAGGGTTTTTTATATCTTTAACCCTGGTTTAAAGTGATTTTTTTCACACCGACGATGGAATGCCTGGTCAGTTCTCCATCCAGTCATGTGGCAATGGCATTGAATGGCAATTTGTCAATCAAATCATTGATGCTGTCTCAGTGGTTAGGCCCTATGTGACATTAGTAATGTTGTTTAAGGCTGTAACTTCACTTTGCTTGAAAGTTTTAAAATTATTTCAGTAGTTACAGTGCAAGAAACATTATAAATTTTCAGCAGAAAATAGAGTTTATTTTCAAGTGGTGATCATTTGGGTTATTGTCTTCAGACAAGAAGTTGAAAAATCCTTATTTACTCATCAGCGTGAGAGGGAAAAGATAAGCTACAAAATAGTGAATTGGTCTTAGGGAGCAAGCACTCCTTGCTGTAACACTTCTTGGATTTAAGGGTCTTTTTTTCTTTGAGTGATACTGATAAAAGCCTGAAGCAATGGCACTGAGTTCAGTGAGGGGAAACTCCAAACCATCTGGCTTGTTACCAGACTGCTGATACTCCCCAGCCCCCAACAAATTATTACTACGAAATTGGACACATTTCATTATAATACCAAAGGACTGCTTGGTAAATCATCAGCATTGCAGGATTTACGCAGATTATCAGTGGTTAGATTTGCAGAAAACAGTATGGGGAACACAGTGATTTTTGCATTGTTGTGATACGATGTCGATGGTTAGAACATAGTTCTACCCTATATTCATTTTTTGCATTCCTAAAAGCTAGGTTGGAATGGAGGGGAATTCTTAAAATTAATATAACTTCTGATCAAGCCAGCATGTGAAGATCCAGCAACTCTATAGGACCGATTTTTCAGTCGGCTGATGTGGAGACTCCAGTCGTCTCCAATACCCGTGTAATTTCTCCTGTAAACATTCAGTGAAGCAGCAAGAATGCACAGTATGTTCTCTCCTTCGTGCTGTGGTTTGGGCCACTCCTAGTTGAAAACTCTATGCCCCCGTTGCCTTAAATTACCAGGGTTTTAGGAGTTTTAGCCTAAAGCTAAGTTGCATCAGTGGAATAAACCACCTCAACCAAAGAGGGATGTCTCTGGGTATTTGAAAACAATTTTTGGAAACATTTATTTAGTTTAATTTTGTGCCTGTTCTAAAGTATGGGAGAGAATGTTCTAGGAATGAAGGGGTTTATTTGTCTACTTTCATCTGTGCAATGAACGGACTCAAATATAGAACTGTGACATCTGGAAAATAAAGTCTGCAGTGAGGTCTCATTTCTTTTAACTTAAACGTAACTGTTTTAATAACTCATCAGCAGTGCTTCAGATAAGTTCTGGCTGTTAGCAAACGGACACAGGACTGTTACAGGCTCGGCTGCTGGTTCAACACCTCAGAAGCTCCTTGGAATATGGTTCTTCAATCTGTAATTAAGAAAGTACCTTAAGAGTCATTATCTGTCCTTGATATGCATATCTAGCTGCAGCTAGCTTTGTGAAAACTGTTTTCACCTTGCATAGAGACTGCATCTCCTTTCACTTGGATCAAAATCATTTATGTGCCATACTAGGTCTTCATGTGGCTTCCTGTTCAGTACCATACCCAGCGTGGAGAAGGTCTTGGAATTGGCAAATGCCGTGATATCTCATTGCTAGTGCGAGTTTACCGTACCAGAGTATGGTAACATTATTTGTAGAAGGCTGAGGGAAGCAAGTGGAAGATTTTTCCCAGATGAATAATGGGTCATGTCTTCACTTCTGCAAAACTGAATCTGTGAAATTGTTATCACTCCAGTTGAGTGAGCAAGTTTTGGACTCTCTACTCAAATCTTTTTCCTAGAAAAATAACTCTTCTAGGCAAATTAGATTGCAAAATACTGCTGTGGCCTGGGCTAAGTAACCTGCTATTGATTCTGAGTAATATCCTTTCCATTTGACTTTTTGATTACTTCAGATAAAAGTTTCCTTTTAAGTGATATCTGAGGATTAGACAGTTCAAAATTCTGTGCCTCCCAGGTGCCTTTTGGCTTCTTTCTGAGCTGGGGCGTGGGGGAAATTACAGCATGAGCTTTGAACTGTTGCTGCCTTTGCTTTGTGTCACAGCCTTAAAATTATTGTCATGTTTGTCCTTTAAAGTTGTGATGTTGCAATGTAGAGGCTGTTTCTGTGGTTCTGATTTTCAATTTTAACTCTGGTGTAAAGGATGCTTCCTCCTTCCCATTCGGACTACGGTCACTTTGTATTTCAGACTGAAGATCCCTCCACGTTCTCTAGTACTGAGCACATCTGCCCTGTGTATATTGTAAATGCTTTCCTAGTTTTTAACTGTGCTCTCTGTGGATTGTAGCTGTGGCGTGTCCCACAAATTGAGATTGCTAATCATTTCCCAATGTGAGGCAGAAGAATTGGTATTTCTAGAGATGCTTGCTCATCAAGGTAATAGCATTCCTGCAAAGGTCGGAGCAATTCTAAATAATTTGCGGACAGTTTTGTCTTTCTGAGTAATAGTCAGATGATCCTGCATACACGGAACTTGGTGTTTGTCATTTGCATTTACGATGAAAGTTGAAACTTAAACTAGGAAATGGTTAAAAATACGTATTCCGTTTCACTTCTACTTTCAATTCTGCAGAATGGGAGCTAAGGCTCCCCGGTGCTGCTCAGTGGAGTCCCTTCGTGTCGTGCCCCTGTGCGAGGCAATTTTGTTGTCTTCCCCAGCAGTTCTCGCATTTACAAAAAACAAATCTTCTTCATGCCAGGTTACGCGTGTGCTGTCCTCGCCTGGCCTTCTTGCTGAATAGGTCAAAGAAAAGCCTTTTCCCTGCTCTCTTTTTCGAGGCCAGACCCATCATCTTTGTAACCACCAGCAGCTCTTTATCATTTACCATCAGCACGTTATTCATCAAATACCCTTTGTGTGAGCTCTGGTTCGTACCATTTGTGCCATGTTTATAAATGTTTTTTATATTTTTGTACCGAAAGAAATTGGAGCACTTTAGAAAAGTTTATTTCAAATTCCATTTCTGTTTGTACCTAGAAGGAAATCTTGTGAAAGTAGATCCTGTTGGCATAACCATGCATCTCACTCGGAGCTGTGAACTCTTTTGATGCTCTCTAGTCTTAGGTCTGGTTTCTAGGCCCACCTTGCACTGTAAAGATTTAATAAATAATCATGGTCCGTGGTTAAATTGACCATTTTGTTGGGGAAGAGTTTGGTTTTTGTTAGGGTGTAAACATTGTACATAAGTCCTTTACTGTTGATACTGCAGTAGCAACTTATTTGTAGTCCTTATTTTATTTGTAAAGTTGCTGGTTAAATGTTAATATTCTGTTGAATTGTGCACTCTTGATTAATTGTAAACTTGATCTTAGCACACCAAATGATGATTTTTACAACGAATGCAATGTTTCTCCACTGAAGGATTTCAGAGCTGCAATAGGACTGAAACCAACTTCTAGCAATAAAAAAAAAATTAAAAACTGACTGCCTTAATATATATATAAAATTATTTATTATTTTCTATTTGAACCAAAGATCAAAGCAGCAGCCACTTCTCGCGTGCTTCTCATTTTCTACCCTGGATGGAAATAACGTGCCATATGAACAAAACTCTGATGGTTTTCCGAAGGAGGGGACGGAGCATAGGAGGCAGTAAGCGGAGGATAGCAATAGCTGCAGACCTTGCCGGTGAGGTGAGCACCCTAGGAAAAAAATCAGCTGGTCTCAAAATGTCTGGACTCAGCATACTAGTGAGAGAGTGAACTTAACAAAGTTGCTTATATTAGCATGTAGGTACTTTTGCATGGTGCCAGTCTGAGACATGCCTGGCTCTGTCCCAGACAGTATCGGTTCCCTTTTGGAACAAGTATAACAAAAATAGAAACTTTCTCCCTAGTGCTTGTGCCAATTTGGCAGCCCTCCCTCCCAGCACCATCCCATAGCCTCTGGCTGCTGCAGTGCTTCCCAGCTCTGGAGTCAGCAAGTTGCGTTTCCTGCTAAAATCCCCACTTTGTGGCATACTGGCAAGCTAGCCCAAAAGCCGTAACCTCAAATAATTTTTAGAGATTAGAACAGATGCAAAACTGGGGAGGGAGTGGGAGAACTGGGACTTGGATCGGTGCTCTCAGAGGAAGAGGTATTATTTTTATCATCAAAATCCTGCACTGTAGCCAGTGTTGAGGAAAACCCTCAGCAGGTTTTGGATGTGACAGTGCCAGTGGTGCAGCCTGGGAAGCACTTTGCGCAGCGCTAAGTCTCAGTGTGTATCAAAGCATCTTTGGAGGACCCGGGTTCTTGGCGTACAGGAGTCAGTAGGATACAGTCTGCGTTTTTCAGTCTCTGAAGTGCGGTTGACATCTGGGTTGTGGCACAAACTGGAACTCGATTGGAAAAACACAAGTTTTTCTAATTTTCCAACATACGTAAATAATCAAAAACTTCTAGGCACACCAGTGTTTAAAATATGACTTGATCTTTATGTGAAGTAACAGATCGGCGTGTTAGTGAATGAAATTTTAAAGTGTTTGCGTATAAGCTTTTGCTTGCGCTTCCTTTAGAGACAATTTCTTGCGTCTGCTTCTGCTCTGTTCAGCTTCCACGGAGCTGAGCCACAGTGGCCGCTGGAGGTCACTGCCTCTGTGCACTTTCACATCGCGCCGTCGCCAGAGCAAGGCGAGTAACTTCATTTCTAAATAGCGTTCAGCAGCAAGAAATGGAACCAAAGTGATTTCACGGGGGACAGCTGAGGGGGACAGTCTAGGACGGAAGTTACGAGGAGCTGCTTCCAGAGCAGTGGGTTTAATTTTTATTTTCTAATTGCACTGTACTCTCCTGCAGCCATAATCGTGTCTCAGACCAGTAGGACTTGTTTCTGGAAAAACAGAAGATCCAGAGGGATCCGTGGCCCAGAGGGATCCCTGCAGCACCAATTCCCACTGGGAGCTGCCCGGCTGCAGCAGCCCAGAGCTCCGCAGGGGCAAGTTGAAATCTCGGGCAGAATTTGCATCTGTTAGAAGTTCGGTGCTGCTGCAGCCATAGGTGTTCAAACGAACGAGCGTGGGTGTTCCTGTGTTGTGCTTCAGTTCTTGCTGCAACAGCAGGGTAGACATTCCTATGGTGATTGCAAACACCTTGACTGACAGTATCATCGATAACGCTGTCACTCGTTCATGAGACACGTTCTCCGGTTTTCACAGGGAGGGTGTGATTTCAGGAGAGGGTGTGATTTCAGGAGGGATGGCGGTGTCTTCAGAGCTATTAACTTGCTCATACCAGTATTCAGCAGCTCCGCCCTCCCTTGTCTCTCTTTAAAATCTGCAGCTAATTAACCCGAAACCCAAACCACATTCTTTCTATTTGGATGAATCATTCTGAGGCCATAGGCAATGACCAGCTTTATGCTAAAGCTTCATCTTTCATGTGGGTGAGACATGGCTGATGGTTCCCATACATGCATCTGAGATTCATTGGCAAGCCAGATGCTTGAGGACAAACATGCACAAAGGATATTGGCTCCGTAGTGTGCTCCGACAGTGGGAATGTGCCATTTTCTGCCCTTCCCTTTCCTCACCCCTTTGACTCAAATCCGGTTTAATTTCTCACCCCAGGGCTGGGGCCAACCGAAGGCTCAGCAGACAAGGGATGTGGGGCCTGTCCTCATGTGGTGCCTACATTGTTTGCTTCTTCTGGGCCCATGGGATCTGGCAGAGGATAAAAGCCAAACCCTCTTAGAGCTGGCAGTGTTGGAGCGTGCGACGTGTGGTCCCAGGCTCTGGGACAGTGTCGCACACACAGGAGGCTCAAACACAGCAGGGATGGCTTTGTTACGGGCTTCGTGTACACAGGAGCGTGAAAAATCCTCGTTGAGCAGCACAATGTAGATGTGCCTTTCCCATGTCAGAGCAGCAGCTGGTGCCTTTTCGCTGTATGGGGCACAGTGTGTTGCTAGACCTGAAGTTATCGCAGATGAGTGCATGTGATATGCAAATTCTGAGGGGATTTCAGACAGGTAGATGCGTAATGTCCTTTTTCCCTTCTAGAACACTTGAAATCATGGACAAAATCACACTGTGTATAGTTAGTGCTTTGTTTTTCCTGGGCTGCCATGGATTGTCATTGTAGCAGCAGCGCGTACTCCAGTTCCTTGCTAGATGGGGGGTGTGTGTGCGTACTGCAGAACATCTGAATGATCCATATCCCATCTTAGCCAGAAAAAGGGAATTTCTCAGCTACTGCTGTGCTGGGTTTTTTGCAATTAACTGCACTGGCCATCCACAGCGGAGAAGGGAGAAAGGCTGCATGCTGCCTTGGCTCTCTGGCAGCAGGGGCTGCTGAGCAGAATGCAGCTACGAACGCAAGAAGCAGTATATTTCACTTAAAGGCTGTATATTTTACAGCCAGGAAGGAGGTGGGTCAGTCTGATGCTGTATTTCTTTGGCTCCGGTGGCTTGTAGGCTTTGTGTGAGAAGAGGAACATCCCATGGGAGAGCGATGTCATGCTTAGATTGTTTTGGCTTTGAGCCTAGCGATGCCCATATGTGTTGCCTCTTCCAGATGTGGGCTGGGGTCTAGCTCCTGCAGCTGGAGGGTGTAGCCACAAAGCGGGGTTCAGCGCTAGGAGGAGAGGCCTAGGTTTGAGCTCTGTTGAGATTCTAAATTAATTCTATTGATTCAGGAGGATTTCTGTCCCAGTAACCAAATTAAACCCTAAACCAAATTCACCTGCAGCCCAGTTGGCCTAAATCTTCCGGCCCTGACCTTGAAGTAGGGATTGGATCAATGCATGGCAATGTCAAACTGGGAAAACAGGTCTGCTGGGACACCATCAAGCATGCAAGAGAAAAAGGTGTCTAGTTTTGCCCAGGGGTGCTCCCTGCTGTGCTGGGAGCTGGTTCCTGCCAGGAGGAGGTGGAGCTGGAGGGACAGCGCAGGGCTTTCTGCCAGATGAAGGAGGATGAAGGCAATGAAATGCAGCTCTGGCTGGCTGTCTTTGTTTCCAGCAGCGCGGAGCCACTGCAGAGCAGCCAAGCCCAGGTGTGCTTGAAGTGCTGGTTTTCCCTGAGAGGTGGTTAGCTGTAAGTAGAGTTTCAAATGAGGAAACAACTCCCAGATGCTTGCAAAGGCTTCAGCAGCAGGGCTGCTCACTCCCCTAGCTGAAAATGCCATGAGCGTGGCTCAGATAACATCCCAGCGCCAGGAGCAGGAGTCAGACAGAGACCCATGTTGCTAGAAGCAACTTTGTCCCTGGTGCAAAAGGCGGATATGGCTGGGAGCCAATGTTTATTGCTTGGCAGCATAAATAAAACAGCTGCTGCTCAAACGGCTGTGAATTAAACCTCCGCTCCTCTGACTTGCTGAGCAAAGTCAGACTTTGTCTGACCCTCAGGAGTAGCTGTAGATACAATAAAGGTGAAGCAGCTCCCTGCTCGCTAACAGGGACGGAGATGCTTCCTCCTGGCTTCTAGTCCCAGCCGTGTCCTGTGCTGTGACTTTCCCCAGGGCTGCAAGCTTGCTTGCCTGCCCGCACTCGTGTGTGCACGGTACAGCCAAGCTGGGAGCTGCCCCGTGCTCCAGCTGCTGGATGGTTGGACTCAATGATGTTAAAGGTCTTTTCTAACCTAAATGATTCTGTGCTGTTGGCTGTGGTGCTCCAGGCTGGGTTTGCAGGGCCCCGCAGCACTCCAGGCTGGGTTTGCAGGGCAGGCTGTGGGCTCGTCTCTCTCGAGCCTGATGCACAAGCCTCCCCTTAGGTTTGGCAAGTGATGGAGAGGCGGCACAGCAAGGGTGAATGTAAATAAGGCCCAGCCCGTGGGCTGAAAATGGCAGAGGCATCAGAAAACAGGACGGAAATGAAGTCAGTTTATCTGCTTCAGCCACCAGCAGCAGGGCAGCTTTCTTCCTTTCAGTCTTGCCAGTTCTTGCCTATACCAGCAGCTAGGAAGGGTTGTGACATTGATTTATTTAAGTCTGAAATTGAATAATGGATCACACCCAAACCATGCTTCTGTGGTGAGACAGTTGGTTGTGCTTTCGGTGCCTGTTTCCTCTGACCATGCCGATTCCTGTCTCCCACTTCCCACCCTTAACAGAGCTTTTCCGTCCCAACCACTGCCCCCACCGTCACCTGCAGCAGGGCCCGGAGCACACCGCTCTCGGGGAGAGAAGTGGCAGCGCTTTCCTCCGTTCTTTATGGCCATGAGGAAACCCGGCTGCGCAGAGGATGACCAGGTAAGGGCAGCAAATAGCTTAATCTTTGGAGTTTTAAACAGATTTTTGTGTCCTTCAAAGCTGGAAGGCAGTACAGGACATGAGCTTTCCTAAGTCCTGTGTTACAAAGATATAGGAAGATCTGAGCCCTCCCCAGCCGATAAAGGTTTGGACCTTCAAGCAGGAAATGCTCTTTGCTATTTTGCTAAACATGAAGTGTGGGCTGGGAAAACTTGCAGCTTAAGCATACAGAACAGGCAAGGGACACGATGGATTTTATTCAGATTTATTGAGACAGCTCCAGGCTGAGTAATAAACACACACAACTGCTGTATAAAACAAACAAAAAAAAATGTACAGAACCAGCCCATGGGCAAAGTACTGTCACGTGTTAAGACATTTCAGGCAACTGCCTCTAGTGCTGCCTGCATTCCAAGTCACAGCAGACAGCAGCGCAGTCCAGAGCCTGCTGCCAGTTACTTAGGAGCTTCCGTTGTCCTTTCTAGTAAATATCACTTAAAACAAAATATTCAATGAAAGAAGTAAAAAATATTCCTCTGGTTCCTGCTCTGAGATCACACGAGTTAGGAGAAAACTTAGAAACCTTTTGCCATCTCAAGGGACAGCACAAGCTGCCAGCCCAAGGAGGTCCCTCCGTGCTTGTCCCCTCCCTGGTCTGAACGACGGGGATTTACAGAAGCAGTTCAAAGCCAAAGCTGTGTTGCCATGAGCCCTAATGAGATGCTAATGAGATCCACTCGAGGCCTGGCATCCATGACAGGTCCACAGACTTGCTAGGTAGGAGGAGGCGCTCCTGCTGCCCAGATCTTCTGTCTGGATCCTTGGTGAAGCGAGACACTGGCAAAATCAGGTGTGAAGCCTGTAGTGCAGAAGGAAGTATTGTGAGACCAGTGCGCAGCAAAGCCGAGAGCACTCCCCGGGCCTTGAAACCCCAAACGCTGCTGCTATCATGGAGTGACGGCTGCTTACTTCCCTCTACATCCAGGAATTTTCCATAGGTGTCGCAGGATATTTTATTACAAGTTCATTTGGGTAGTACATCTCTTGCAAGGGGAAAAGAAAAACCCGCAGGGGTCTGTGATTCACTGGAATCTCTTCTGCCAAAAGCCTTTAGAAAGGTTTAATTCCAGCTGGAAATTTTTTAAAAAGTTAATTGCTGTGTAGCAGGAAAGAAATGGCATGAAAAGGACAACAGAGAATAATTAGAAGCGGAGAAACTCTGCGTTTATATGTAGACAGGGCTTGTCTTACAAATGCAATTACCAACCATTCTGGGACTAAATCCCAGCTATAATCTTGTTCTGGCACCAGCTCACGGCCCTCATGTCCCACAAGACATTTGGGTGCCACTAGCAGATTAACCGTGGCACCAGGAGGAGGCGGCTGTGCTAAAAGCAGCAGCCAGTCCCCCATGGCACCACGCGGTCTATCCCAGCTCCTGCAGACAGGCTGCCTGTTAACATAATCATCGACTCGACGAGCTTTCTGTACCGGGGACGACACCCAATCCTCCTTGCAGAGAGCATTCTCCAAAATCTTTGCATAGGCCAAGACTCAGTGGAAGGGCTAGGATGCCAGGTTAAGTGTCTTGTTATTTATACTAATCTTCTCCCCGCAGCATTTCAGCACCTAAAGAGACGTTCTCTCTCCTGCAGGGTTTTAGAGCCCAAGCTACCAGCCTGGAAGCATGTTTCTGGAGCTGATGCTCACACAAGGCTGTTCTCTAGGATAACTCCAATCCAGATCCATGTGCATCTGCCCCTCAGGGCAGGGGCACCCTTGTGCAGCACAAAGTTATATAGAGGAGCTCAGGGCTGATCGGCAACTATTTACCTTCCTGGTTCTTCACCACACTGCGACTCAGGCAGACAGGTACTTCCAGGTGCTGACAAAGGCGGTGGGGATGAGGGAATAAGGCACTGTCGTAACGCTGCTCCAGGTGTCGGATGATGGGTCGTAACAGTCCAGCGTCTTGCAGCGCTGAGCCCCGCAGTAGCCCCCCACCACGTACAGTCTGTTACCCGACGTAACAGCACGGCAGCTGATGCGCTTAGCGGTGACGTCCCCAAATTTGGACCACTGGTAGGTGTCACTGTGGAAGCGGTAAGCGGAGCTGGCGGAGAACTCCGTGTCCCCTCCGATGACAATGATGTGGCTGCCCACCACGGCGGCGGCCGTGTAGCGCCAGGGCTGGGGGCAGCTGGCGGGCACCATCCAGCGGTTCTGGCAGGGGTCGAAGCACTGCACCTTGGGCAGCTTCTCCTGGTTGGCGCTGGTGCCACCGAAAACAAACAGCTTCATCTTGGCTCCCACCACGGCGGCGTTGCTTACGCCTTCGCGGAGAGGGGCCACCAAGGACCACTTGTCCAGCTGCGGGTCGTAGTGTTCGACTTGCTTGAGAGAGACGGAGGGAGAGGCCGGGAAGGCACCGCTCACTGCTGTGTGACCCCCCACCACGTACAGACAGTTGTCCAGCTCAGCGGAGCCGTGACCAAACCGTGCCACCAGCATGGGAGCAGCTTTCGCCCACTCGTCGTGGAGGGTGTCGTAAACCCAGACGTCTTTGGAAGAGCCATTCTCGGAGCCTTTGCCGCCGGTGATGTACACTTTGCACCCGATGGCGCAGGCACTGCACTCTTTACGAGGGCTCGGGATGTCGGCACGAGGAATGATCTCGCTGGTTTTATGATCCAGCATATAAATCTTGTCGCACATGAAGGTCTGACCACCGAGCAGCAGCAAGGCCTGGCTGACCTTGCGGGGTCGGGCACAGCACCCTGTCACAAGGCCATCGTTTTGCAGGATCTTCATTTTGCATCGTACGGCGTCGGCCACGATCTCCTCCCCCAGCTTGTGGCTGGTCACCAGCTTCTCGCAGGCCACTTGCTTCCGCAGGTAGGACTCGGGCAGAAGGGCCAGGCGGACGGAGCGCAGCAGCTCTGGCAGAACTTCATGGCGTCGAGGCAAATCGTACCGGATCCAGCCTATAACAGCTTCGTAGACCAGCGTCTCATCCTCTACCTCCAGCTCTTCGCTCTCCACCAGCTCCAGCAGCTTGTCTTTCGGCAGCCGGAGGAAGTCTTCGGTCTTGCAGAGCGAGGTGAAGTTGGCCAACGCCATCCTCCAGGACAGCTCCAGCAGCCGTTCGCAGCAGTGGGCATCAGACAGCAGCAGCATGTTCAAGCAATTCCCAGGGTAGAGATTCTTCTCCAGAAAGTCAGCCGAAGCATCCCGAATATCCTGAAACTGCAACATGTCCCCGGCCTCCAGCAGGGACTCCGCGTTCTCCTCGTTAATCAGCACCCGGGCCGAGTAGGCGTAGTCCAGCAGCAGCTCCAGCACCTCGGGGTGGAGGGAGTCGTGGAAGTTGACTTCGGCGTCTCTGCTCTCCTTCAGGCCCCCGCTGAACATAGCGTCGAAGTAGCGGCTGCAGGAGGCCAGGACGGCCCGGTGGCAGTGGAAGGCCTGGTTCCCCGCCCGCAGCACCACGTCGGTGAAGAGGTGCCGTTTGCGGAGCAGGTTGAGGTGGGTGAGGAGGCTGTCGGCGTGGCCCGGTTTGTGGAAAAGGTGGATGTTCATGGAGCCGGAGCTCGAGCGGGATTTCCGGTTCTCGTGGCTGCTGACAGACATGGTGGCGAGGCTGCTCTGCAAGAGGAAAAAAAAACAAAAAAACCGGAGAATCAGCACGGAAAGCCCAGCAGCGCGGTCACCGGGACCGGCGGGGGTGCAGCCGCGGAAGGCTGCAGCGGGAGCGCGGTGCCCGGCCGGTAACGGGAGCCCGGAGAGGGCGTCCCGGGCTCGCCCGGCGCAGAGCGGAGCGGTGCAAGGGCACGGCCCCGCGCAGTACCGGTGTGCGTGGGGGGGGGGGGTGCCGGTGTGCCCCGCCGGTGCCGCCCGCCGTCCCGCACCTCGCCGGGGCTCGCTCCGCGATCGCCGCGCTCGCCGCTGGCTCTGCCGCCGCTCCCCGCCGCCGCGTGGCCGCCCCGCCGCTAGCCCCGCCCCCTTCCCCGCCCCGCGTCGCGGGACAGCCAATCAGCGAGCGCAACGCTTTCCCCTCGTTCTTTGTGAATGGGAGCCGGGGCAGGGCGGGGGCATGGGCCGCCCCTTAACCCCTTCCTGCCCGAGCCGCAGCGGGGCCGCGCCCTCCCCACCCGCGTCCTCCGCCCCGCAGCGCGGCTCCACCCGCGACCGGCAGCAGCAAAGCTCGGGCAGCGGCTAGCAGCCGGAAAGGGGACGGCAGGGCGGCTCTGCCCCTCGTGAAGCCGCTTTGTTCACGGAGCCTCCCGGCCATAAAAGCAGGAGGCAGGGTTCTGAGCTGGAATCAGCAGCTCGCCTGCTAACGGCCTTTAGATCTCGGCTTGCTGACAAAGGGAGGTCACGGCCGGAACAAACCGTCCCTGCTCAGCAAATGTTTTCCTGCACGGGGCAAAGCGGGAGCTGAGTTGGGCCGGTGGCCGCAGCAGAAAAGGTGGGGGGGGAAGCAGGTTTTGGGAGGATCGGGTCTGCCTGAGCAAGGTCTTGTGCTAAAAAAAAACCAGAAAGAGTGCTGCCCTGGGCAGTCAGCAGCAGCCGCCACAGGTGCTTTAAATGCTACGTGTCATTGGGGAGCAAAACCGCTCTACAGAAAATACGAATTTCAGAAGTTCTGAATTACCAGATTTTTGCTTTATCTTCGCACGTTTCACACTGCCCCGCGCTGCACCAGCTGCAACCGAAAATCGCTCGATAAGGAAGTGGATGAAGCAAACGCACTTAGACCGGTTTACAGCGTCCTTTCTCTACGTTAAAATTAAAAGCGTGGCGTAGAGTTCTACTAATTTGGCATCAGAAATGCGTGTACTTGGGGGTTTTTAAAAATCGCTACGGCTACACCTTGTCCCATGCTAAGCAGGAAAGTGTGTTCTGAAGGGATGGTTTAACAAGGTTAAGAATACAAAGAGATGGAATCTGATTTCTTATTAAAAAATGCTAAACTGCAGCAGGAGCTACTGCAGCTGGTGACAGGACTGGCAGTAGCTACAGCCGTCCCTAAGCAGCAGGACCCGGCTGCTCCGCCTGGAAATGCCATGACTAGAGGAAAAAAAATACCAAAAAAAAAACCAAAAGTCTCTTCCAGATAATGCTTGCCTGCACCCCAAACTGTACCAAAATCTGTAAATCTGACAGCACATTTGGTGCGCAGTCAGGAAGGCGTCCTCTGGGGCAGACCTGGCACTTTGCGGGGTGAAAGTCCAGATAAACAGCAAGGACAGGACGAAGGATAAAGAGCATCAAGACCTCGCTCTGCTCTTTGGACACAGGCAGGAGACAGTTTCCCAGGTTTGTGCCAAAAACAACAACAACAAAACAAACAAAAAAAAAAAAGAGGTCAAAGCTCCTGGAAACGCAGTCTGTGCCGTACTGCGTTGCAGAGAGCAGAAGCACCACGCAGACTAAGCAGAACCGTTTTCAAAAGCTGCATCTCGATGACAGTTAGTCAGGCGCTCCGAATTATTTCGGGAGAAGGAAGGCCAGTAACAGATGGGGAGCTGCAGCCAACACAGCACCAACGTTTTCTGTCGCCTAGGCACTGTTTGGAGCTTTCTAGAACCAGATGAAGAACATTTGCCCGGTTATCAGAAGGAATAATCACTCAAGGCCACCTTTGAAGCATTCGTCTCATTTATTATTGGCACCACCTAGAAATATAACTGTAAAAACTCATCTTGGCATTGGGTTTGATTGGTCCTTTGAAAGGTGATTAATTATTTGCTGCCCTTTTTTTTAAAAAAAGTCCGTTGGCTGCTGCTGGAGCCTGGTGGAAGAGCTCCACCCGGTGGCATTTCGTAAAGGCACAGCTGGAGGCTCAGCGCTGCTGCTGGGTTAATCCGGAAGTCTCGACTTCCAATATTTCTCCTTAAATAAGTAATACAGACTAGAAGAAAGCTTTGCGAGGCACTGCTTACAGTCGCTATTTCTTTCTAAAGAAACACAACCGTCACAAACAAAATAACCGCTTGCCCCGGTTTGAGCTTGTGGCGTCTGCTCTGGGCTCAAACACCGAAACATCTGATGGAGAAGCTTCCCCGATACCGGGCACCAAGGTGAGATGAGGCACCAGGCACTGAGCCTGGAGCTCGAACTCACAGGATCCATCCCTTAGAAGTTTTGTGTGACAGAAGCATGGCCGTTTCTCTGCCTAACACTGACTTTGTGCTCTTTTAAGTGACAGCAAAGACTGGAGGGCTGCATTTGTCTTTTGGGACACAGGAAGGAAGGATGGAAGTGAATTTCTTCCCCCTCTATTTTACCAATAGTATTCTAGGAGATAGTTGATTTTCAGAGGATTCACCTGAAAGATTTCTCTGATGAAGAGTGATAAAAATGGTTAACCGCAAACAATGCTCTCTTGTAATAGACATCTTGACTACAGTCCCAATTACACGATGCGTGGAATTACAATCATCAACACCCAGGGAAGTTAAAACACACCCTCCCTCACTAAATGCATTTTTACCATGTAAAAATTTGGCTCCTGAAGCTTAATTATGGTTTATACAGCTTCAGAATGTCCTCCCCTAGATGCTTGGTAGATACCGATCAGGGAAGATACGGTCCCCAGGAGACCTACTAACCATGGAGGAAACTGTCCAGCCCAAAGAAATCCCGGAGGCAGCCAGTGGATTGCGTTGGAGAGATCTGCCATGTCTGTGAGAATGCTCAAAACTTCAGCCTTCACTTGGGCTTTCATCTCCCTTTGACTCTGAGTCAAAGATGTACTGTTGGAAGCAAAAGCAACATCGGTGATAGCCCATAACATAATAATAATTAGCGACAGCTCACAAATGAGAACAGATATAATTAGCTGTATAGCCAAGGAGGGAAATAGTACCTCCTGTGCTGCCGGAGCTTTCTTCTTAACTGGAACAAGATTCTGAGAGATCTGAAAACAAGACAACAGTTATTTCTACTATAGCATCAAAGGGGAGGGTTTTTTCCTTTAGCCTCCGTGAAGAAGAGCACCCTTCTGCAGCAGAGAGTCCTTCATTTTAGCCCAATTACAGGGAACACCGTTCACTCCCCATCCGTCTCCTTCCCTCCGCAGCCTGCGGCACCCCAGCCCGCCTTACCGCAGGATGCCCAGGAGCAGGGAGAAGGCCCAGAGCGCCGTGCTCAGCGTCCACCACTTCTGAGAGCCGAGACGGACGACGCCAGCGTCAGCCGCCCACGCGACGTGCTCGCAGGGGTAGTAGAGCTGGTTGGCCAGGTTGCAGAGCACCGACAGCCCCCGCACCAGGCCGTCCTCGTCCTGCGGGGAGCACAGGGGGGCACACATTGGCACCTGCAGCGTGCCCGGGCAGGCAGCCGGCGCACCCCGCGCCCCTCGCTCACCTCGGGGCCCAGCCCGTAGCTACAGCTGTAGCTGAGCATGGCGAAGTCGTCGAAGAGGCGGAGGGCGGTGCGGCAGGCGTTCAGCTGGGCCGACACGGCCAGGAGGCCTCCGGCCAGCCCGGACGGCGAGGCCTGCGGCCCGGCCAGCGCCCCTCCCGCCAGCTGACAGCCATAGCAGAGCGCACGGACCTGCGGAGGCAGAGCCCGGTGAGGGCCCGGCCCGTACCGGCAGGACGGGCCCGCACCGGGCCGCTCCCGCCACTCACCACCCGGTCGCGGCCGCGGTAGGTTTCCAACACGGCGACCAGGCCGCCGAGCGCCCCCGCCGCCATGGCAACGCTTCCGGGGTGTGGCGTCACGGCGCGGGGCTCGCCGGGAAGGTGGCGGAGCCGTCGCCATGGCGACGCGGCACGGTGACTACCGGAGCCAGGCCCGCCGCCTCCCGCTGCCCCGGCGATGGCGGCCGCCGCGGTCCCGGCCATCCCGGTCCCCGTCATCCCGGCCCCCCTCACGGGCATCCCCTTCCTGCGGGCCTCCCACGTCCGGCTGGGGGCTGAGGGCCGGGCGCCGGGAAGCGCCCGTCGGCCATTTTCTCACAGCCAGTTCCCCCCGTTCTGGGGGATGTACAGGCCGGCGCCGGCCCCGCCGCCCCGCAGCGGGCGGGTGCTGAGCCCGGCCGGGGCTGGCGGTGGGGAAACCTGCTCGGAAACTCGCCTGGCGTTTCCAGAGAGGCCCCTGCAGCCGGTGGCCCCCGTTGTTCCGCCGGACTCGCACGTCCGCATGCACGCAGACCCCCGCGTCCGCGTCCTCGCCTCGGCGACGAGGGAGAGCTTCCCCTGTCCCCACACCCCCCTGCAGAGACCCCCCCTGCCCACGGCCGAGAAATGGAAGGATAGTGTTCCTTGTGGAGACAGAGAGAAAATAAAGCTCCCTCCATCCGTCTACACCTTCTCATACCCAGCACATGAGATCCGGCCCGCCGCCAGGCCGTGGCCCTTGCGCCGGGGTGAGCTGTTTTACAGACCCGTCTGTCCCCAACAGACCTTCCCCACAGTCCTCGGGGCCACACAGGCTTCCTGGGCACCTGGGGGTTCGGTGGCTTGGCTCAGAGTCGTGCCGCGAGCAATTAAAGCTGTTAGAACCATTTGGATATTTTGCTTTCTCTTTTTATAGCTGACTAAATGCGATGCTTGTAAAACAGGATAATAGCGCTAACTAGAGCTGCTCGCCAGCCAGGCTTTTGCTGCGCAGCCTTTACAGCTGTCTTCTGCACTTGCCGTATCCTCAGTTTTCACGCCAGTGCTGCATCGCTTCTGATGCACCGCATCCATGTTTTGCAGCGTTGCGGCTCGCCTTGCTGCAATCTGGTGTCGATTGCTTTGCCGTTTCATTATGCAAAATAGATTCAGTAGTACTAAAAGGCTAAAAGAGCAGCTGCCTCAAGATTGTGGCTTCAATATCATTAATATTTCCTTACATGGGTAAATAGAGCATTTTTAGAAATAACACCCTTCATTTCCCCCTCTGGCTGTTTGGCAGGATGTGTTCCCATTATTAAAGCGGATGGACAGTCCTATTACACCACTTCTTATCAAGCACAGTTTAAGGGTGAATGGAGCCCACCTGCAAAGCCAAGTGAAAAGGTAACAGCATGATTTTGGGGAAGACCGAGACACAGCTAAAGGGCAGCATGTTCCCGTGTTGAATTCTCTCCGGAAAGGGGTGGGATCTGTGCAAGTGAAAACCAGATGGATGGAAAGACAGAGAGGGGAAACAAAGGGATTGCGCTTCAAGTGGCTGATCTGTAGCTCTCTTGGGTTTCCCTTCAGCACATGTCTCCTATTAAATTTGGGGATCCCAGAAGCAGTGGATCTGTGAGCGAGCAGAAACGTGCCTACAGTGCCCCAGACAAGAGGACACACAGGTATCAGCAGGAGAACCTGATGGGCACCCACAGGAACTGCTCTTTCTGATGAACGTTGCTAGTTAAGCAGCTCATATCTGGTATCGTGCAGAGTCTATGACAAGGAACGTGCTGCCTCCCAGATCCACCACACGAACCTGCAGCTGGGAGATGGTTGCACCAGATTCTCCACCTCGACGTCAGAGCTCTTCCCAGTACACGATCTAGGTAGGGTAAGTCTGTGTGCAAGGGACAACGTGTACAGACCACTGCTGGGGTTTATAACAAGCTGAACTTGGTTTTGATGATAAAATTATAGATCAAGATAGAATGCATTCATATAATATGTATATTATTTTATATTTTTAATTTTTTATAGTGTTTATGTACTAGGCATTGGTGGTGTCACTGTGAGGCTCGGTTTCATCCTCACTCCGCTTCCCTGGCAGGTTAAATAGCTGTATTCATTCCTGTGCTTTATTGCATGAGGAGAACCTGCTGTAGCTATAAATTATTCAGAGACCAGAGTGCTCTGACATCCTTCACTCTCTCTTTTGCCAGAGCCTGTAACTACTGCCCATCCAAACAAATACGCCTCATCCATCCCCAGAGGCGATGAAGACCCTGAGAGAAACCAAGCATTGGCAAGAACTACTACTGCACAGCTCTTCCACCCAGAGGTCTGTTCCCAGCTTTGCTGTGTGGGTGTTTGTCTGGTGGAGACCCTCTCTTCTTTTATGTACGCTACACTGGCACCTAAAGCCAATGCTGTTGTCCCTTCTCCCCTCCCCACTCTGGGCTGTGCAGGGTGTAGAGTGCAATAGGGTGTCTTTCCCAGCTACAGCCTGTTTCTGTTAAAGCAGCTCTTGTGTTCTCCAGGCTGACAGGTGGAACCTCGCACCGAAGCCTGACTTGCAACTGCAGAAGCATCGAAGCAATGTCTGCTTGGGAGATGAGCGTTCAGGCTCCCGTTTCTTCAGCACAACACAGCAGTCAGACTATCGGCCACCCTGCCAGAGCCAGAGGGTGACAGCAGACAGCAAAAGCCACCGCGAGAGCCACATCCCCTTCAACTACCACAGTAAGGCCACGTTGCTCAGACTGTCGTGGTGCCAGATGAAGCCTGCTGAGGTTCTCCTAGCTCTGTGCAAGGGACAGCGATGCTGGTGCTCTGGGAAAGGAAGCAGCCCAGACATCTAGGGTGTCTGGGAGATGGCAGGAAGGCACTGGTGCAGCATCATGTCTTTAGTAAAATGAGACTGTTACCCCAAAACCAGGCAGTACAGCCGTGCTCAGCCCCATGCCTGCTGCTGTTGGTTCTCACAGCGACTGCTAATCTCAGGCACTTTCACCTCCCCAAATGACATCTCACTTATCAGCCACCTTGATGCCTGTGCCAACCATAGGCTTTCACTGTCATCGTACAGCAATGTTTAGCATATTCAGGTGACATAGTTGATTTCTGGGACATGAACCGGTGGCTTGATCTTTCTCCCTTGCTACATTTGTTTTTAGAAGTTGCTTTGCATTTGTATTTGGCAGGAAGGAGAGGATTTTGATCAAAAGCTGTGCTTATGCAACCTCAGGAAGGGATGCGGTTAGAACTGGTCATGGAAGGCATTAACAAAATCCTCCTCTGACGTTGCCTCCTGTTTCTGATGGCCAGTACTCTGCAGCTGAGAGCTCCCTTCATGCCATGTATTTGTTCCAAGCCATTTGTTTTACTAAATGTGGACCAGATCACAGTTGAATTGATCTTCTCCTTGGCCCCAAACTTGTGGAACAGCTCCATAACCAGCATATGGAGTGATATTCCTGTAACTTCCATGTGAATTTCTTCATTTACCTCCTCACCCTGAGAATTGTTTTCTGTCTGGGCAAAGGTTTTCAGCAAAGTGCTGACAGCAAAGCCTGTCTTTTCCTCTTGTTAATGGAAATGTACACAGATCTGGGACTGCAAGTCAAACTGCAAAGCTTTTCTGATATTGCCTCCTAATTTACTGCCTTGAATTTACTTTTTATTTCAATTCCATCTGCCAGCAGATGAAAGTTCTGTCACAACCACGCAGGCCATGCTGGTCCCACATAGACAGCAGAAACAACGACTGTCCGAAGACGTACTACAGCAGGTACAGCCTTAATAGGCTTGGATTTACCACAGGACGGCTTGGGGAAGCGAGATTGTTACCAAGCAAAGCTGTAGCCTCCCCAGTAACATCATCAGATTTGGTGTGTGCTCTTGACCCACTTGAGATGGGACAGCCATGCATCAAATCCTGTCTGCCTCCAGTCTCAAGTGAATGCTCTGTGGGGAGCAGAGTCATAGCTGAGAAAAGTCTTTGACGGGAGAAGAAGGATAGGCAACGAAGTCCCTAAGCCAAGGAACGTTGGAGGGAGGGGGAAGGTGATTCTGGTCCCCCGCAGAGGATCAGAGGGGAAAAATTGGCATGGCTAGAGGTGTCCAGCCAGGGTAAATATCTCTTTGCACCACCAGCGGAGAAGGCTGTGCATCTGCCAGAGAGGATGCAGGCAGGCACAGACTGCAGCTGCCCAGGGGGTTGACCCTTCAGGTAGCAACACGGGGCCCAGATGTACGGGCTGCCAGGTTCCACGTTACCACCTGCCTCTTCCCCAGCCCCACCCCCATGTGCTGGAAGCTTTTCTCTCTCCTCAGATCAAATACTCACACCTGGGGCTACCCTGGAGGGCGCAGGACCTCTTCAGGACTGAGCAGAAAGATGAGTTCACGCCCAAGTCCAGAGGCCCAGCAGAAATCCAAAAGGCAAACTCCCAAGTGAGCTGTGTCCCCCTGGGGACCCTGAAAGGATACCGTCCTCAGAGGAAAGCGCTCTTCGCACCATGATGTTCTCCCTTCTTCGGTGACCGCCCAGAACTTGCTGCACTGCGGACTGCCTACACGTCATGTAACCTGTTAGCCATCCTGGTGCCCTGCTCTTGGCCTGGCTGGGTGTTATTACAGGGAACATTTATTTCACAAGTTGAACGAGGACACGAGAAGGTGTTGTGACAGCAAGAATAAACACTGGGAGATTAGCTCAAAGACATGGGTGACACGTCTCTCTGGATTGCGAGACCCACTGAGTGCCTCTAGGTGGGCGCTGGGGCAGGATGAAGCAGGTGGGGTAGGGGGAAGCTCAGAGAAAGGGCAAGAGATCAGAAGCAAAGTGAGAGGCACTGTCAGGACTGTGTGTGGGCTGCAATATTGCCTTATTTTGTGTTTGGATTTTGGTGTCAAGGCCTGAAACCAAAGGTCAGTGAACAGTAGGGCAGAGAGGTAGCTCTCCCCAGCTTATGATGAGTGGGCTGTTTTCCTAGAGGTGAGCTGTGTATTTTTGTTGAGCTGATAACTCACGGGGGTTTCCTGAATGCTGAGCTTGCACTAACTCTGTTTGGGATATAGGTATTTTAAAGAGGGATCAGTGTGGGCCGGCCACCCCGCTCCCTTGGGAGGCCGAGTGAGCCGGGTCAGCGGCTGCCTTCTCACAGCTGCCGCTTCACAAGCTCTTCTCAGCCTTTTGACGCAGATGGGCTTGATTCATATGTGCTGTGAGCCAGCACCAAAGCATTTGAGCAGGGGTTACTAAACCATTTCCAATTGCTGCAGTTTGTGTGTGCGTGAGCAGTGGCTGGGCACATGAACACCTGTGCTTTCCTCTTGGGATTTGACTCTACATCTCTCGGGAAAGGGACAGTGTTTGCTCCACAACTACTTCAAAGAAGCCGCGTACTCAAGTCTTGCAAAGGCACGCAGGCACCACCTCACATCAGTATCTTATGCCAGTACGATGCAAACACCTCGATTCAAACACCTAGATTGCATCATTTGGTGTAGTAACAGGGACTTGCATCTGCTACCAGTCTGCCCCATTACTTTTATGTGACCCTGAGGTGACATTGCCACCTGTGCTACCGCAGAAACAGCCACAGTTCACTGGGGAGAAATGATTAATATCACCCTTTTGGTGGAACCAGCTGGCTGGGGAGCTGTTGCTGGGAGGACCCTGTGGTTATTCGCTTTCTTTTTCATGTGGATTTTGATGCGACTTCAGACACAGAAAGTAAAACTGGCTTTTGGAGTAAGGGCTTTTGCTTTCTAGACTCCCCTCCCTCCCCTTCCAGCAATGCCCCAGGAATGCCTGAAGCAGGAAGGCCAAGCAGCTTTCCTTTAATTCCCCCAGCTACATGAAATCTGCCAGCACGGTTGGCGGTGCATGACACCCCACCCTGCCGACGGAGCCACCAGCATGTACCAGTTGCACGTCGACAGTGTCTGTGACTCAGAGATAAGATGAAGTCACGTTATTTCTTGATCCGTTTAAAAACACGTCACTTGTCTCCACGGCCCCATCCTCGGCACAGCATTGGCCTCACGCGTGTGAGGTCAATGCTAAAGCGTCACTGCAGAAGAGGGGCTCAGTCCAGCCTTGGGGAAGATTAGGCCCACAGGGTTGGGCCAGTTAGGGGCAAGGATAAATTAGGAGATCTCAGTGCAGCCTTTCCTTTTTCCTCCCTTCCCTGGAGGGCTGCACAGCTGCCTGTCCCGCTCACCTCAGCCCAGGCAGGGATCATCCTCCTAGAGCTTCTGGATAAGCAGGGCCAGCAGCAATGCAGTCCCTGGGGTGTGTGCGGAGCTTGGTGCTGGAGCTGGAGGATGGGCGAGTGTGGGGCGCCTACGGCAGCGGGGAGCTGATGCACGGCCGGGTGCAGCTGGAGCTACGCGGCAAGCTGCGGCTACGGGCGCTGGAGGTGTACGCGCGCGGGCTCGCCACCGCACACTGGCTGGAGAGCCGCACCGTGGGGCTTAACACCATCTACCATGACTACACAGCCTACCAGACCTTCCTGTACCGCCGCTGCCAGCTCATCCCCGGTAAGGCTGGGGCATGGGGATGGTTCTGTGCTCCAGGGCATTGCGTTGGGACCCCCGTGTGGGCTGCAGACGTCACCTCCGGGAGGACCTCTGCCCTGGGGGGTGCTTGCCAACCCAAGCAGGGTTGTCCCTCTTGGACAGCCTCTTCTCACTTTTGCCAAGGGTTTCTCTGCTGCTGGTTTCTAGGAGGCTGCCTGCAAACTCGGGGCTGGTGAGCACGAAAGGATTGTGGCTTTTGTTCTGTTTGCAGAGGGAAGTGCAAACAGAAGTGTCTGTTCGCAAGTGTGGAAAGAGCACTTAGTAGTTCAGTAAATATTTGTTTTCAGTTTCCTGATGCTGGGACTACATGCCCAGCTGGCACGTTGCTTAGATCTACTGCAAGAGGACAAGCCACTTCACATCTTTGTGTGGTTGGGATGAAATGATCCAGAGCCGAGGGATACGCGACATCTCAGCTGTCCATTCTCTCGTTAACTCTGTCTTTTCTTATGAAAGTGCATGTCTTTTATCCTCCCCCCCAATGACAGTGTTACAGCCATGGCTGTGGGGCTTTTTCTCCCCCTTTCCCTGCTTCTGATGGCTTTGTTACTGCCTGTGACACAGTCTTATGTGCCGTCCAGCCCCGGAGATGGCTGTAGGCCTTCAGTCATGCTGAGGGCATTTTATTCTGTCAGTGGCCAAGTGCAACCCAGAAAGTCATGCCAGCCCTAGCTGGCAGATGAAGAGGTTGCAGGAGGAAACTGGAGTGACGGAACAAGGACGTGAGCCGCCTTCCTGGAGGTGTTCTTTTCTCTGGACTGCACTGGAGGGTCTATTTCTCATTTCTGGATGACTGTACCTTGCCATCTGCTTCAAACCCCTGCATTACTCTGGAGTTTCTGTCTTTTGGCAGTGCCTCTTCTGTGCTGTGCCTAAGGATGGTCCCTTTGCAGCTGCAACTGTGCTAAGTGTCCCAATGACAATTAAGGACAAGGGAGAAGCCCTTGTCCTGAATCCCAGCAGAGAAGGTCCTGAGCACTTGGTCACTGCAGGGTTTGGATGCTGGCCACATTAGCTGTAAGGTTACAGTGTGAGTTTTATTCCCCATTATCCCTGCAGTGAATGTCTGTAGGGAAGCCGCAAGCTGCTGTGAGCATGTTTGGATTTTGCTGCTGGGATTGTGTGTGATAGAAGCCCCTGGAGCCATCTGGAGAAGGGCACTGGGCCAGGGGCTGGAGGAACTGCATGAGCTGCTCGGCCTCGCCAGCACTCTGCACTCCTGTAGCTTGGAACTGATGGTTTCTGGACCTTGCCTACTGCACAGGGAGAGCTGAACTGGGCTCCCTGGGGAGCAGAGAGCCCTGCCAGAACTTGTGGGCTGGGATTTTATTGTCTCTGTCCATACGCGGATTCCTTTCCTGCTTTGTGAGAGGGACACGGGCGCGTGATCACAGAAGTGTTTTAAGGGAGTGGAGGCCGTGGGCTGCGGAGAAGTGCTGTTCTGCAGCCAAAATCACTTCCTTCAGATCCCACTGGGTCCTGCTCTGTCCCGCTGTCCCCAACGGCAGCGTGAGGACCTTCCTGATGTCAGCTAGCAAGAGGCTGCTGAAAAAGTGCCATCATTCAAAGGTCCCTGGGACTGCTCCCTTCTTGTTGCTTCTCGATGAGATCAACTGTGTCTGCGTGGTGTTTAAAAAATGCAGGTTTTGTCATGGTAACAAGGCAGTGCAGAGGAGGGAAACTAGGCAGAGATAAAAATCCTCCCTTCTGCTCTTTCCTGAGCTGTGAGTTTATCTGCAGTTTCCTGGCAGGGTGGTGAGCGCTGGCACCGGGGTGCTGTGCCGTGAGACAAGAAAAAGGGTGAAAGAAGGATGTTCAGACTGCATGGCAGAGCTGTTAAATGTATATTGTGTATCATCTCAGATAAGGAGCAGGAAGAGAGGAAAAGATAGGGGTTTAATGGGCAAAGGCAAGGTAATGAAGGCCCTGAACTCTGCATGAGGTGATGTGAGAGCCCTAGGAAACATAAATAGTTTTTGTGCAGTCACCTTTTCTGCCTGAGGATCCCGCAGCACTTCCCAGAGGTGTACATCCTGCCCCAGTGAGAGGCAAACATCTGGAAGCCATTTTATTTTCATGGAGACATCCGGGAGAGTTATGGCACGTGGGCTAAGAGCACATCAGGGCTCCTGTTCCATTGTGGGGCGGCCCTCGATCGGCACCTTAATCCTCGTACATACGCAACACTCGCAAATCCAGCAGGGACGGAGCTTATTCCTCAAGCCGGGAACATGCACTTGTGCAAGGCTCCAGATTGCCCTGTCTCATCCCCATATTGGGTCAGGGTAGAGCTGCTGACTCACCTTTTTACATGCTGCATCCCCCTCTTTCTGGCTTTGCAGGGACCATTGTGTGGCTCCAGGGCCAGTGGGGAGAAGCCACCAGGTCCCAGCAGCGGGTCAGGAAAGGAGAAGCCCCTTCTGAGCTGAGCTGGGTGTCAGCTCCTCTTGAGACCGGCTTAAGCCTGGCCAGACTCTAGGTGGGGCTGAAGCGTTGGAGATCTTTCCTGCACCGAGCCTGGCCTGGGTTTTAGTTGGGTTTGGGCACCCAGGAACATTCCTGAATGGAAAGCCCTTGGCCGTGGGCCCACAGCCCCTGCACCTGGAGATCCTGGGAGAGAGGAGAGACCCTCTCCCAGCGCTGGGGTCCCAAAGAGATCAGAGGGAGGCTTCCCACCCCACGCAGAGGCAACTAGGGGTAGCTGTGGACATCTCATGCAGCTGACGCAGGAGGGAGGTTTGCAGTTTCTCCTCCCGTGGGCGAAGGCTGAGTCACGGGCTGAGGGGTGTGTGCCGACAGGCGGGAGGAGGAAGATGCCAAGCACAGGATGGAGCTGCCTTGGCCTGGCCAAGGCTCCAGCCCCTCTCGAGAGCCCCACCACCTCTAAAGTCACCATGCATCGCAGTGGGGACACCAGGCACCTTCCCAGAGCTGGCGTCACCTGTTAACTCATGCTGTGACATGCCTTCCTTCCTTCTTTCCCTCTCCCATTGCTGTCGGGCTCCCTTCACAGCGTTTGCTATGACTCATTTTTGCTTGTGGCAGCAAATGGTCGTGCACATAAAATAAAACACAGTCCCTTTCCCTTGGGGAGGGAGACAGACAATTCCAGTTAGCCTTTGGAGACAGCTAAAGCTTTGCAAGGCTTCAGCCCAGCTCATTTTCGGTGGCTGAGATCAACCCAATTCAGCACAGCAGGTCCTGCCCAGCATGGCTGGGAGCAACTTGAAAATTCTCAAAACTTTGGTGGCCAAATGCTGAGTAACATTTTTAATGCCTGTTTTGTCTTATCCCCAGCCTGTGCCCGGGGTGGAGAGCTCTGGTGCTCTGCAAATGTGACAATCATGACTGAAGTGGAAGTTTCTAAAGCTGCATAAACCCTTTTGAGGGGGCGTAGACCCCTTTCTCCTCCCTTCTACAACATCTCGGGGCGCTGCTAATGGTGATGTCCGCTCTGAGAATCACCAGTTCCCAGTTTTCATGCTTTTACCCTGGCTGAGCACCGGCAGCAGCAGATGCTACTGACAGAGCAAGACCCCACGCCGTGCCTGCCCACGCAGGTGTAATTTGTCACTGGGTTTTGGAGCGGCGCCGCACAAATTCCAGTACGAGCTGGTAGGAAACCAGCACTTGCCTGGTTAAAAAGCACAGGGAAGATGTATTGCTCACTCTGTAATTGCACAAGCTGAACGGGAGCCAGTTCTTGATTTCTTAGAAATAAGTGAAGCGATGTCCCAGACCAGTTTTCCCTTCGTCGCCAGTTGGCCCGGCCACGCCACGCGAGGAGCCCAGAACCAGTTGCAGCCTGTTCCGACCCCTGGGAACGGCTCTTGGGAAAGGAAGGATGTGGATCTGCATGCGGCCCGGCCCTCAGCTCTCGCCTGCAGGAACTGGAACAAAGGGGCCACTGCTCCGAGTGAGAAATCCCCCCATCGCAGCCACTGGCTGTGATCCTGGGAATGGGGATTTCGGCTGGTGCCGAGTCAAGGCCACGGAGGGGATGGGACCGCAGGTGGGAGCTGGAGGGGGGTTTTGGGGGACACTGAGCAATGCCACAGCAGGCAAGGGGTCTCTCCGAGTGATAAATCCTCCCATCGCAGCCACTGGCTGTGATCCTGGGAACGGGGATTCTGGCCGGTGCCGAGTCAAGGCCGTGGATGGAATGGGACCGCGAGTGGGAGCTGGAGTGGGGTTTTGGGGGACACTGAGCAACACCGCAGCAGCCGAGGGGTTATCCACGGCAGGGCCGGCAGCGCTCAGCCCCATGAACCATCCTGCTCCCAGACACGTTCCCGCGGGCTGCCGCGGTCCAGACACGCGTCGGGATGCCTTGGGGGAAGCTGGGGGGCCACGCTAGGATAGGACACGCACCCCCACGGATGACCCCCCCACCACCCCCTCCCCTCCCACGCGAGGCCCACGCAGCCCCCGGAGCCGGGAGGAGGTTGGGGGGGCTCGCACATGCTCCCTGCCTTGTTTTGCAGGGCCCGGCGGGGCCGCCCCGTCCCGTCCCGTCCCGCCCCCCCGGGGCCGCCCCCGGGCGCGGCGGGCACTTAAAGCGCGGCGGGCGGGCGGCGGGGCCGGGCTGTGCTACCGAGCGGGCTCTCGCCATGATCTTCGATCGCCTCAAACGCTTCTTCATCGTGCTGGAGGGTACGGAAGGGGATGCCCCGGCCGCCTTTAGCCCCGGGCAGGCGGTGTCGGGCCGGGTGGTGCTGGAGCTGGCGGCGGCGGCGCGGCTCGGAGCCCTGAGGCTGCGGGCGATGGGCGCTGCCCGCGTTCACTGGACCGAATCCCGCAGCGCCGGCTCCAGCACCGCCTACACGCAGAGCTACAGTGACCAGGTGGAGTTTCTTAGCCACCGCGACACGCTGGTGGCACCTCCAGGTACGGCACCCCCCCCACCCACTCGGGGCGGCATCCACGGGTGCGGCACCCCCGGGGTGCTGCAATGTGCCGGTCGGCTCCAAGAGCAGGGGCGTGGGTGCACCAGAGACCCCAGGGGCTTAAATAACGGGTGTATGGGGCAGCCTGGGACACCTCAGCTGCTGGGTGCTCTGGACACCCCAACCAGGTGAAATCTGGGTGCCTGGGTCACCCTGGCTGCTGGGTGCATGACACCCCAAGCTGCTGAAATCTGGGTGCATGGGGCAGTCTGGGACACCCCAGCTTCTGGGTGCTCCAGAGACCCTAGCCAGCTCAAATCTGGGTGCCTGAGACACCCCAGCTTCTGGGTGCTCTGGAGACCCCAGCCGGCTCAAATCTGGGTGCCTGAGACACCCTGGCTGCTGGGTGCTCCAGAGACCCCAACCGGCTCAAATCTGGGTGCCTGAGACACCCTGGCTGATGGATGCTCCAGACATCCCAACCGGCTGAAATCTCAGTGCCTCGGACACCTCGGCTGCTGGGTGCTCCAGACACCCCAACCGGCTGAAATCCCGGTGCCTGAGACACCCCGGCTGCTGGGTGCTCCAGACACCCCAACTGGCTGAAATCCCGGTGCCTGAGACACCCCGGCTGCTGGGTGCTCCAGACACCCCAACCGGCTGAAATCTCGGTGCCTGGGACACCCCGGCTGCTGGGTGCTCCAGACACCCCAACCGGCTGAAATCTCGGTGCCTGAGACACCTTGGCTGCTGGGTGCTCCAGACACCCCAACCAGCTGAAATCTGGGTGCCTTGGACACCCTGGCTGCTGGGTGCTCCAGACACCCCAACCAGCTGAAATCCCAGTGCCTCGGACACCCCAGCTGCTGGGTGTGTGGCAGCCCAACTGGCTGAAATCTGGGTGCCTTGGACACCCTGGCTGCTGGGTGCTCCAGACACCCCAAACAGCTGAAATCTGGGTGCATGGCAAAGCCTTATGGGCTTGGCACTCTGGGGACTGGGTGCATAGGTCCCCTGTGGACACCTCAAATGCTGAGGGCACCCTGGGGTCCTGGGTTGCACAGCCAGACCCCGCTGCTCTGCAGGGCACCCTGGTTAAGAAGTGGCCCCACACAAGACTCCCCCTTTGCTGTGGGCGCTCACTGGCAGGGAAGCCGGGTTGGAAAACTCCTGCGGAGGTGCAGGAGCTTGCTTTGAGCGGGGGGGTTGGACTAGATGATCCCCAGAGGTCCCTTCCCAACGCCAGCTGCTCTGTGCAATGCAGGCAGGCTGGGGGTGCAAACCCTGGGGGCCGTGGGGGGCTTGGTGGCCCCTGGGAATGGGCTGGCCACCCTCCCAGAGGGTATCTCTGGGCTCTTGCTCCCAAGCCACAGTGCAGGGTGGCTGCAGGGAGAAGCAGAGCCCACCCAGGCAAGCTGCCCGGCTCTCTGAGGAGGTGCCCCTGGGTTGTGCGTGCCTGGAGACACGTGGAGAGCAGACGGTGCCCGGCACCAGCGGGACATGCCCAGCTCTTGTGTCACAGCTGTGTGACTGCTGCTGCAGTTTAACCCTGGCAGAAATATCCCTGTGCCAGCGTGCTTCTCTTTTGCTGTGTACTGTATGTCTCTGCCACTGATTTGCCCAGGGAGGAAGTTCTGCAGGACAGAGATAATCGTCTTAAATCTGTTTTTGCCCACAGACAATGGTGAAGTCACTGTCCTGCAGGCAGGAAGACACGAGTTCCCCTTCACCTTCCAGCTCCCCGAGTAAGTTGATATTTTTTGTTGCCTTAATGCAAAGGGGGAGAGGAGCTGCTTGGTCTGTGACACAGGTCCTGGGGGGCTACAGGGCTCCTCGAAAATGAGATTCTTTCAGCAAAGCCCTTCTAAATTGCTCGTTGTTTATACGCAGGACCCTGGCTACCTCCTTTGAGGGAAAGCACGGCAGCGTGCGCTACTGGGTGAAAGCCAAACTGCACAGACCCTGGTCGACAGTGAAGAAGGTGAAGAAGGAGTTCACTGTGATTGAACCCATCGACATCAACACGCCTGCGCTGCTGGTGAGCTCCCCCTGCTCCGCCTCGGGGCAGCGGCATCCAAAACTTCCCCGGGAAGCCCACGGGGAAGGTGTCTGCCTCCCCTCCGGCATTACAATGCAGGCCTGATTTCCAGAGGGAATATTTGCCCCTGCCGAGTAACTTGTGCCCTCCAGCATTACCTGGACTGGGCAGAGGTCATCTGCATCTCTTAGTTTTTGGAAACTTTAAGGCATTGCGACAGCATCTTGCATCAGATTCCTAAGAAGTTGCTGATGCTTCCCGGCAGGTTCTCAGCACCAGGGAGATGCTTGCTTTGAGTTTCATTCTTTCTTGCTAAATAGCTTAAATATTTCCCTTTCTTCAGGCTCCCCAGGCAGGTGCTAAGGAGAAACTTGCTCGTGCCTGGTACTGCAATCGCGGCCAGGTTTCTGTGACTGCCAAGATTGACCGAAAAGGCTACACCCCAGGTGAGCTGATGTGCTGGTGCCCTTGAACCTCTGCAGGCCCTGGGGTAGACCCCAGCGGGAGGGGATTTGGAGTCAGTGTGAGCTGGGCTCTTGACTTCTGGCACAAAATCAGTCAGAGAGCGTTAGTGTGTGCACCTGATGTGGGCAGCCTCCTCAGGCAGGCTCCTGATAGATAAAGCCTTGTGCCTGCAGTGCCGGATAGCATGAGCAACCCTCGGTGATCCTATGCAGGAATTGCTTGAGGCAGGACCGGGCTCCATCTCCCCTCCTCCAACATGTGTGTCTGTTTTGGTAGGTGAGGTCATCCCTATCTTTGCCGAGATCGACAACTGCACAAGCCGAGCGGTGGTGCCCAAGGCAGCCATCATCCAGACTCAGACCTTCATCGCTCGGGGCACCAAGAAGCAGAAGAAATCGGTGGTGACCAGCATTGTCGGTGACCCCATTGCAGCGGGGAAGCGGGAAGTGTGGCACGGGCGGGCACTGAAGATCCCGCCGGTGGGTCCGTCCATCCTCCAGTGCCGCGTCATCCAGGTGGAATACTCCCTGAAGGTGAGGGACCTCGCGGGGAGCATTGCAGGCGGCTCAGCTCCGCATTGAGCATTTTCCCCTTCTCACCAGAGCTGTGCTCATTGCGCCCACTTTCGGCTGGTGCAGAGATTTCGGGGCTGGTGATTTGTATAAGGTCTTGGGTTCCCCCTGTGGGAACAGCTGTGGCTGCTCTCCCTGTTGCCCCATTGCCACTCCTGCACAGCACAGGGCCTCACGCAGGAGCGTTTGCATCTCCCTTCGCATCCCACTGCAAGAATTTCCTCTTAGCCAGCTTGAGCCAGTGCTCTGGGGAGGTATCTACCCCTCCAGACTGGGAAAACACCAACAGCTTCCCTGCTGTCTCCTGTCTCTGAAGGTTTGTGTGGATATTCCTGGGACTTCCAAGCTGCTCCTTGAACTGCCGCTTGTCATCGGAACCATCCCTCTGCATCCGTTTGGGAGCCGCACGTCCAGTGTCAGCAGCCAGTACAGCGTCAACCTGGACTGGCTGAGCACCATCCCGGAGCAGCCAGAGGGTGAGCGTCTCCCTCCCCTGGGATCTGTCTGGGTGCTGCAAACCCCCCATGTCAACCTGCTGTGGATAGCGAGGGTCAGAGCAAGTTCTCAACCTTGTCTCTTGCTCCAGGACCAGCTTTTGCTTTTTTAAGTTTTTAGTTGTGGTGCTGCATCTCCTGAGTTTCTTCCCCAGGGAACTGGGAGGGTTTGGGTAATAGTGGATTTCAAGCCCTTCTACCTGCATGTCTCCCATTAATGGAGAGCATTTCCAGTTCCCTGATGGTTGTCTTCTTTCTTCAGCTCCCCCTGAATACTCGGCAGTTGTGTCCAGCCCAGAGGCCGAGCAGAGCCTGGCTCCGCCGTGCCGCAGTGAGCTCGGCGGCATCCTGGAAGGTCCTTTCTTCGCCTACATCCAGGAGTTTCGCTTCCGACCACCTCCGCTGTATTCGGAGGTAACAAATCCCCCTGGGCTGGGAGGGCTGGTGGAAATGGCTGGGATGTGCCTGCTGCCGAGGTTTTTGACTCTAAACTTGGCTTTGCAGATTGATCCAAACCCCCCTTCAGACAACATCCGTCCACGCTGCATGACCTGTTGAGAGAAATGCATCGGATGCGGTTGACAACGTAGCAGTCCCTTGGGATGAAAGCTTGCACCCTCACAGCACTTTGGTCTGGAAATGGAGATGCGGTGGCCGTGAGACCAGAGCTCCTGCGGTGCCGAGACCCCGGCTCTGCTCACTGCCCTCAACTACTCTTGCCGTGACTGTCCCACGGACCGACACCAAGCACGGTGTTGTGGACTTGTGCGTGGTAGGAGAACACGTGAGACTCCGTGGTGTGGAGCGGCTCTGTGGGGGTTTGGGCAGGACACGGGGGGTTAATAACTGCCCCAGGATTTTGGGGTTCAGAGGGGGGATATTTGCTATCCCCTTGGCTGCAGTGGCCGTGCTCTGGCAACTCCTGTCATGGAAAACAGGAGCTTGGAGGTGTTTCTCAGGAGCTTGGAGGTGTTTCTCAGGATTACTAGAGAATATTTTAATCTTGGTTGGGTTTGAGTCCTGTGGTAATACAGGTGCAGCCCTTCTCCTGCAGTAGCTCACCAGGGTTGCAGTTCCCTAAGAAAGTAACAGGCTTTTTTCTGGCCAGATGAAGCATAGACTTTGTCCGCTGCTGATAATCTTTGCCACAAGCCTGGTGATGCCTGCAGGGGGAATGGTTTGAGCTAGTCTACTGAAACTCTAAAGGCTTCCATGGGCTGTTACCAGGGCAGAGGACCTGGGGACGAATTTGTGATCTGCAGCAGCATTTTGGTGCCATTTACAAAGAGCAGAAAAGCTGGTTCCTGTGTGTCAGCACCAAACCTGCACAATGTGCTGATGCTTCCCCCATGATCAGGCTGAAAACCAACCCCCAAACTGTGGTACCACCACAGGGGTGTTGGAGCTGTGCCTTTGGCACCTTCCTAGAGGCCAAGGAAAAGAGAAGGAAGCCTTGTCTGAGGCTGGTGGCAGCCACAAATGCTGATGGGAGATGTGGAGTTGAAGTGAGTCCTTCAGGGCCAGGAGTCCTGCTCAGGACAGGCTTAATCCTGCGCCTGTAGAGGGGTTGGTGGCCCTGGCATGGTGAGCACACAGCAGCAACATGTGCTCACTGGTGTGGGAACTGGTGAGCCGGGTTTTGTAGCAAGGACCACTTGAGTGTTCATGCCAGGGGCTGACCCCACTTGCTCCGGCATGACCTGAGCAGAGTTTGGGTGCTGAGGACCTTTGCATTCCCTCACTGAGACAATCCTGCCTGCGGGGCTGCTTGCTTCCCCGCGCACAACCAAAGCCAAGCGTGCCTTAGCCTCTGTGCTGGGGCTGCGCTCTGCTCACTGGGGATTGCTCAGATGATTTTTGTATTGGTGAACACTTTTATAATGACCACTCTTGTCTCTGATTACTCTTTTTGTACGACTTCTTGTTGGAGAATTTTTGTTTGAAATAAAGTCTTTAAACCCAGATGTTGCCTGGATATTTCTTTTATTGCTCTCTTTCTGCTGGATCCACTCACTGGCTCTGTCCATGCTTCCCACTGCCCAGAGCCATGCAGCTCATGTGGCTGTCAGGGTGTTGGTGCAGGAGTGCTCCATCCCCTCGCTTCATCATCCTGTGGGCACCCAGCTCCACCCTGCACCCAGTCCCACTCTGCACTGGGATTAACTGGGTCACTTGGCCAGTGCTGCTCCCTCCCCAGCAGGATTGATCCCCCGTGCTCAGAGCCCCCCTGCCCAGATGTCGGGCTCCCAGGGCAAGCGCTGAGCGATGCTCCACGCCGTGGCCCCAGCTCCTCCACCCCCATGCAGGTTTGGCCCTTTTCCCATCACCGGCTTAGCAGGACTGCAGCAATCCCATTGTATTTTTCCACACTTGCTTCCTATTTGTGTCTGGGCTGCCAGAGGACAGACACACTCTCCTCCGTCCCGAGACCCCGGCAGGGACCTGGCAGTTCCAACTGGCACAGAGGAGCTGGGACACTCCTGCGATGGCTCAACTGTTCTTGAGAAGGGTTGGGATCAGCCCCACGCTGTGCCGGCTGGGAACAGCTACTGCTGTGTAGGAAGAGCAGAGGGGCTCTTTCACTTGTTTCCTTGGGTTGAGATTTGCTTTTTAACAGCATTTCTACGCTCCACATCTCTGCTGAGCACAGAAAATCTTGGCACGTGCAGAGCAGGGCTTAAGTCGGGTTTAGTTATGTCTTCCACAGACGGTGCTGTTTAAAAATATTGCTGCTGGAATGTGATTTCCACCACCACCCCCTTTTTTTTGTTTTTTTTTTGGGGGGGTTTTGTTTTGTTTTGTTTTGTTTTTTGGGGTTTTTTGTTGTTGTTGTTTGCTGAGCTGCTCAGCACCATGGCTGCATCAGAGCACTCCAGCAGTGGGCCAGGCCCTCGGCCGCAGCCCAGCGAGATAACATGTCCCCATGTTTATCTGCTAGAGCCTGGTATGCATGCAACCTTTATTAAAATCTGACTTTTATTTGGCATCCCTGGCTGCACTAAGTAATCTGCCTTGGAAGAGGATTAACCGGCCTTGCAGTGAATTTGTTTGCATCCTCATTTGGGGAGATGCATGCCCAGATCTGCCGCTCACGGTAGCAGTGGCTGGTGCTGCGTGGCCTTACGGCTCAGCCGTGCTGGGGCGCTTTGGTGACATCAAAGGGCACAAACTGCAGCGCTGTAACCCCCCTGGTTATAGATGCCTCTGAAGGAAACCCTGTGATCCGCCCCTTTGGGGCTGGTGTGCAGCCAACCTCCACCATGCCATGGCAGGGCACAAGGGAGCCATTCTATGCTGGCAAACACTGAGCAGCAGAGGCGGCTGGGGGCTGCCGGTCAGACCCCGATCATCTGCCCCGGCCACACAAGGGGATGCTTATTCCCAGGGCCAGAGGGGGAGGAGAGCCGCCAAGCACCCTCTCCATCTCACGGCACCTTTCTGGGAAAGCACATCACGCTGTGACGGTGACAGCCACGGTGACAGGCCATACCGGGTTGGGGAACCCAATGCCGGTGGGCACCGCTCCCGGTCCCCACGTGGGAGGGATCGTTCCATCAGGAATTCTTGCAAAAGCCTCCAGGTTTTTCTCGGAAAGCTGGACAGTAGCACAGCAAGAGAGTGGGGGCACAGCCCATCTGGGTCTCTTGCCAGTAGAAGGGCGGCACTCCTGAATCCTGGAGGGGCTAAAAATACCCTGTCTGGATATTCGGAGCTGCCCTGGAGCTGGGGCAAGGCACGGACGCCCCCCAGCAGCGCTTTCACAACCGCTGGCTGTGCTGCCGGTGCTCCCTCCAACCTTCTGCTGTTTATCTTCCCCGACTCCAAAGTCCTTGTTGAACAGCACTGGCTGCTCTCCTGTTTATTGGCATGGCGGGGGTTTGGGGCACGCGGGGGCTCCCTGGAGGTCTGCTGAGCCAGGACAGCCCTGTGCCATGCACGACGGTGCTGGCCACGGCACGGAGACCTGATGCTGGGCAGGAGGCGCGTTATGCAATTACAGTGCTGGGAGTATTTATAGCTCTTGGCCCCACGTGTTGGAAAATGCTTCCCAGACCACCCAGCAAAAATCTGCTCCTCACGAGGAGCATGGAAACACCTCCCACCCCCTGCCCCTGCTCCTATTTCTTTTTCTTTTTGCCCTTCAGTCCCAGAAATGTGTGGGACCCCTCTGCCCCAGGCATTGGGGTGCCAGGACCCCCCCCTCCCCTGCAGCTCACGGCCCTGCAGCCCCTTTCTGCAGCGTGTCAGGGGACTGCTCCTTCCCCCCAGCTCTCCCCATCCCCTGAGGATGCTCAATCCCGACATGGTGGCCGTGGTCTTCGCTTGAGGCTGTTGTACTCCGGCAGAGACTCAGTGGCAGGGGACCAGCGCAGCCGTGCCACAGGGAGGGTGACACGTGAAGCTTGCGGCTGTCCCGGCACTGGCAGGGACAGAATGTGCCGGCACCAGCGCAGCCTTGCGAGGGCCAGGAATTAGCTGTGTGGTGCTGCCTCCCAGCCCGGGCACCCGTCCAGCTCCCAAAACAAGCGCCACCTTCCACCATCCCAGCTGGGCTGAGCCTGGTGGGGTGCAACTCGCCCCAAAACACCCACCATGGGGGCACTGAGGGCTGGTCTGGTTGGGGGCGTGGGGGTGGTGTGTGTGTGATAAATCTGGATTTTGCCCAAATGGGGATGCACCGCTCTGTCCCTGTGATGGGGACGGGGTTGATGTGCTACCCAAATTCAGCATCTTTGCAGCAGGTAGGACTCTGGGCTTGCACCGCTCGCAGCCTGGGAGCAGTGAGTCAGCGCTGATGGGTGCTCAGGAGCATGGGACCTGCATGTCCCTGGGTAACGGGGCCCATGCTGTGCCAGCGGGTCCCTGAGCACCTTGGGGACACACACACAGTCCCCAGCCTTGGTTTTGCTCCAACCTCCGGTGCTGCGAACAGCACAGCTCGATCTCGGCTGCATCTCCGGGGACCCCCTTTGCATGGCAGTGGCAGAGCTCTGCCGCGGTGCCGGGAAGCAGCCGTGCACACTGACATGCCAGGGCAGCATCGCAGCCACCCTCCGCCCGCTGACTCAGCCGCCTGTTTGCCAGAGCTGCTCCCGCCCACGGAAACCGCAGGCAAAGTCCCCACATCCCTGCGCTGGGGCTTTCCCGCTGGCTCAACAGGAATCGCAGCTTTTTTCCGGAGTGGTGGCCTAGCCGGCACAAGGAGCGAGAGCCTCCGGGTGCAGGGGAAACCTACGGAGAAACCGGGGCTGGTTTATGCCGAAAAACAGGGTCTGGAGCAGCTGGATGGGTGTGTTCCATGTGCCACGTGTCCTATGCCCTGAGAGCATCGTGCCAGAGCGAGCAGGCATCACGGCGCTCACCAAGATACCCCACAAGCCCTGATGGCGGCGGGTGCTAACAGTGCCAGTGCAGCATTTACCGCGGGGCCAGCTGATGCCGTGGGCTGCCGGGAGCAAACTGCCGCCTTTATTCACCATATCAAACCCAACCCCTTGTTTTTCTGGGGCCAACCCCCTCGGTTGGGGTCCATCGCTGTGGGGCTGCCCAGCCCTTTGCACAGTCACCGCTCCCTCCCTCGGGCAATGGAAAATTTTTATGACTTTTTGACTTTTATCCAGTTGTTTGGGAGCAAAAGGGGCCGGGCGCTGCGCACAAACATGTCTATGTATAAACAGCGGGGACCACGTAGGGGGGCTGGAGCTGCCGGTGCCGGGCGCCAGCAGGAACCCACCCCACTGAGCCGGGTGTCCCCTCTCCCACTCGGACCCTGGTGCAGTGTCCCGGGCTCGGCAACCCAGAGCTGTCCCCGCAGGGATGCAAATATTTTGCCTTTGTTCAAAAAAACAACAACATTAAAAAAAAAAAAAAAAAAAGATTCCCCCCTCCCGAGTCATCCAACGCAGCACGTGATGTGTTGGCACACAAACAGGACACGTGGGGATGGTGCTGGCCCAGCTGGGGACGCAGCACAGCCCCCATGCCGGAACATGGCGATGAGCTGGGATCTGCCGGTGACACAGCTGTGCCCTGTGCCAGGGACACGGCACGAAGGGACTTTGCTCCCAGCGCTGCTCCCCACCTCAGCCATGTTTGCCGTCACTCCCGGGCACTGCTCCCGGCAGGCACGGGGTGCCCATCCCCTGCCACATCTTGGGGGACACAGTGGGGTGGCATCCCATGCCCCAACCACCGCATCTCCCTGCGGCTAAAACCTTGCTTGCGCGGGGCGTTTGGCACCAGGGAGGATGGAAGCAGCACCGCCGCCCTTGCCGGTGGGCTGCTCTGGGTGCCGGTGAGTGAGGATGCAGCCATCCCCAGATGAGAGTCAAAGAGGTGGGGGGCCATCACCCCGCTGCTCCCCGTCCCCCACCATCTCAGCCCCACTCCCAGGGCAGCTCCTGCAATGGGGTGACCCTGCAAACCCCACAGCTCCAATCCCCCCATCTGCTCCCCAATCTCAAAGTCCCCAGAAACAGCATGGTACTCCTTTTTTCTTCCCCTTTTTCCTCCACCCCAGCAAGAAGCAGCAATTTTGAGCAGGTTTCAGAAAAAAAACCCTTGAGCCAAGCCCGGTTTGGAGGAGAGGAAGGCTCTGAGCCAGCTTGCGGGGATGCTCACACATCACCAGGAGCTTACAATTAAACCCCCTCCCCATTTACCAACCTTGTTAGCAAGCCTGCACTCAATTACTTTTAAATGCAAGGGTTTGTGTGGAGCAGGGAGAGGGATTTTCCTGCTAAGCAGCTGTGTAAATGCCACCATATCCCAGCATAGCGATGGAGGCAGTGATAGCCTGGGGGGGTCCCAGCCGGTTGGAGGTGGCTGTGGCGGGCAGCGCTGGGTGGGGAGGGTGGCCATGGCTCCACCGTCCCGGGGGGGGGGGGGTCCCAAGCCGGTTCACTCCACTTTGCCAGTGGTTTTGTGTGTGAAAAAATGAGGGAGAGTCAATCTGCTTGCAAAGAGCTGGTACACACCAGCAGAGGGGATCAGGGTGGGGGGGATTGCTCTTGGTGCTGTATTTATTGCTGCAGGGCTTGGCTGGTTGCTTGCTCTGGGATCAGCCCTTTCCCTGTATGCACAGATGGGGGTTTGCTGCAAAAATTGGATATTTTTGGGAAACAGTGTGCTCTGGTTCCTGGCGAGCCAGCTATTCTTAGTTCAACCCCCAGCCGCCTGCTCGAGCAAAATATGTTTATGCCACAAACCTCTGGATGGCTTCGCTGCCAAGCAGGCGGGGGAATGTGTGCGCTGATAAGGGCGCCGTGTCCTTTCCTTCCAGGTCACCTGATAGCCAGGGAAGTGCAGGGAAGCAGTTGCCTGGCTCCCCACACCCTTGTTTTATGATTTATTTTATTATTATTATAAGGTTTTGGTTGGAGAATAAAAAAACTTCAATAGCTGTGGCTTTGCCGCACCAGGCTGCTGCCAAAGCCTGGAAAGCTTTGGCCGTGCCAGAGGCTGAGCTGCCCCTAGGGCTGCCAGCCCTGAGAGCAGCCATCTGAAAACATTAAAACTGCAGAAAGAAAATATTTCCTGCCATCACCTGGGCGTTTCTTGCATGGAAAAGGGAGAACATGGTTTCTAACTGCTTCTCCTGGCTTGCGTGCTGGGGCACGCAGTATCCCAGTGGGATTTTGCAGTGGTCTGAGCACCAAGCCCAGCCCTGCAGGGGATGGGGCAGTTCCAAGCCCCTCTTGGTGGGGGAAACAAACATTAAATATTCAATTCTGATGTTGCTTCAAGTCATTTTCCATTCTTGGGTTTGGAAATAATGCTTGCCTGGGTGAAGCTGTTGCACCACGCGAGCTCAGCCCGACGCGAGCAGGAAAGAGCCAGGGGTGCTGGGAGGCCACAGGCCCTGCTTGCAAAGTAGAACTGCAGTTGTTGTTGTTGTTGTGACACCCGTAGGGTTGCGAAACGTCAGCTCTGACATACCCGTGACTTTCAAAACAAGCCGAGCCCAGCTGTGGCCGGTGGCCCTCTGTCCAGCTGCGGCTGTCTGTCCAGCTGTGGTCCCTGCAGCCCCTTCCCCACTCTATGGGCACAGCTGGGATGCCTGTGCCAGCAATACTTGGGGGGGATTTGGGGGGGGGGGGAAGAACCCCAAAAGCTTTTCTTAGAGAGAAAAGGCAAAAATTTCCCAGCTGCAAGGGAGATTTTTCTACTCTGAGGATCTGCTGGGCATCCCGGCCACGGGGGTTTTGCAAGGCCGGGGCGCAGGATGAGCTGCCTGCCCCTGGGTGAGATGAAACCATTGAATTCTGCTTAAAGAATTAAAAAAATATCCTAGGGATCAGTTTGTTTGCTTAGAGATTAAGTCAAAGCAGCTCCAGAATGGTAACTTAATCCCTCCAGGAGCGGGTGGCATTGTGTAGGTGGTGGCAGCGGTGGCTTTTTGCCTGGCAAATAATCCTCCTCCCTGCCACTGGCTTTTGATCAAGCTGGGCTCAAACACCTGCTGGCATCGGCTCCTCCCTGGGCTGGGGCTTGGGGAGGGAGAGAGGGTGCTGGGTGTGGGGAAGGGGCTGCGAGAGGGATGGACAGACGAGGGAAGGGGCTGCAGGAAGGATGGATGGACGAGGGAAAGGGTTGCAGGGTTTGCAACCTTCTCTGCTGCCTGTGCTAAAGCCAGGCGATTGCTCTGCAAGGCAAGGGCTGTGTCTCCCTGAGGCTGAGAAACAGGTTAAGCTCCTCGATCTGGGAGCAAAATCCAGCCCGGACCCGAAGGGATGGACCTTGCCTTCCCCGGGGGCTCAGACCCGCCAAGAGCTGATGTTTACGGGGCTGTAGCAAACCCCTCCAGCTGCTTCGTGGTTTTCCTCTGGTGCCAGCCTGAGCTTGCATCCCCCAAAATGAGGGAGCCCAGAGCAAATCCCCAGGCTCTGAGCACCTTCCTGCAGCTCCGGCTGGCTGCACCACATGCTGTATCAGGATGCAGCGCTGAATTTTCCACTTAGCGAGAGCAAGCGGAGGTGGCGCGGGGTAAATCCACCCATGCATGTTCCCCGATGCCATTTGCTTCTGGGGACACGTCACCGGGACCCTGTGGGAATAGGGAGGGAATAGGGAGAGGTTCTTCCCCTTTAGGGCAGGGATGCTGAGCGCTCGCCCCGGCAAACGGCACCTTCACCCACGGCGTTCGGGCAGCGGTGGCACCGGCGGGTGTAAACAACCGTACAGAAATAGTCAGCATATCAGGCAATATAAAAAGGCATTGCAGGACATAACCAGATGTCCTCCTCTAAAAATAAGAGGCAGCGGGTCTTAAATTAGCTGCTTGTAAAGGTGTCGGGGTACATGTGCGCGGATGGCTGGGTCCGCTCCGCTCTGCTCCCCTGGGAAGACCCCAAAGCTGGGGGGACCCCACGTCTTGGGGTGCCTTTGGGATTGATGCCGGTCCAGCCGCACTCCCACCATCCAGCACGCTGGGCTGAGCTTTATTTTCCCCGTTGAGGTGGCTTTTTGCTGCTTAACCCCAGAGCTCTCCTAGAAGTTCCTCAGTGTAACGAGTTGCCTGTTCTCAGGCTGCGGGTGGCGGCGGCTCTCACCAGGCGTAACCGATGCCCTGCGGTGCGTCTGGGTCTTGTGAGGGTTCAGATCCGGATGAAGGAGTGGGGAAGGTCAAATCCTGGCTGCAAAAGCCAGCCTGGCGGCCGCCCTCCAACCACTAGACTGAGACTGGCTCCCAGAGACTAATTTGGAAAACAGTCCTGTGAAATTTATACTAATTAGAAAGGCCTGAGCCGCTTGCTGGCACTGATTGGCAAGGCTGGCTTAATTAGTTTTCCCCAGCACTTTGCCTGTGGGCTCTGTGCAGCACCGTGTTCCCAGCAGAGCACCGGCCAACTTGGGACACATGTGGGAAAGGATGCGCAGGGCTGTTGGTGGGGACAGGGCTGTCCCCGAAGGCGCTGGCGGGGGGACGTGAGCGGCACCATGGGTGGGAGGGATTCCTGGAGGGTGACCCCCAGGGGGGTGATGGGGGGGGGGTGTCCCATCCCCCCCTCTTCCCAGGGTGTTTTTAATGCAGCAGTCGGGACTGGCTGTCCTGGCATGAACTGTTCCATGAACAGGAATGATTAACTGGCGGCGGCGCTGGCCCTGAGCCGGGCAACATGTTTACCACCGCTGTCCAACCGTGCCAAGCTGTGACCCAGTGCTGCTTCCTTCGCCGCTCCGGCCCCAAAAAAGGGCTGTAAACAGGGGTCGGGGCTGAAACCTGAGTGCGTGCTCACGCTAAGCCGGTAACCGAATACTTCCTCTGCACGTGGCTGGCCTGGTGCGTGCTGACGGTGAGCCCAACATTGCCCAAATCCCAATAAAATCCCTAAATCTGATCTCTCTGGCTCGGTTTCTGGGGCCGGGAGGATGCCGGATCCCTGGCCTCCAGCCGATCCCCAGGGATTTGGGGTGCTGGAGAGCAAGGATGGAGGCTGCCAGCAACACAGGGGTCTGTGGGGTGATGCCTGGCGGCTTGGCAGCAAGGGAAAGATGAATTTGTCCTTCCGGGAGGTGGGGAAGCACCGTGGGGACGCAGGGCTGGTGCCACCTCGTGGCTCCGCCAGCAGCTCAGACACCCTGGATGTGCAGTGTGGGACATGGGTGGTCATGGCGGCAGGGTGTCCTGCAGGCACACAGACAGCCGGGACCCCCAGCCATGGAAATGACCCCATCGCAGCCATCCCCATCCCCGGAGCGCCAGGAAGAGCCCTAAATCCCAACCCACCCACGGCTGGCGGAGGTTGTGCGGGGGAACGTGCTGAAACGCAGCCTGGCCACGCTCCCCGGTCCGTTATCTCCGGTCAGCATCAGCGTGGTTTCCGCCCACGTGTGCCGGGGCTGCGAACGTAGCGAACGTAATTTTGGTGAAATCCCTTGCAAAGCACGACCGGGGCTAAAAGCAGCAGCAAGGAGGCCGAGCCATACGCTGGCGGCTGTGGCAGAGGCACCGCGGCTTTGCCGGCACTGCCTTTCCCCGGACTTCCCCGTGCTACTAACCCTGTTTATTTTTTCTTCCTTTTTATTTTTTGCGCTCTCAGCAAGTAAACGCTGGCGCCTCCAGCTCCTGCGTGCAGGGCAGACGGAACCACAAACCACTCTTCATCTTCAGCAGCATCTCCAGTTCTGCCCAGATAAGGCCCGAGGCGGCGGCAGCGGCGCAGCTCCTCTTGGGGCTGCTGGGGGGGCCCTGCCTGCCCCAGGTCACCCCCAGTCCTGGCCCCACTGCCTGGCTACGTCCTCTGCAGCGCCGTGGATTGCCCTCAACTCTAAATCCTTGCTGTAATCTGCTTGGTTAGGCACAGGAAGCCATCTCAGCCCTGCTGCTTCATGCATTTATTTTCATTTTTTATTTTTGCATATTTTCATTGTTGCATTTATTTTTAATTTTGCGTATTTAAAAACCATGCCTATTTAAATCTTTTTGCATGTTTTTAATTTTTTGGAAGTAGCCGGTGTTTGGTGCTAGGGCTGTTTTTGCCCCCATCCCACAGGGGCCGGGACGATGCTGGCCCCGGCTGTGGCAGGAGGCAGCTGGCCGGGATGAAGCTCTGTCTCTCCTCCCAACCGGCCAAGAAAATACCGTCAGCCCCAGCCAGACTCTGCAACCGCTTTCCCACGTTATTTATTGCCAATGAAAGACTGAGGCTGGGAAGCACATGGCCAGATCCTAGCCCCATGTGATGCTGCATCTGGAGACATCACCTTCCGTGTCCTGGAAACCAGAATTCTCCCTGAAAGTGCTGCTGGGACCACGACCCCATGGGATGGGTGCTCAGCATCCTGCAAGCATGCTCAGCATCCCATGGGACCCCACCTCGTCCCCCTCCGGCCACCCATCCCCACTGCCCCAGCCTGGTGCTGGCTACAGCACCGACTTCTCCAGCGATGGGTCCCATCATTCCTCATCCCTGATGATGACGGGTTTGTCAGAAATGAGCAGGGCAATGGGGACCAGCAGCTGGTGCGGCCCCTGCCTTCCCCACTCCTCCTCCTCCTCCTTCTCCTCCTCCTCCTGCTCACTGGCCAGGTGGCTGGAGCAGCCGGTGCTGCCAGGTGGTGGAAATCCATCCGGGCTCAGCACCTCCTGCCTCCGGTAGGCGAACGGCAGCTCCTTCTCGCAGCCCGGCAGGCACACCACCATCGGCTCTTCAGCCGTGGGGCTGGGCTGCGGCGTGCTGGGCCGCGTGCCGGCATCGGTCATCTCCTTGCCAGGATTCAGCTTTGTTAGCAGCAGCTCAGCTGGGCTGAACCTCTCCGAGGGTTCCACGAAGCCTGGCCAGGGGTGTCCCTAAGGGGCAGATGTGTTTTGGGTGGGAATGTCCTATGCCAGGGCCGTGCACAGGCACCTGCTGGGGTGCAGGATCCGGCCCCTCCTGCACATTGCATCTCACCTGGCTCATTTCACCTGCGGAGAACTGAACGGCTTTGCTGCCCGTGGGCTTGGGCAGTGGTGGGAAGAGGAGGTGTCGAGCCCTGGGGAAGGGGTGGTTGGTGAGGGGGTGGGTAATGGGCAAGGTGGGAGGGAGGGGATGGCCAGAGCAGGGTGGGGGCGGGGGTGCTGCTGTCACCTCTTTTTGCTCAGCTGGTAGATGGCAGCTATGGCGGGGAGACTGAGCGAGAGGCCCAGGTACTTCAGGTTGGATTTCCACGCTGCTCCCTGGGAACCTGGGGACGGGCATGGCTGGATGGTGGCATTTCTGTCCCCAGCACCCTGTGTGGGACATGGGACCCATTTCGGGGCAAAGGCGAGCACCCCATGGAGAGCACCCCACGGGGACCAGGGAGGGGACGGGGTCTCCAGCCATTACCTAGCGCCTTGGTCTGGAAGTGCCACCAAGGGCTGCAGGTCCCCCTGCTCTCCGCTGTCACCTCCCAAACACCCACCCTGTAGGCTGTGCTGGGCTGTAGGTTTTGGAGGGTGTACTGCGATGCCGCGGCATCCACTTCGCTGTCTGAGTAAATGATAACGAGCAGGCAGTAGTCTGGCGGCTGCCTGCACGTTGCAGGCAGCACCCTTCTCCTGTCCCATGGGGTTGGGGGGATCCCACTCACAGGTCACGTTTTCCCCCTTGGCCGCGTGACAGATGAGATACTTGGCCAGTGCCCCGGGACAGGCGGCACGGGGGGACGGGCTCCACCAGACGATGGCAGCATCCCCGGCGCTGGCGTTGATGCGGATGGGCACGGCCAGCGAGGCTGCACGTGATGGGGGGGGGGGGGGGGCAAAAAAAATGGGGGAGGGTTTCAGGAACCCCCTGTTTTTGCAGTTAAACTGGGCGCGGATGTTCCGTGTTTCCATACGTACCGTTGCTGGCGTAGTAGTGCCGCAGGGCAAAGGTGGACCAGCGCTGTGGCCGGGCCCAGCTGTGCACAGCGAGGCGGTAACACACTGGTGCTTCCAGTGTTCCTGGAGAAGGAACAAGGGATGCTGGTTAAACCCCTGCCAGGATCCAGCCCCAGGCAGGGGCGATGCATGGGGGGCTCAGGGCACTCCCTTGCCTGTCTCCACGTGGATGCTCTTGGCAGAGAAATCCTGTCGGATGCAAACGCCCTCTTTCAGGGCTCCTGGCAGCGGCTGCTGCTCAAAGCAGTAGATGGAGCCAGGGCTCAGTGCTTCCCACCGCACCAACATGGTGCTGCCGGCCACACTGACGTCCTTGAAGCCGAGATCTGGGATGAAACAGGGGGTGTGAGGGATGGCTGGGAAAACAAGTCCCTCGAGACTGCCAGGGAGCTTGGTCCTTCTGCAGAGCAGGTACCTGTGCTCTGCTCTGCCGGCACATGGAGCTGCCGCGCTGGCCCCATCCCGGCGGCATTGGATGCCGTCAGCAGGACTTCATACTCAGCTCCGGAGAGGGTGAGGTTGTGTGCCGTCACCTCCGTCCCCAGCTCCACGGTGTCCTCGTCATCTGGCTCGGTGCAGCGGCATGCCGGCATGTGGGCACGCAGCGTGTACGTGACGTTCCCCTGCCCTGCGGGGGCTCGCTGGAGGAGGGAGAGGGATTGGCTTGGAGGATGAAATGGTGGGGGGACACCCAGGAGGGTCCCTGGGGGATGCCACTGTACCTGCCAGCCCAGCCTCAGCACCCGCTGCCCATCTCTCCCCAGTTTTCCCAGCTGGTAGCTCAGCACTGGGCTCACCAGGATTTCTGCAAGAGAAATGAGCCCGGCTGGGCTATCGGCATTTTCAGGAGCCATTGGGATCCCACCCGCTTCCTCTCTTCTTCCTCACCCTCGGGAACAAAGATGGAGCTGCTCCAGTCACTCCAGTAGCTGCTCCAGTGGGGGGGCTTGTGCCGGAGCTGGACCTCGAAGGCGCCTTGCCTCCCCAGGGCGCAGGTCACTAGAGCAGGGTGGCAGTGTCAGGCGGGGGGTAACCCCCCCCTTTTCCCCAGCTTTTGGCCATCGCGGGGTGCTGGGGGACCAGGGGGGAGCACGGAGCAGAGCCCCCCCATCAGGACCTGGGAGCAGCCCCAGGAGATGCCCATCCCCTGCATCCCTGGAGGCTAAACCAACCTGAGTCATCCTCGTTCGTCACCGTCTCACATGTCACCTGCGGAGATAACCAGGGACAGAGGCGCCCACCCAGTAAAACCGGTATGTTACTGGGACATGAAAGCAGATGCTGCTCTGTGTCTCCCAAACATGGCAGGGGCTGGGAGAGCCAAATGGGGTGCAGGGGACATGGTGGCCAGGAGGGTCCCCTTGGCCGGGGTACCACGGCAACAGCCCCAGGACCCTCCTGGCAGCAGTCATGAGGGGTGGGGGTTCCCCAGCTGTGGGGGGTTTCACTGAGGACGAGAGGCCAGATTTCATCCGTCGTCATCATTAGTCTAATCTGGGGTTTTGCCTGTGTAATCCCCACGAATCACAGCCTGATCCTGTTACGGGTGGCAGCGGGATCCCATGGCTGGGAGGACAGGGCAGAGCCGATAACGCCGCAAAACAGATGGGATGTGGAAGGGTTTGGGGGGGGCAGTGGCGTCACCGAGCCCCCGTGCTCGCCAGGCTGCCTGGGCTGCCACGATGCTACTAACCGTCCTGTCAGTCACCGCCGACTCCAGCAAAGGCATTTTTACCTGCATCCAGGTGTGGTTGCCCATCCTTCGGAAGCGAGCCTCCCGCTGCGGCGGCTGGCTCCCACGGTGGCATGGTGGCCACGGCACCTGCAGCCGCAGCCGGCCACCGGTCTTGCTGAAGGACATCCCAGTGGTGGGTGGCTCTGGCTTGACTGTAAAGATGAGGTGGTCTCATGGTTATTGGTGCCAGTGCTGGCACCCAGCCCGGCTCTGCGGGTGCTTACCAGCCTCGTTGAGGTACAGCGTGAGGTTGGGGGTCCTGTGGACATGGTTCCCCCAGTGTGCCTCTACCCAGGCCGTGGCATTGGTGAGGACGTAAACGTGGTAATGCTTCAGGGTGTACGTCGTCCTCACACCCGCCATGAACTGCTGGCACAGCCTGGGCGTCACGTAGCTGCGGGGGGAGAGCGGGTGCAAGGTCAGATCTGGATGGGGCAGTGCTCACCCTCCGGGTAGGCTTGGGATGTGGAGGGCACATGTCCCCATGTGTCCCAGCCAGGACACATCCTCAGTGTCCCCAGGATGCAGTGCCCATCCCTGTCGCGGTGCCCAACTCACCAGAGCATCAGGAGGTAGGAGGTGTTGCCAGCGGGGCCGTGGGGTGGCCAGGAGCAGACGAACCAGCGGAAGCCACATTGCTTCCAGCAGGAGAAGCTGGGGGCCCCAGCGGTGCCTGCGGGAGAGGGCAGCAGCTGGGGGTTCCCGCACCCCAAATCCCAGCAGGTCGGGCAAGGCTGGGATGGACCAGCAGCGTAGCTGTTGTCTGATCACCGTGTTGCTTGCCCGGGGGATCACAGCAGCCATGCTGGTGATTCTCACCCAAAAAAACACCATTTCCCGCCTCCCCGGGAATGCAGTGCTGGCCGGTGCCGCTCACCCCGGCTCCTACCCACCACTGGCAGGGATTTACCCAGCTTTACTCTGCCTCTGAGGTTTTGGGTGAGCGTCTCCATGACAGCAACAGCTCCCCAGGCCTTATCGCCCCCAAATCATTCATTGAAAGTTTTCTGAAGTTATCTCTCATCTCCCAGTGCCGCAGCAGCACTTACCGCCCCGTGCCGGTGCCGCTAGCGCCGCCAGCAGCCACCCCAGCATCAGCCATCTGGAATGTCCCATGACGGACCTGGGGCTCTGCTGCCCTTCCCGCTTGCCCAGTCCCCCAGCACCCGGTGGGTGCCCGCCGCCGGCTCAGCGGCAGCACCGGCGCTCAGCACAGCTCCTCGTGCCCGACGTTTCCTCTTCTGCTAAAGGCTTGCTGAAGGGCGGCCGTTCCCAGGCAGGGCAGAATGCAAGGCGTGATTGCATGCCTCACTTTTACCAAAAGCAAAAGAGAAAGCAACCAAAATATCCCCCTTTTCTGCTGATACGCCTGCCAGGACTCAGCCAAACCCTGCCCCGGTTGCGCCTCATGCCCCAGCCCAGCAAGAAGTGCAAGGTAAGCAAAAGAGATGTCTTGGGGTTTTTGGGGTTTGGGGCTTTTTTTTTTTTTTTGCAAACTTCAGGGCATGTTTTTCATCCCCTGCCCGTAACCAGGCGAATCTCGAGCAGGTGCTCCAAGGTTGGGGGTTTTTTGGGTTTTCAGCAGCGTGTGTGTGTGCGTGCATGCACATGTGCACGCGGCTCTTGCCAAAACCAGGCTCCTGTGCCCCTCTCCAGCACGACTTGTCCCCTGCGGCCACAAACAAAGCCCCAGTGAGGCAGGAGAGCGTGGTGTCACTGGGACGCCGGCAGCCTTGTGACGGGGAGGGTGACCCTGGGATGGCGGAGCCGAGTGGCACCGAGGGCCACGCACAGAGTCCCCTTGTTCCTGCAGAAAGCGTCCCCTTGTGTGTTTTTTGCTCAGGGCTGGAGGGCGGCGGTGGCAGGAGCGTCCCTGCGCCGGGATGGCGCTGCTGGGACGCCTCTGTTCTGCTGCCACGGGCATGGCTGGGGTGGGGGCACAGAGGGTCCCCCGGCACCTCCTGCCCTCCCGCCTCGCTGTGTGCCCCCTCCTGCCCTCCCCGCTCAGGGTACACACCATGCTGTACCACGGCGTGCCAAACCGAGCCGTGCCAGGCTTTGCCATGCCACAACATACAGCAGGACCATGCTGTTCCTGGCTGGGCTGTGCCATGCCATGCTAAACCAGGCCAGGCCATGCTGTACCATGCCACACCATGCTGTGCCATGCTGGACCATGCCATGCTGGACTGTACTGGGCAGTGCTGGGCTTCACCAGGACGTATGGACTGTGCTGTGCCGTGCCAGCCACGGGACAGGCCTGGGCTGGCCCACACCAAGCCAGGGGGGCTGTTCCCACCCTGTGCCCTGCTGTGCCAATGCAAGGCCATGCCATGCTGGGCTGTACCGAGCCAGGCAGACTGTGCCAGCCCTATGCTGTGCCATGCTGTGCTGTGCCAGCCCCGGGCCATCCTGTGCTGTCCTGTGCAGTGCCATGCCATGCTGTGCCATGCCAGACCCTGCCATGCTGGTCTGTACCGAGCCAGGCAGACTGTGCCAGCCCCAGACTGTGCCGTGCTGTGCCAGCCCCATGCCGTGCCGTGCCAGTGCTGTCCTGTGCCGTGCCATGCCATGCCACACCCTGCCATGCTGGTCTGTACCGAGCCAAGCAGACTGTGCCAGCCCCAGACTGTGCCGTGCTGTGCCAGCCCCATGCCATGCCGTGCCAGTGCTGTGCCAGCCCCGTGCCAACCCTGTGCTTTGCTGTGCCAGACCCTGCCATGCTGGGCTGTACTGAGCCAGGCAGACTGTGCCAGACCCGAACTGTGCCGTGCTGTGCCAGTCCTGTGCCAACCCTGTGCTGTGCCTTGCCAGTGCTGTGCCAGCCCCATGCCGTGCCGTGCCAGTGCTGTGCCAGCCCCATGCTGGGCTGTGCCAGCCCCTGCCATGCTAGGCTGTACTGAGCCAGGCAGACTGTGCCAGCTCCGGACTGTGCCATGCGGTGCCAGCCCCGTGCCATGCCGTCCCAGTGCCGTGCCGTGCCGTGCCGTGCCGTGCCGTGCCGTGCCAGCCCCGGGCTCGGTGCTGATGCGCGTCCGGTGACGCGGCGGAGCCGCTGGGCGGCGCCCCCGGCGCACCGGGCGGCGGCGGCGGCGGGGCGGACCGGGCGCACCGGGCGCACCGGGCGGAGCGGGAGGCGGCGGCGGGCGCAGCGGGATGGACGAGCCCAGCATCCTGCGGCGTCGGGGCCTCCAGGTGAGCACCGGGAACCGGGCACGGGGAGCGGAGCACCGGCGGCGGCGGGACGGGGGCGGGAGGGAGCCGGGGGGAGCCCAGACCCCGTGAGCCCGGGGTGAGGTGGGTGCTCTGGGTGCGGGTCTGCAGGGGTGGGTGCTGCGGGGGTGTGGGGTGGGTGCTGCAGGTGAGAGGTGGGTGTTCTGGGTGCGTGCGAGATGGGTGCTGCATGCGCAAGAGGTGAGTACTGTGGGTGAGAACTGGGTGGTCTATGTGTGTGCGAGAAGTGGGTGCTCTGTGTGGGAGTTGGGTGCTCTGGGTTTGTGTGAGCAAGAGGTGGGTGCTGTGAGTGGGAGCTGGGCTCTCTGGGTGCTGTGTGTGCATGAGAGGTGGGTGCTGCGTGTGAGAGATGGGGGCTGCGTGTGTGAGAGGTGGGGGTGAACAGCGTGTGACGGGTGGGACAGGAGCCAAGCACCCAGCACCGGGAGCGGGGCAGGGTACAAGCCCCAGCCATGCCATGGGGTGCTGGGGGGGGGGCACCTGCCTGTGCAGGGGCTGGGGGCTCCCATGGGAGTGCTGTCGTCCCTCCAGCCCAGCGCACAATGCCGGTCTCTGCCAAACCGCTGTGCCAGCACCGATTTGCCCCTCCAAGCAGCCGCCCCCTCCATCACCCTGTGTTCCTGCTCCCAGTGGGCCGAGGGGCACCCGTTCTCCCTGTCTGTCCTGCACCTGCTCCCCACAGTGACCCCAGCACCCACTGCCATGCTTGGAGGGGTGATGACCATGGCCCCCCCGGCTTGCAGAGCTGAGCTCTGAGCCCGATTTTCCAGTTGACCTCAGGCCTCCGTCCCCATCTGCAGAACAGAGCTGCAGTAACCTGGGGGTCCGGCCCGAGCTGTCTGGCCGGTTGGAGGATGGCACAGTGCTGCCTTCATCCGAGCTGGCAGCTCCGCAGGGCAGCTGCGCTCTGCCACACAATCAGCCTGGGATGGAGCCCTGAGCGGGATCTGCCTCCCCAACGATGCAGCCAGTCGGAGCCACGGCCGTGGGGTTTGGGGTTCTTGGCTGTGGGTGTCACTCCCACCAGTCCCTGGGGACAGCAGACCCACGGGGCCATGGCTGCGCACCTGCATCCCCATGGCAGGAGGGATGGGAAGGGGCTCCCACCAGGGACCTAATCCCAAAGTGCTGAGTAGTGATGCCATCCCCGATGCCATCCCCGCAGGGATCAGCTGATGGCTAATCCTGGCTCCCACCAGGACCTGCTGATGGGAGACGCACCGTGCTGGATGGGTGCGTCGGGCACCCTGTGGGTGCTGGCCCTGTGGCACTGCCCCACATGCGTCCCCAGGGCCCTCAGAGGATGCTCTCGCTGTTCCTGGGGATGCAGTGTGGCCGGAGAGGCCCTGGAAGCAATGGGTGCTGGGTGCCACAGGACCACTCTGCACCTTTGCAACCATAGATGGGTGGGGAGGCTGCGCCGTGAGGTGGGGGTGAGTGTGGGGGACAGGGGTGTCTGTCCTCTCTCCCACTGTCCCATCTGCACATGGCTGAGCCAGTAAAACCCTTGGCGTGACCCTCCTGTCTCCTCTGCTTGGGGGCCAGTGGCCGGCGGCCGGCGGCACAGCCCCGGTGTGGGTGGAGGTCCGGGCTGGGTGACGGCAGGGCTGGGTGGGGGTGCTGGGGGGCTCCTGCTCCACACAGGGACCCTGCAAGCCCTTCCCCAGCCCAGGCCTGGAGTCACCCAGTGATGCTGGGTGCACTGGGACACCCACACCCACCCCAGGCACCCGTCCCCTGCACCCACACCCGCCCCCAGCACCCACGCCACCCCGGGGCAGAGGCACACCCGTGGGCCCCGGGGGCTGCTGAGTCCCTGTGCGCCCAGGCATGATGTCACCCGTTGCCATGGCGATGCTGCTGCATCACTGCGTTGCAGCGTGCCCCAATCCAGGGATTTCCGCAGGGGCTGCACGGTGTGGGCAGCAGGACAGGGTGCAAGCACTCTGGGGGGGGTGTGGGGTGCATGGGTGCTGCTGCGTGCCCCAAATGGGTGGCAGCAGCCCCTGCCCGCATGGGAAATGCGTCTAAGCTGCTCAGGGGTACAGGGCTGGCGTGCACCGGCGGTGGGCACAGGATCAGGGTGATGAGGGGGCATTAGCCAGCTCATGTACCCGCCACATGTGCCAGCATCCCGCGGCATGCCAGGGCACGCACCGGCCCAGTCATGCCGTGCCCCTTGCAGCGTGCCGGTGGGATCTGTGCCACTCTGTGGTGTGCCTGGTGGCACATGGGTGGGCACTGGGTCAGTGCCAGAGCCAGCCGGTGTCCGCCGCACAAGGGGGATGGCGTGGGCCAGGGTTCCTGCCCGCACAGCTGCCCTTTGTCCTGTTGCACCACCTGTGAGCAAACAGCTCTCGCAAGAAATATTCCCAGCGGCTGGAAAAATAAACAGTGTGGGGGCTGCCATCTGCTCCCCACACCCAGGGTCAGGGGGATGGGGTGGGGGACAGGGTGCAATCACCACCCCAGGGCCACGCTCCAGCCAGGCGGCTGGGTGCTGCTCCTACTCCGCCACCCTCATGCCCTTGCTCCCGGGCCTGGCGACAGGGCCACCAGCTCTGGGGACCTTGGAAGGAGATGTCCCCTTGTGCTGACCCTGAGTGGGTGATTTGTCACCCTCTCCTGGCATGGCAGAGCCACGGCACCCCGGGCACGGTGAGCGGGGACCGATCCTGCGGTGACAGCCTGGTGGCAGGGGCCAGCTGCAGGCAGTGAGGATGCTGCCAGGCGCATGGCCGCGGCTGGTGGGAGGTGGGAGTCCCATGCGTGGGCACCCCCTGATGCCTGGGGACACCCCCTGACCCTGCTTCTCGCTTTTCTTGTTGCAGAAGGAGCTGAGCCTGCCGCGCCGAGGAAGAGCGTAAGTCCCCGAGCTGGGCCACCAGGGGTGCGGGATGGGGTGTCACTGGGTGGGACATGCTTGAGGACGCAGCACCGGCACTGCAGGGGGCAGCGGGGACAGGCGGCGGGTGGCACTGGGGCCGTGCCCAATCCCAGGATGGCATCGCTGTGTTCTCCGATACTGGAGGGACCTGATGTGCATGTGCTGGGGTGTACTGGGATGTACTGGGATGTGCTGTGCTCTGCTGCGGGTGCATTAGGGTGTTCTAAGCAGTATTGGGGTGTACTGGGGTGTGGTAGGAGGCTGTTGCGAAGCTGCGCGGGGGTTGTGTGTTGGGGTGTGTTGGAGTGCACTGAGGGTGTTTTGGGGTGTTGCAGAGGTAATGCAGTGGGGTATTGGCGCTGGGCTGGGGCTGTTGTGGGGTCACGGGGCTGTGTGCTGGGGGACGTAGGGGCTGTGCCGGGGGGCACCAGAGGCGTGCTGGGGCCGTACTGGGGCCGTGTTAAGCATGAACTGGAGGGGCGCTGGGGCTGTGTTAGGGATATGCTGGGGTTATACTGGGCCTGTACTGGAGCTGTGCTGGGGCCGCGGTGTCGCAGCACCGCCAGCGCCCTGGCGCATCCCGAGAGCGGTACGGATCGGGGCTGCCGCTGGACCGGGTCGGGTGCGCCGGGGGCTGCCGTGCCGAGCCGTGCCGAGCCGTGCCGAGCCGTGCCGAGCCGTGCCGTGCCGCAGGGGCGGGCCCGGGCCCGGCGGGCCGAGCGGGGAGCCCCGGTGGAGCCACCGCTGCCGCCCGCCCGCGGGAGCCGCCCAGAGCGGGGGCAGCCGGGGCGGCGGCGGCGCGGGGCGGCGGCGGCGACATGAAGTCGCGGCGGGACAGGCTGAAGATCCCCTCGCTGACCTTGGAGTGAGTCGGGGCCGGTACCGGCCCCGGGGGGCGGGCGGCGGCGCCCCGGGGCATCCCCGTCCCGGAACATCCCCCATCCCACTGCATCCCTGTCCCGGAGCATCCCCATCCCGCTGCATCCCTGTCGCGGAGCATCCCCATCCCGGTCCATCCCCATCCCGCTGCATCCCTGTCGCGGAGCATCCCCTATCCCGCTGCACCCCCATCCCACTGCATCCCCACCCCGGGCCGCCGGTCCCAGCCCTTCCTCCCACATCCACACCCCCCGACCCTCCCAGTGACCATTTTCCCCATCAGCACCGGACCCCTCAGTGTCTTCCCCCCTCAGCCTTAGACCCCGCAGTGTCCCTGCTGTCCCCTGTGCTCCCCCTCCAGCTCTGCCCCACTCCCCTCTCCCTGGTCCCCTGGCTCCAGCCCTTGTCCCTCCTCCAGGCCTTGCCCCATCTGCTCTTGGCCCCCAGCCCCCTCCGGACCCCCCAGGCCAGCTGGGAGGCTGTGCCACCAGGGTGCCCACCAGCACCCACTGACCCCGCACCGGCACGTCTTGCCTTGCAGCTTGTCTCCGAGCAGCCAGAGCCCGACGCTGCTGAGTCCCTGCAGCCCCTGCAGCCCCTTACTAACCCTGCACCCCTGGAGGTAAGACCCCCCTGAAACCCTCCCCAGGCACTGTGGCCACCAACTCCAGGTCAGGAAGGACCGAGCAGTGAAGGGGGAGAGGTGGAGATGCAGGCAGCAAGGTGGGTCCCCCCAGCATGGATGCCCTGGGGGCCCCCAAAAGCAGCACTGTCTTCTGCGAGGCACATGGGGCAATGCGGCCGGCGTCCGTCTCCAGCCCTGTGCACCCCAAAAGTGGCCTGGCTGTGCTGGTGGGCTACCAACTGGTCCATTTTGGGGAGCCCCGATGGGAACGCTATTGCCATAGCTTGAGCTCAGGCTCTGAGCATCCTCATTTTTGGGGGGGATCGCGGTGGGAGTAGGGTGGGAGCAGGGATGGTGCCTTCCTCTCACCCAGGAAACCTCCCTTGCCACCTTTTCTGCTTTGCCATGGGGGAAAAGTGGGGGGAGGGCTGCTCTGGGGAACAGGTGCCCCCCACGCAAAATGCCGTGAACCCCTTGTGGTGCCCCGCTGGGTGCTGCTGTCACGGCGGCAGGTGGCCAGACCCTGCGGCATGTGCCGGCTGTGCTCTGCCCTGGGGACAAGGTGCAGCGGGTGTGCTGGCACCCGGCGCCACGGGTCACACCCCGGCCCTGTGCCCCGTGGCGCCTGTAGGGCAGAGCTGCGGCTTGCCTGGCACCCATGGGTGACAACACGTGCCTCCATCCGTCTGCCAGGGAGAGCGGCTGGCACTGGGCAAGAAGGAAGCAGGGGGGAGCTCTGCCGCTGCTCAGCAACCGGCAGAGCCATTTGTTGCGGGCAGGCAGGAGCCAGGGTGCTGCCTGCACCCTGCCTGTGCACGGGGGTCCCTGCCTGCTGTGCTCCCCCCACGAGCCCTGGCTAGCCACCGCTTGCCCACGACTGCGGCACATGGGAAAACAAGCGCGGCCACGCGATTGCTCAGCTGAGGCCTTGGGGAGGGCGTTTTTGGGATGCTTGCGGTGGGGACAGGATGGGGATGAGGATGAGGATGAGGACAGGCAGTCTGGCAGCACCCCTGGGTGCCTCCACATGCTGGCATCTCATGGCTGCTGGGCAGGAGGTGAGGGGAAGCACGGTGTTGCTGGGCTCGGTGCTGCCCTTTCGCCACGCTGAAACCCTGCCCAAACCCACCGGCATCGGGATTTCTGGCCATGGCACTTGCCAGCTGCCACCCAGTGAGCATGGCAATGCCATGCCATGTGGCTCAGGAGGCTCTGCCGGCCCCGGCATGCTGCCACATGGGGTTTTGTCACCGTCACTAAGGAGGATGGATGTCACCAGGTCTTTGCTCGGGATCTCCCCGATTAAATGTGAAAGCCAGCGTGGGAGGGAGGTTGCGGGGCGGCAGGGTGCTTGCCGGGCGCTGCCAGAAGGTTGCCCTCCAAGCACAGCGTTCCGTGGGCAGCAGGATGCCGTTAGGGGAGTGCTCTCCCCAAAGGAGACCCAGGCTTTGTGGCCAGCCCAGCTGACTTTGGGGAGGGATTTGTGCCCCTCCAGCGCACGATGCTGCGTCTCCATGGTAACCCTGACCCCATTTTGGGGTGCTGCCCTATCTCTACGGTAACCCTGACCCCACTTTGGGGTGCTGCCCCATCTCTATGGTAACCCCAAGCCTCCATTTTGGGGTGATGTCCCATCTCTATAGTAACCCTGACCTTATTTTGGGGTGCTGCCCTGTCTCTATGGCAACCCCGACCCCATTTTGGGGTGATGCCCCATCTCTATGGTAACCCTGACCTCATTTTGGGGGCTGCCCTGCCTCTATGCTAACCCCAGGTCCCCATATTGGGGTGCTGCCCCATCTCCATGGTAACACTGATGCCACTTTGGGGTGCTGCCCTGTCTGTATGGCAACCCCGACCCTATTTTGGGGTGCTGCCCTGCCTCTACGCTAACCCCAAGCACCCATATTGGGGTGCAGCCCCATCTCTATGGTAACCCTGAGCCCATTTTGGGGTGATGCCCCATCTCCGTGGCAACCCTGGCCCCACTTTCGGGGCGCAGCCCCATCTCTACGATAACCCCGACCCCATATCGGGGCGCTGCCTCGTTTCTACGGTAACCCCGTGTCCCGTCCCCCCCTTTTTGGGGGTGCTTCCCCCGTTTCCATGGTAACCCCGGCGCCGCCGGGCGGGAAGGGGCGGGCGGCGGCGGGAGGCGGCGGCGGCGGGAGCCCGGCCCCGGTCCCGGTCCCAGCCCCCGGCGCGGTCCCGGCCCCGCGCGTTCCCGGTAGCGCCGCTCGGCCGGGCCGGTGGATGCGGCCGGGCCCCGGCGGGGCCGAGCCGCCCGCGATGTCGGACCCGAGCTGCTGGGGAGCCGCCCCGCCCGGTTACCGGGGCCAGCAGGCCGCCGGCGCCCTGCTCCAGCGCTCCAAGAGGTACCGGGCGGCGGGGGCCCTGCACCGGGGGGGCCTGCACCGGGGGGGGGGTACCCCGGCGGGCGTGGGTTGGGGGGGGAGAACCGGCATGAGTGGGGTGCATGGGGGGGTGCGCCACCAGAGTGCATGTTTGGGGGAGTATTTCCACCGGGGGGCACCCCGGGGCGCGGCGGGGCGGGGGGGGGCGTGCACCGGGGGGTGCACACTGGGGGTGCATGGGTTGGGGTGTCTTTGCACCGGGGGTGCAACATGGGATGTGTGGTTTGGGGGGGGGGGCGGCTGTGCACTGAGGGTGCATCCTCAGAACCCTGAGGTTGCCTGGGGTGGGGGCTGTGCACCGGGGCGGGGGTGTGTGCGTTGGTTGGGAGCCCAGTGCCATGGTGGGTGCAGAGCTCAGGGTCCTGGGGCATTAGGGGCTGCATGTGTTGGGGTGCTGTGCACCAGTCCCGGCGGGGGGAGTGGGTTGGGGCTCTTTGCAGTGGGGTGCGTGTCGTGGGGGGGGGGGGCGTGTCTTGCATGCACAAGGGGGGAAGTACCCCTGTTAGCCCCTGTGCCAAGGTGGGCACTGCACCGATGGGACGTGTCCCATGCAGTGACTTGTCCTGAGCCAGGGTGAGGGTCCCCAGGGTGCCTGGGGGGTGGGAAGGAGCCAGTCCCTTGCAGCTAGACATGGGCAGGACTACGGGGGGGGCAAAGGGCTCACACACCCTTCGGCAGTGGGCTGTGTCAGGGGCTGCTGCATAAACGGGATGTTAGCGGGGCTACCCCAGCTCTCCAGCTGCAACGCTTGGCACAGGCAGGTAGGTGGGATGTGTCCCCAAGGCGGGGGACAGGCAGCTCTGCCCACCCTGGGGGAGATGCAGTGAGCACCCACTGAGCCCCCTGGGTGCAGGCGGTGGAGGCTGGCACCTCCATCCAGCAGATTTGGGATGCTGCAGCCAGCCCAGGCATAAAACCCTTCCATGGCTTTATATAAAAAAGGTGTTTAAGACAGTGCGGAGGCAGAGGGGAGATATTCCCATTGTGAATGTCTTTTAATATTACTGTGGGCTGGCACAAAGCGACATGGTTGCTTAGCAAACGAATCCATCCAGCGCTGACTCCCAGCCCTGGGAAGGCGCCTGCTTCTCCTGAACTGCAGGTATTAAGGCTGCTGACGAGTGAGGATGGGCGAGTGGGACACTTAATAAATGGGAAAAGGCATTGGATGGGGTTTTCCAACCTGGCATGGCCGAACCTGGGGGGGCCCCGGGAAAGATGTATAATTGGAGAGACGATCCAGGCAGTCATCTGTCTCCAGCTGAGCATGATGAGGCTGTAATTCTCATGAAGGGCAGAGGATTTGCTCTTCTTTCATCGGTATTCCTAGAATCCATGGCAAGAACCGGTCTGGCCTATTTTACAGTGGGCAGAAAGCATATGGTGTTATTTGGTGGGATTAAGAGGTCTGAGAGATCCTAATTTCCCATGGGGGGGATGCTGAGATCGTTGGCATGGGGCAGGACGGGTGGTGGTTCGGGAGCTGATGGAGCTCTTCTCCTCGGTGGACGCTGTCTGTGGCTGTTCACACCTCTCACACCACAGAAAAACGTGCCAGCAGATGTAACAGGTACTGTTTCCTACCCACTAATGGGAAACAGTGGCACGGGCACATGTAGAGATGCATCCCAAGGAGCAAGGCAGTTTCTTTAGGCTGTTTTCTTGCAGTGCAAAGAAATAAATAAGTCTCGACACGACTCGGTACCCCACGATTCACTGCGGGGTTTGGGATTTTGTTCTTGGGAGGTGCCTGGCGCGTTGCTCAGTGCTTGGGGGCGGGTTAATAAGAGCATCTGCAGTGCCAGGCTTTCAGCTGGGGTGGGAAGAGGGGCCAGAGCAGCTCTGCAGAGCGATGCCAGGTTCCTGGTGGGGTTGTGAAGACGTGGTGGGGTTGTGCACGGCCCGTGCCAGGCAGCGTGTTGCTTTTCAGCATTCAGACCCTGGTCCCCAGCCTCCCCCATCCCAGCTTCCCCCATCCCAGCCTCTATCCCTGGAGGCAGCTGAGTTCAGCGCCATCAGAACATCATGGAGAAGAAATGTCATGGAGAAACTTGGGTTGCAGCTGCTTGGTTCAGCAGGTTTTGATGTTAAACACAAACTTATCCCACTGGAAAGCAATTTTTCCAGGACATGGTGATCCACGGCGCTTCCCCAAATCTCCAGGCACGTGAATGCCTTGCACCTGTTTGGGGGATATGGAGGCAAACATTGTCTGCAGCCATACAAAGAAGGGAGCTGGGAGTGCCGACTCGCGCTCTTAATCACACAGCCGGGAGCAGAGCCACCTGCTTGTACTTTGAGACTGCACCCTCTCCCTTATCGGCCTGACCCTGCCCTCGCAGCCACGCTGCTCCCAACACCCTGCGCCTGCTTTGCCCCAAACCGCCGGCTTTCTGCCTGGTAGTCACCCGCCGGCGGTGCCCGGCACTGAGCTGGCGTCTGATGGGCAATGCTCTACCGCCCTGGGAAGTTTTAGGGGTTGGATCCTGCGGGAGAGGAGTGGGATGCTGCAGTCCCTCCGTGCATTCCTCGGTGATGGCCCTGCCTACAGACGGGTGGTTTTAGCGTGACCCTCAGTATTGCACGGTGCTGATTCCTTGCCGCCCAACACCGCTTGCCCAGATCCTGGCGGAGCCATTTGCCAGTTAGAGACATCAGTGTTGCGCTGCGCAGCCGGATCCTGCCCTTCCCGCAGCTCCGAGGAGGCAGCCTGCAGGAAGCTGCCAGATTTTGCTCTGTCTCCTGGCTGTGGATGTCCCAGCCATGCCGTGCCGAGGCTGGGTGCTGGTGCGGGTGTCAGCAGGTGGTGGGAGGTGCCAGTTCCTCCTCGCAGGCAGCCTCGGGATGCATGACACATTATTTTGCTCCAGGCTTCGGGGTCACACCGGCTGTCACACACTTTCCGCATCCTTTGAAATAAGTGCTGGACAGCAATGGCAGCGCCGGGGCAGCCTCAGCATGAGCAGCATAGGAGATGCTGACGGCGATTTTCCACTCCATTTTTGGTACCAATGTGCAATTAGGTGATGGAGGCAGAGAGGGCAGCAGCCCTAGCTCCTGCCTTCAGAGCTCAGCAGCTCATCTCTACCCCGAGGCTTGTTTCTAGCCCGAGGTTTCTGTGCCGTGAAGGATGGGAACCAGCTGTAGCTGATGCATCAGGCAAAGGGGGGTTAAAATGGCGCAAGATGGTTGCAGAGCTGAGGGTGGAGCGCACGGAAACAGGAAACGTCGGCCTCCCTCTGTGTCACCATTACTGGAACTTGCTTCGTTAAAGGTTTGTTTTCAGTTCCAAAATGAAACCAAGCAAGCAGGAGCGAGCCCCTCATCCCGGGGGATGTCCCCCACTGCAAGACACAGATGCACGTGCACCCCGGTCCCTGTGGCAGGACCGAATGGTGAAGCAACGCCAAAGCTGGCTGCTCTCTGCAGCCCTCCTGGTTAATAAACCTCTGCTTGTGCCACTTCGGTGGCAGAGTGTGTTTGCTTGCAGTGCCTCAGTTTCCCATCCGGCACACAGAGCCGGCAGTGGCAAGAGGCTGTGGTTTGCTCTTGCTCCAGGGGTGGGTGCTGGGCTGTGAGTTTGCAGCTGTAGGCGCTGCAATTGGCGTTCAAGCCTGTGTTAAAGCAAGAAAAGCAAATGGAGGGGCCAGGCAGGGGCAGGAAGGTGTGAATGGCGGGGGGGGCAGGTTCTGCCTCACCCCACCGGCATCATGGCTCAGCTCTGGTGCTGAGCAGGAGGCTCTGAGCCCTCTGAAGCCGCTGCAGCTCTGGGTGAGCTCAGGGCAGTCAGGGGGTGCACGTCTCAGGGAGGCACCCAGGGACCCCCTCATTCTGGGTGCAGGGAAGGTGCAGCTGGCAGAGGAGGGTTTTGGGGGGGCCCTAAGGAGCCTCTCTGATCCCTGGCTTGGCCAAGACCTGCAGTCTCGAGCAGAAGAGTTGGGGCTCCCGATTTTAGGGTGAGAGCAGGCAGACGCCCGCAGCGGGAGAGATGCCAGCAGGAGGTGACGGGGTGCCAGGCATTGCATGCGAAGCTCTGAGCACGTGTTGCTGGCGTTGGCTGTGCATCAGTGCCGTGTACATCTGTCTGGAGGGACGGCGTGTTGCGAAACGCTGTCCTTTGCACCCTGGATACTGCATTCGCTTCTGGTTTTGGGTTTTGCCTCACGTTCATCCTCTTGATTTTGCGGGTGTATCTGGCCATGGCATGATGTTAAACGATGTCCTTTAATTAGTGGCATCTGTGTGGATTCCTGTTCCTAGCCTGGTGAGGAAATTCAGCGTCACCTTTGCAGAATTTGCAGCCTGAGGAAGCACAGACAGAGGAAAGGGGAGGTTGTCCTCATGCTTGCACGCCAGGTTCTGCTCCACACTGTGGACATCTGGACTTTCCTCTCTGCAAAGTGAAAGAGAATGTAAATGAGCCCATCATATTTTAAATGGGGTTGAAATGGGCTGCATACAGTGGGAGTGGGGCTACAGCATCCCTGCGGGCAGGTGGGCTTTTCGAGGCTGGGCCACGCTTGCAAGGCAGCCTTGGGCTCGGGCCTTGGAGAAGGGCTGAAAGGAAAGGAAAAAGAAATTCCTGCAAGAAGGACTGAAGTCTTGTGAGTTGAGAGGATGGGAAGGGAAACGGCGATATGGAGACCCAGCGCTTGCAGATGTGGCCTTTCGGTTGTTCCAGAGGAGCTCTCCGGGATGCTGGAGTATGGCACTGGGATGGGAGTTTTGGGGTGTTTGAGGTGCCGGTTCTGTCAGTGTGGACCCGCGCACGGTGCTGCTTTTCACCCGGCACCAGCGCGCATGGCTTTCTCCTGCTGCCTGCCGGAGCACGGCCGAGCCGGACCTCTGCCGGGGCATTGCAAACGCCCAGCGACACCGCAAAGTCTCAGCGGGTCACTGACCAACTGCCCTCCCTGCTGTGACATGGGGACCACCAAGTGTAGGGAGGTTTATAGGAACTGGGGGCATTTTCCTTGCAATGGAGCAGGTCAGGTTGTGGCCACTTGGCATTTCCATCGCTTCCTCCTTTTACATCCCTTTTTCTATTCCCACCCTCAGCCCGTTGCCCAAGGGGCCACCTGCTTCTGCCCTCCCCAGAGAGACAAAACCAGAAGTGGGACCTCGATGAGATGGTTCATCATTAAAAATAACCCCGTTGGCCCTTCTCTGGCAGCACTGAACTGGGGACAGAACTTCCCTGCTGCAGGAGATCTGTAATTGATGGGGTGATGGCAGCTGTGTCCCCTGGCAGAGGGGACCACATACAAGTGGACCTGTACATGCCCGAGTGCATCCAGCCCTGCCTGTCCTTTGCTTCCCCAAATTAATTCCCTCTTTTTCTTCCCTAGTTGCCGAAGCAGCAATAGGAAGAGCTTAGTGGTGGGCACCCCCTCTCCGACCCTCTCGCGGCCTCTCTCCCCGCTCTCCGTGCCGACAGGTAAGGGATGTCCCAGGGGATGGGTTGAGCATCTCTCAAAATTACCCAAATATTTTGGAGGGTAACTTATGCTTCTGCAGCACCTTGTTAGCAGCAGTGGGCTGGCCCCTGGCCACCAGTGCCTTTTCCAGGAGAGAATAGCTTGGGAAGCGATTTAACCCCTCTTTCCCCCGAAGGAGCAGCCTGCAGCACCCCAGGCATCACACCAGGGTGGGTATTAGGGTGACTTTTCCCCTTTTCTCCCTGCAGCCGGGAGCAGCCCCTTGGACAGCCCACGCAACTTCTCTGCCAGCACCTCCATCAACTTTCCCTTTGCTCGCAGGTGAGCTCCCGCCCCCCCGCCCCCTGACCATTAATATTCACTAATAATTATAATTCAGCAGTTGGGACTGTTCTGTTGATCTCAAGTGGTTTGTTCTGTTTTTTTTGCTTTTTTTCTCCCTGATTTTTGGTCTGGTGTTTGCTCTGCTGTGACCGGTGCGTCCCACCATCCCAGCCATGCTCCTCGGACTGACAGGTGAGTACCAGGCACGGGCTGGGGCTGCGTTCCAGGGAGATGTCTGCTCCGCATCGGCACGGCCCTTTGTGTGCATTCCTGGGCGGGAGATTTTGCTCTGGGACAGGGCTCCCTGCAGCTCTGGGAGCAGAAATATCCCTGTTTCCATCCACAGCCATAAGCTCAGCCCCAGCTCAGACCCGCTCTGAGCGCTCCCGATGGATGCTCGGCAGATGTCCGCGGATGGATGCTTGGCTGAGTCCCCGCGGAGACAGAGCTTGCTGCATCCCCTCCCCAGCCCGCACTGCTCACGATGCAGACGCCAAAATCCTGTTTAAATCATTAATTAATTGCACACATGGGGGCGGATGGCTGATTTTTAACCCCTCATTCATCACATGGAAAAAAGCTGGAGGCTCACGGATGATTTTCACGCTTGTAACAGAGTGAAAAGCCAAACTGCAGGGCCTGGGGTTTGCGAGCCTGCCGGCGGTGAGGGCACACGGTGGTGCCGGTGCTGGATCCGGCACCCTGCCAGCTCCTGCCGTCCTTGGCCCCGCACAGGAAACGGCGGTGGAGGTGAAGGGCCTCATCTTGACCTGGATGTTGCCCCGTCCATTAGAAACATCTCCAAGAGGAAGCATTCGCCTACGTATGAGCAGTTGCCTTCCTGTTTATAACCGGGCTCTGCTCCGCGGCGCCTGTTGTCTCAGGACGGGTCTTTAGGAATCCTGATTTCTCATAGACCAAGGTCCCAGAAGGCTGAATTTTGCTCTAATTAAAAATCAGATTCTCGTGGGTTTGGGTTTTTTTTTTCCATCTGGAATGAATTCAGCACCCACCCAAGCCCCAGCGCTGCCCGTTTGCGGGGACCCTGCTCACTGTCACTGTCCCCATGGACACCTGCATGCCAGGGTTGCAGAACAGCCCCCCTTACCTGCAAAGCACTCTTATTTCACCCAATTTCAGTCCATTCTGAAAAGAGGTTTCAGGGCTTTATTATTCAAGCCAAACCTGTATCCTCTTCCCCATTCTTATCGCTCTGACATTATTTATTTGCATTTAGATGTTGAGTTTTTTTCCTGTATGTGATCGGCACATTTGCACTCGCAGGGCTGATGGCAGAAGGTGGTCACTGGCTTCGCTACCCTCCTCTGGCTATGGGACCAACACCCCCAGCTCCACTGTCTCGGTAACATTTGCTTTCTCATGGCAGCAGGCGAGAAGAACCCAAAACCCCTTGATTTTTGTTGAAATGCCTTCCAAGCCCCACGGCATCGGTTCTTAGGCAGCCCCTCCGTTCTTACAGGACCACATGCTTTAGCTGCATTGTGCTTTCCAAATGTGGTTTTAAGAAAGCCATAGAGCTCAGCTAGTGGGTTACAGCAACCCTGGGCATTACAGCATCCCTGTATGTCACGGGTCGAGTGTGCACAGGGTGCATCCTGACTCTGCAGGGGAATGGCCGGGTAGGAGCCACCTGGGATGCTGTGGGTAGAAGGGATGGGGCTCAGCAGGGCCGGATTAAGTGGGAGAACAGCAGGGAGGGGGGTTTGGAGCGGGAGTGGGCAGTGCAGACCTTCCTGGGCTGGCCTTGCCATCCGTATTTCACGTTACTGAGCACAGAGCATGCTGCCCGTCAATGTTTCCAGACTCCTAAGAGGCTCTGAGGAATATTTTCCTCATGGGCTTGCTGGTTCCCACCCCACTGCCAGGAAGCATGAATCCATCTCCTGATCCCCTGCATCTCTCTTTCTTTCCAGTCGTCTTCGTCCTCCCAGGAGCGCCTGCACCAGCTGCCGTACCAGCCCACCCCCGACGAGCTGCATTTCCTTTCTAAGCATTTCCGCAGTACGGAGAGCGTTATGGGCGAGGAGGGGCGGCACTCGCCCTGCCTGCGCCCACGATCCAGGAGCCTCAGGTACGGCACCGGCTGTGGGGAGCACCCCCAGTGCTGCCCGGATGAGGCACCGGGGGCCGGCGCATCCAGCACATCCTCTGCCCTCTCGTGAGCTGTTCCCGGGATGTCCTGGTCCTGCTAAGCCTGTCCCAAGGTGTTGACCCCGATATGGGTTTTGCCCTTGCAGGGGAGCGGAGCAGCTACGGCTTGAGGTGGCAGATGCCCCATCCCTGGAAATATTCAGGGTCCAGTTGGACGGGGCTCTGAGCAACCTGATCTAGTGGAAGACGTCCCTGCTCGTGGCAGGGGGGGTGGACTAGATGACCCTTAAAGGTCCCTTCCAACCCAAACCATTCCATGAGTCTATGATTCTATGACCCTAAGCTCCATGATTTCGGGCGTTAGGGTCTGGTTCTCAGCATCTTCTCAGCTGTGGAGATGTGGCATTGCTCTGCTGGCAGCAGACGACACCTGAGAGTGAGGTTTCCTGGGGCTGAAGCTGGAGAAAGTGGGATTTGTTCCAAAATAGTTGGTTTGCAGCGTCTTGCTCAATTGTCTCAAAGGTTTTGGTGGAGAGAAGGGGACCACCAAGCAGAAGCGCAAGTGGTGGCTGTCCTTGCAGGGCACGGCTGGGAGGCCACCGGCCTGATGTGCCATTAAAAGGTTAAAAGTCCCGTTTCTGGGCTTGGGTTGAGAAACATCACCTGTGTTTGCTGGGGCTGAGCATTAGTCTCTGCAAAAAACAAGGAGTGCAGGTGGACAGGCATTTGCGGGCTGGAGAGAGGAAAATTTGGAGACAGCATCAAGCCGGTGGCCGTAGCACTGTGTAAGCTGACCCTACGGACCTGCCAAGCTCTGTGTTGCTGCTCCAAGACCATGTCCTATGCAAGGAGCTGGTCACGTTTATTCTTGTCCAGCAACAGGAGCTTGTGGTTTTTACAGGGGATGTTTCGGTTAAATCTTCTTTTCCTACTGAAAAAGCTCCCGACCCTCTTTGCACCAGAGGCAGAGCCATAGCCCTGTGTGTGGCCGTCTGAAATTTCATTAAAATCAGATTAATTATCTGACAGGGTTTTGTAGGTGGCAAGGTTTTCACTGAGGAGATGCCAGCTCTGCAGTCAGCACAACACAGCAAAGGCTGAACTGGGGCTGGGCTGGGGCTGGCAGTGAGCAGCTTGGGTCTGGTTTTAATCACCGCATTTATTATATCGCGGTTAATGAGTTGCTGGCTTCTCCTGTGACTTGCTTTGTATAACGGGATCACCAGGGAGGGGCCTGATAGAGTCAATGTTGGGTGAGGGTAAGAGAGAAGCCTTGTTTAATGAAGGTCCCTGCGTCCACCCCTATGGGGTTTGGTGAGGTTCCTTTGCCGGTGAGCTGCAAAAGGGCAACGATGACGAGAAATTGTGGGATCCAGAGGAAGGAAAGGACGAGCTTGCTCTTCAAAGCCAGGTGACTGATGCACCAACTTCTCAGCTCTGGATTTTCAAGTGACTTGAGGTTGGACACCTGGGTCTGTAGGAGGTTAACCTTCCCTGGACCACGTCCCAGGGACCTCCAGATCCATGCATGGTGGGAGGGGTGCTGCTGGAAGTGCTGGCCCAAGGCTGACGGCTCTGCTTGGATGAGATTCGGATCAGGACTTAGGAGGAGGGAACAAATTGCTCCTCAGGGGTAATAGCTATTTGCATAGATGTAGATGACTTGGACCTCATAACGCAACTGGTTTCCTCCTTCCACAGCCCTGGACGGACGAGTGGAACGTTTGATAACGAGGTTGTGATGATGAACCATGTCTACAAGGAGCGGTTCCCCAAGGTAACTGCTGGCACTGGGGAGGACGAGCACGTTAGTGCCTCTGTGGCATCCTGACAGCATCCTCTCCAGAACAACCTCTTCTCCATGCTGGAATATAGAATGCATGGGTAGATATACCAGGGGGTGTTGGAGGACACTGGAAACGTGGTCATGAACTGGGGAGGCAGGAACCTGCAGGTCTGCATCATCACACATGCAGGCAGAGGTCTCTGGAGACTTTGGTGGAGCTTTTGCAGCCTGCTGGACGCTGGCTCCCAGGTGGGGCCAGGGTGTGCATGTGGATATTGGCGCTGTGGGAGGTGGTAGCATGAGATCCAGGCTGGCCAAACCCAATGCTTGGTATGGGGGCATGTGTTCCCAGGCATCACTATCCATTCTGCCTTGCAGGCCACAGCCCAGATGGAAGAGCGTCTGCAGGACACTATCACAAACTTCTCTCCAAGCAGCACTCTGCCGCTGGCAGACGGGGTGCTGGGCTTCATCCACCACCAGATCATCGAGCTGGCCCGCGACTGCCTGGCAAAGTCCCAGGGAGCTCTCATCACCTCCCGCTACTTCATGGAGCTGCAGGAAAAACTCGAGAAGATGCTCCGAGATGTGAGTACGCAGCAGTTCCCTGCCCGCTCATCTCCTGAGGCCACCGATAGATGCCTGGCTTCTGTCTTCTCTCCGGCAGGCTCAGGAGCGTTCAGAGAGCGAGGAGGTGAAGTTCATTGACCAACTGGTGAGGAAGCTGCTGATCATCATCTCCCGTCCTGCTCGCCTTCTGGAGTGCCTGGTAAGACATGGCAGCTCCTCATGTGCCTTCTCTCATGGTCCGCACCTGCCTGAAGAGGAGGCTTTGCCTCTCTGGGTGGGCGCAGACCATGAAAGACAAGGCATCTTCTCACCACCTTGCCTGGTCTGCCATGGGAACTGCTGCTCCTCACCATCCTGGCCAGGCTGTAGCAAGGAGCTAAGACCATTCCTAGCATTAAAGCCATTTCTCGGAGGGGAGAAGCTGGTTTTTCCTAGTGGTGTAGGGAGATGTGAACTTCTTGGGAAGCTTTCTCATCAGTTTTCAGGGTTTTTTTTTTTAGCTGTTGCACTGAATTTCTAAAGCACTCGCCTTTGTGCTGTGGGTCCTGCAGCTGGAAGAAGGAGCTCATGGGGCTTCATTTTTTTCCATCAACTCTTTACATTGGGAATGATGGTAGAAACAGGAGCAGAGCATTTTGCTTTCTTCTGCAAGCATCCAGAGCCTGTCCCCAATTACAGATGTCACCTGCAAGTCTTAGAGGAAAGGCTTAACTTTGCAAAGTCTTGCTCCTCAACTGTTCTTGGTTTTCCCCATTCAGGAATTTGACCCGGAGGAGTTTTACCATCTTCTGGAAGCTGCAGAAGGACATGCCAAAGTTGGCCAAGGAATAAAGACTGATATTCCCCGGTATATCATCAGCCAACTGGGGCTCGTCAAGGACCCGCTGGAAGGTAGGGAACAGCTTGGGTTGGTGGCCCCAAGGTCTGCAGCAGGATGTGGACTCCCAGTTTGGCCACTGGCAAGCATGAACAAACACTGGGAGGTGGCAGGGACACCAGCAGGGCTGAGCTGGTGTCATGGGGTGGGTCACAGCAGGACGAGGACAGTGTCCAGGTCTCCCGGCCAGCCCCACATCACTCGTTATTGCTCCCAACACATTCAGCAAAGTAGATTAAGCTCAAGAACGCTTAATCCATAGGAAGCCACGGCCTTGCGGGGGGAAGCATAATCCCTGAAGAACCCAGGAATGACTATGGAAAAAAGAGAATTACGTAAATGTTTAACCTTGTGTTGAACCTCTTTATGCCATGACCTGAATTTCTCTGTACAATAGCTCAAGCAAAGTGTTTGGCTAAATCCCCACAAGTTGGGAGGGAAATCCCAAGTTTGGAGGGAAAGTGGTTGGTGGGGGGTTATTTTGGTGGGGGTTCAGCATGAAGAAGGTCAAAACCATCCCTGTCTTCTGCAGAAATGGTCCAGCTGGATCACTTTGACAGCGGGAACACCATCACACCGGAGAACGATGACACCTCTGAGGTGAGTATGGTCCTACCTGCATGTCCCACCTGCTGCCTCCAGCTTTGTCCTGCTTCACCCCACACCAAAGCTCCTTGCAGCAGCTCCTCTGCTATCTTAGGCTGGGAGGTGTTAATTTGGGTTGTCCCCAAGGGTGACTGCTGTATTCAGGTGTAATATCTCACAGTCCCTCAGCTGCCTTCTTCAGTGGACAGAGCTCAGAGTGGGCACTTGATCTGCAGAGCATCTTGGTCTTCTGGTTTGGGGTTTGTGGCTGGAGAGGGCTCAGGGAGGGATGTCCTCTGGCAGCAAGGAGCACTCAGAGGTGATACGTGATGGTGCTCGGTGAATTCCTGCCTGCACTCAGAGCATCGGCACACCTTTCGTGTCTTCTTCAGAGCCAGCCTTCGGCCACCGTTCCTCGGAGGAAGCCCTGCGAGGGGGACTTTGAGACGATCAAGCTGATCAGCAATGGGGCTTACGGGTGAGTTGGGAGGTTCATAACACTTGTCTCCATCTGTAAATGTCTCCAGAGTCCTCCCTGTCCAAGCACTGCCGAGCTGCATGGTCAGTCCTGGTGGTTGGAGGACGTGTTTTGAGGTCCAGCCTCTCTTAGGGCCGTGTACCTGGTGAGGCACAGGGAGACGCGGCAGCGCTTTGCTTTGAAGAAAATCAACAAGCAGAACCTCATCCTGAGGAACCAGATCCAGCAGGTGTTTGTGGAGAGGGACATCCTCACCTTCGCGGAGAACCCCTTCGTGGTCAGCATGTTCTGCTCTTTCGAGACAAAGCGACACCTCTGCATGGTGATGGAGTATGTGGAAGGTGAGAACGGGATTCAGTGCTGGAGGGAGGGGGCAATACCAATGTCTGAGCACTGAGGACACCACCCGGACATGTCCTACCCTGCTTTGCTCCAGGGAGTGGAGGGAAGCATGAGGAGATGCTTTGGTGATCCTGAGTCTCACCTTGATGAAGGTGGTGGCCATGCTCACCTAGGAGAGCGTTTGTGCCCCATGCCCAGGGATCAATGCTGCTCCAAGGGATGGGAGGGTCTGGCTGGGAACCTGCTTGCCAGGAGAGGCAGCATAGCCCTGCCCGCTGACCTCCCTGCCTTCTCTGAGCCCCCCATGCTCAGGAGGACCCATATCCCCACAGGAGGGGATTGTGCCACGTTGCTGAAGAACATGGGCCCACTGCCCGTCGACATGGCGAAGATGTACTTCGCCGAGACCGTTCTCGCACTGGAGTATCTCCACAACTATGGCATCGTCCACCGGGACCTCAAACCCGACAAGTGAGGATGTGGGTCAGGTCTGAACAAGGACTGGGTTGGGTTTGGGTGGGGATGGGAGAGGGACTGATCCAAGCCAAGAGGGTAAGGCAGAATGAGGTCATGGGTTCCAGTGCCCAAAGACCTGGTTCTGGGCCGTTGCACTAGGACCAGAGGTCTTGGGGTCTGGCTAGTCCTGCCCAGGTCTCCCCAGAAGCAAATGGCATCATCACAGGGCATCTGTCTTCTCTTGCAGTTTGCTCATCACCTCCATGGGCCACATAAAGCTGACAGACTTTGGTCTGTCAAAGATCGGCTTGATGAACATGACCACGAACCTCTATGAAGGCCATATGGAGAAGGACACTCGGGAGTTCATGGACAAGCAGGTAGGAGGTCCCGCTCCGCTTGGCCAATCTGCCATCACCAGGGACCAGGATAGCCTCGGGACTTGTTGCAAAGGTCATTGCAGAGGTGTCAGCCGCTGCTTCGCATGCAGGTGTGTGGCACTCCAGAGTACATCGCCCCAGAAGTCATCCTCATACAGGGCTACGGGAAGCCCATCGACTGGTGGGCCATGGGCATCATCCTCTACGAGTTCCTGGTGGGCTGCGTCCCATTCTTTGGAGACACCCCCGAGGAGCTCTTCGGGCAGGTCATCAGCGGTGAGTGCTGGTGGCAACTTTGCTCCTCGGTTTGCTCTTCCCAGCAGTCATGGCTCGTCCTTAACTCGTGGAGAGCTTCATTCCTTCATTTCATACTCGGCTGAATGGCAAGGAGGCTCCTCAAGCTTTGATTTCCTGGTTTGGGAGGATGCTTTCATCTGCTGCGGCTCCTGCAGGACTTTCCTCTTGCCCAGAAGTGACTTTTCCTGTGACCTTGCATCGTCACAGCTACCGCCATGTCCAAACTCTTCCAGCCACTCCAATCTCCTTTTCATTTTTCCTTGCAGATGAAATTATGTGGCCAGAAGGGGACGAGGCTCTTCCCGCAGACGCCCAGGACCTGATCACACGGTTGCTGAGACAGTGTCCCCTCGAGCGCTTGGGCACCGGTACGTGTGGCAGCCCCGTACAGTGCTCGGGGGGTGACCTGGCACCCTGAGTCATGTCAAGCCATTTTCTGAAACCAAAGCATGTCCTGCTGCGTTGAGGATGATTGGAGGAGGTCCTCTGCTCCGGGCTCACCCCAGGAAAGCAGGACAGGGATCTGATCCATCCTATTTAAAGCCATTTGCTCTGCACAGAGGAGAGACCGTGCTGTTTGGGATGGAAGCAGAAGCATCCCTAGTCCTGCCCTGTCCCCCTGACGCGGGTTTCTCTGCCTGGCAGGGGGTGCGCACGAGGTGAAGCACCATTCCTTCTTTCTCCACCTGGACTGGAATGGGCTGCTGCGGCAGAAGGCTGAGTTCATCCCCCAGCTGGAGTCAGAGGATGACACCAGCTACTTCGACAGTGAGGCCAAATCCATCCCCTTTTCCCCTGCTTCTGCCAATTCATTATCCTAACTGCAGGTCAAATACTCCCATGGGAGATGAAAATCTGCTGGGTGAAGTTGGTCACTTTACAACCAAAGTCCTGAAACAGATGCAATCCTGTTTCAAGGCTGCTCAGCCTTACCGAAAGCCTTACTTTCTCACCCCAAAACTTCCCTGGGATTTGGAAACGGGCTGTCAGCCACAATACAGCTCCCCATTGCTGCAGGTCCCACCGGGGCCGTGTGGGCAGGCAGGATGCAGTGTGTTGCAGGCAGGGTGATGGCCCTGCCTGCTCTGGCTCTTGCTTTCAGCTCGCTCCGAGAGGTACCGCCACTTGGATTCGGAGGATGAAGAAACCAACGACGAGGAATCGTCCGTGGAGATCGGGCAGTTCTCCTCCTGCTCCCATCGCTTCAGCAAGGTGCTCCAATCCCTCCTCTGGCATCCAAAATCATGGGCACCACAGCCGGCACGGTTGTGCAAGAACACCTGGATTCCCGAATTTCTGCTCCTTGCTGACAGCTCATCTCCTCCTCAGGTGTACAGCAGCTCCGAATTCCTGGCAGCTCACTCCAACCTCAGCCTCTCGTCCTCTGATCGGAGTCAAGGCGAGGATAAAGAGGAGCGATGGGACAGGCACTCGGGAGATGAGGACAGGAGCCGGCTGGCGGGCACAGAGCCTCGGTGCGTGGTGAGATGGGGGATGCCACACTAATGTGGGTTTGTGCCAGCATCAAGGGTTTGTACCAGCACCGAGGGGTTGCAGGGGCATCAGTGGGATGTGTCCTGGGGTGCTGCAGTGGCTTGGTGCCGTCCCCCTCGCGCATCTTTGGTTGTCCCGAGCCCTCCTGCTCTCCCTGCACAGGCTCCGCTCCTGGACGTCCTGCAGCTCCACGCCATACACTTCCCGGCATGAGCGAAGCCGCAGCCCTGCTGCGCTGCCCAGCACCTACAGCCTGGACACCATGCCCAAGTTTGCCTTCTCCTCGGAGGATGAAAGCCCTTGCGTGCCCTCCTCCAAGCCAGAGAGACCCAAGTTTGTGCTGGGAGACCCCGATGCGGGGACCAGTGGTGCAGTGAAGCCGTCGGCGTTATCTGGTGTGTAGGCTGCAGATGCCAGTGTGGGATGCTGCAGGGGCAGCCAGGGTCCCACACGGTGTGGGGTGGCTTCTCCATGTCCCCAAACTCTCCCTCTTCCCCTCTACACAGCTGATCTCGTCAGCCTGAATCGCATCCGCCTCCGGAGCAACAGCACCGGCACCAAAAACTCGACTCCCCGGGGCTTGGAGCCAGGCGGGAGCCGACGGCTGAACAGCCAGAAGGACATGCCAGATGGGCAGAGAGCCACACGGGGTGGCCGCGTCCCCAAATCCGCCTCAGTCTCAGCCCTGTCCCTCATCATCACATCAGGTCTGTGTGCTGCACTGTTTATCCTGCCGGATGGCGGCTACCACGTGGTTTTCCTGGGCTAAGCTGCCTTTTCCTGCTTGCAGACGACTTCAGCGGCAGTGCCCTGATGAGCCCCATCTCCCCCCACTCCCTCTCGTCCAACCCCTCTTCCCGTGACTCCTCCCCAAGCCGAGATTCATCCCTCACCATCACCAGCCTGCGGCCCCCCATCATCATCCACAGCTCGGGCAAGAAGTACGGCTTCACCCTGCGAGCCATCCGCGTCTACATGGGGGACAGCGACGTCTATACCGTCCACCATATGGTCTGGGTATGTGGCCTGGGATCCCTGTGGGGAGGGGCCGGCACTGCCCCAGGCACTGTGTTTCCCGATGGGAAAACCCTGGGAGGAAACTTAGGCTTGCATCTGAATAAAATCTTGGTCTTTTGATTGCAGAGCGTGGAAGAGGGGAGCCCTGCGCAGGAAGCGGGGCTGAGAGCGGGCGATCTCATTACACACGTGAACGGCGAGTCAGTGCTGGGTTTAGTTCACCGGGACGTCGTGGAGCTGCTGCTGAAGGTAAGTGACTGGCACCACGCTGCTTGCCTGGCTGGCTCCCGGCACAGGTGCACTGGTCCTGCAGCTCCCCAGCATCACCTCCACCTACAGCCAAGGTGGGAGCTGGTTCAGAGCCAGTGCTTAGGCTGTAGCAACTCGTTTTCCTCCCCTCAGAGCGGGAATAAAGTGGCCCTGCGGACCACTGCCCTGGAGAACACCTCCATTAAAATCGGCCCTGCTCGGAAAAATAGTTCCAAGACGAGAATGGCACGGAGGAATAAAAAGAGCAGGAAAAGGGACAGCCAGGACAGGTAGGTAGAACCAGGGTGGGATAAAGTAGCATTTGTCCTGGCATGTGCCGTACTGGAGGGGATGCTCCAGCTCTGCCATACTGGGGATCCAACAGGGTCCGGTCCTGCTGGCACCAGCTCGGCAGAGTCGGGGCGATCAGCTTTAAGGAGAAGCCAAGGCTCTTCCTGTCCCCACCTTTGTCCCCCTCCCTGCAGGAGAAAAACCCTTTTCAAAAAGATCTCCAAGCAGTCGTCGGTCCTGCACACCAGCCGCAGCTTCTCCTCTGGTCTCCATCACTCGTTGTCCTCCAGCGAGAGCCTCCCGGAGTCCCCCACGCACAGCCTGTCCCCAGGTCCCACAACACCCTGCCGCAGCCCTGCTCCCGACCTGCCCCCAGGTACCCCAACCCGCGGCGGGGGGCTGGATATTAGCTCCGGGCATGGCGGGGATGCCATGTGTCCCTCCATCCCTCGTGGTGACCTGTTTCTCTTTGTGCGGCAGATGCTGTGTCCCCGCAGAGCACCTCTCCCTCTTCCAGCACCCCAACGTCACCCGCTGGCCACGTGCGCCCCAGCTCCCTGCACGGGCTGGCACCCAAACTGGGTGGGCAACGCTACAAAGTGGGACGTCGCAAATCCACCAGCAGCATCCCCCCCTCGCCCCTCGCCTGCACCCCTTCCTCCGCCCAGCGCCCACCTTCTCCCCAACGCTCCCCATCTCCGCTCCCAGGGTACCCCAAAACCCCCCATTCCTTCCAGGGCAAGACCCTATCCCCCCCCACCATCGTCCGGCAGAGCTCACGACCCCGCAGCGCCGACTGTCCCCGCTCCCCGCTCCTCAAACGTGTCCAGTCGGCCGAGAAGATCGTCACCATCCTGGCAGAGAAGAAAACCAGCGGCGGCCGCAAGCTGGGGCTGGAGATGCCTGCGATGGACGGGGAGGCCACTGGGGAGGGCGAAGCACTGGTGTACCCCGGGGAGCACGGTTATCACCCCGCTGGCTGCCGGCTGGGGGACAGGCACGACCGGGACCAGGAGATGGTGGTCATGCGGCGCTTGAACCTCTCCGAGCGTCGGGACTCCTTCAAGAAGCAAGAAGCAGTTCAAGAAGTGAGCTTCGATGAGCCAGAGCCAGTGCCAGCAAACGAAGAAGGCAGCAAGAGCGAAGCCGGGCAGGGCACAGCTCTCTGGTGCGGTGGCACGGCTGGCACAGAAGCGAAGCCGAAGCCCAACCCGGTCCCGCAGATTGCGGTGCAGGGCTCCGAGAGCGATGAGCAGGAGCCGGCAGTGGCCGAGTGGGAATGCCAGGGCTCCTACCCCATCCGCAATGCCGAGCAGCTGGATGGCAGCATCTCCTCACTGCACTGGGATGGATGCGAGCATCAGGACCGTGGCTCCCGGCAGCACCGGAACTGCAGGGAGAGAGCAACTGGCCACTGGCAACCACCGCGGGTGCCGCCGGCACTGCCGGCACGGGGCCAGGAGCCGGCGGGTGCTCAGCTCCCAGCACCCCGGGGCAGCACGTGGAGTGGGGCCAAGCATGCCTGAGCCCCACGCCAGCACCCGGGGATGGTTCAGGCTCCCCGTGGCATCCCACCGCCTCCCTGAAAAACCCATCCTGCGTGGCATATCCATGAGATAAGCATCCCCGGAGCCGTTTTGGACGTTGGCGCTGGCCGGGCTGGCTGCGCCCCGGCACTTCGCCTCCCCCGAAGGCTTTTTGTACTCCCCAAAAGATGCTCATATTTTTATAGAGACGCGGGAGCTTTTCCGGTGGCGGTGTTTCCCCGGCAGCGCCCCAATCTTTGTGTATAGAAGGGACTTGATGCAAATATTCATTAATTAATTTATTACTTTTATAAGCTAAACGGGCAGTGCAGGACCATCGCAGAGTCCAACCCGGCCCGGGGGGGTCCCAGGATTTTCTGTGTGGCTCCCAGCTCCCAGCCGGATGACACGATGTTTTCTAACCTTGCAAAGACCCACTTGCTTTTCCCCACTTTTTAACTTCAGTTTTAGCTGGAAACACCCCAAATCTCCTAAGAAATCCCTGTCAGGGGGGTAGTTGTAGTATTAAAAAAAAGCCCAAACCCACATCAACATCTCCCAAACGCTGGCGGTCCGAGCTGGGATGCCTATGGGTGATTTTATGTGCATATGGTTCATCATATAACAATGCGTAGGGTTCATTTTAGAAGCGTATGGTGGATGTAAAGGTTTTAATTTTTTTACCTGGAGCCTTTTGGAGCCACCTGGCTCCATTGGCCCTTCCAGGTGGGAAAAGCGGAGACCTCCCCGTGGGGTCAGCAATCAGATGTGAATATTAAGGGGATTTTTAGGGTCGGTTTTTGCTCTTTGCATTTCTTCTACCACCACATCCCACGGTGTTCATCGGTCGGTACATACGGACATCCGTAAAAAGCCAGTATTTCTTTTTTTTGTTTGTTTGTTTGTTTTTTAAAAAAAAAAAACCCAGCCCAGCGAGCGCCTGTGCTGCTGCTTCATTTGTAATTTGGAAATTTCACCCCCCTCTTTCCCGCTGTTGCTTTTTATTCAACAAGCTACGGCTCAACCTTTCATTCCCCCCCCCCCCGCCATTTCTACTGTTTTCTATGATATAAATGTTTCCATTTGATAATGCATGTACTGGCTTTTCCACCCGCCGCGGTTTGCCGCCCTGGTGCTTTGAGCACCGTGCCAGTGATGGAGGGGGGGGGCCCATCCCTGGTTTGCTGAACCCCCTGCCATCAAGCATCGCTGTGCCCACCGGCGAGTGCATCTCCTACCCTGAAGCAGCCGGTGGATTATTTTTGGCTGCGTGTTGGATTTTGTGCACGTGCGGTTTGTGCCAGGCTCTGTATCCTGCTTCTTCCCCCATTAAACCGGCGCCGTTTACCTCCCCAAAACGAGCAGCCGGAGCTGCTTGGCATTTCCTTTGCTTCTTCCTCCGCCGCCTGTATTAAGGTCTCAGGAAGGCAGCATGGTTTGGGGGAGACACCGGGCACCCCATGCCCACCAGCACCATGGGAAGGGGATTCAGCCACTCACCAGTGGCATGGATATGGCAGGAAAAGGATCTTTTTTTTTTTTAATGGAAAATGTCTTAAAAGCCAAGGGGACCATGTCTTCCTGCTCAGCGGTCGGCTCTGTTCTTACCTTCGGGAAGTTTTATGTTGTATTAAAATTGTTCCTTGCAATGACCCGCGGCATGGTGTCTGCAGCCGGGGGGGCTGGGTTTGGCACTGCCTGCACCGGAGCAGTGCCCGCTGCATGGGGTGATGGTGAGGGGTAAATGGGGGCTGGTGGGTGCTGGAGCTGCCCCTGCTCGCCTGGGGCTCTGCTCGCGTGGCAGGTGGGGAGGGCTGGGGGAAGCGGCCCTGCCAGCAGCACCGAGCCTGGCACCGAGCCTGGCTCCCGGGCCTGGATTGTGGGTGCCCGGTGCAGTGTGCGGTGCCCGGTGCAGCACCCAATGTCTGCAGTGCCCACTGCAGTACCCAGGGCAGTACCCAGTGCAGGGCCCGGTGCCCGGTGCAGTCCCGGTGCCCAATGCAGTGCCTCATGTCTGCAGTACCCCATGGCACAGCACCCAATGCCCGGTGCAGTCCCGGTGCTGTGCCCCGTGCCCCGTGCCCAGTGCTGTCCCGGTGCTGTCCCGGTGCAGTCCCGGTGCTGTGCCCCATGCCGTGCCCCGTGGCCGGTGCAGTCCCGGTGCTGTGCCCTGTGCCCCATGCCCGGTGCAGTCCCGGTGCAGTCCTGGTGCTGTGCCCCGTGCCCGGTGCAGTCCCAGTGCAGCCCCGGTGCTGTGCCCCGTGCCCGGTGCTGCCCCGGTGCTGTGCCGGTGCTGTGCCCCGTGCCCCGTGCCCCGTGCCCGCTGCTGCCCCGGTGCAGTCCCGGTGCTGTCCCGGTGCTGTGCCCCGTGCCCGGTGCTGCCCCGGTGCTGTCCCGGTGCAGTCCCGGTGCTGTCCCGGTGCTGTGCCCCGTGCCCCGTGCCCGGTGCCCGGTGCAGTCCCGGTGCTGTCCCGGTGCTGTGCCCCGTGCCCCGTGCCCGGTGCTGCCCCGGTGCAGACCCGGTGCAGTCCCGGTGCTGTGCCCCATGCCCCGTGCCCGGTGCTGTCCCGGTGCAGTCCCGGTGCTGTCCCGGTGCTGTGCCCCGTGCCCCGTGCCCGGTGCTGCCCCGGTGCTGTCCCGGTGCTGTGCCCCGTGCCCCGTGCCCGGTGCCCGGTGCAGTCCCGGTGCAGTCCCGGTGCTGTGCCCTGTGCCCGGTGCAGTCCCGGTGCAGTCCCGGTGCTGTCCCGGTGCTGTGCCCCGTGCCCCGTGCCCGGTGCCCGGTGCAGTCCCGGTGCTGTCCCGGTGCTGTGCCCGGTGCCCGGTGCAGTCCCGGTGCAGTCCCGGTGCTGTCCCGGTGCTGTGCCCCGTGCCCCGTGCCCGGTGCCCGGTGCAGTCCCGGTGCAGTCCCGGTGCTGTGCCCTGTGCCCGGTGCAGTCCCGGTGCAGTCCCGGTGCTGTCCCGGTGCTGTGCCCCGTGCCCCGTGCCCGGTGCCCGGTGCAGTCCCGGTGCAGTCCCGGTGCTGTGCCCCGTGCCCGGTGCAGTCCCGGTGCAGTCCCGGTGCGGTGCCCGATCCGCGGGCCCGGTGCCCGCCGCTAGGTGGCGCCGCCGCGCTCTCCCGCAGCCCGGTTCGCCGGTGGCGCCGGTTCCCTTCGGCTCCTTCCGGAGTCGCTCGGGCGGGGGGGGCGTGGCCGGAGAAGAGGCGTGGCCTCTGAGTCTTCGGACAGTTTCGTTCCTCTCCGTCAATTGTCGGGTGTTTCCGGGGCGGGTTCGGGCCGTTCCGGCGGTGTTCGGGCCCTTTCCCAGGCTGCCGCCGGGCCGGGAGGCAGGAGCGGGCTGGAGGCGAGTGGCGGCGGCGGATGGGGCTGGCGGAGAGGTGGGCCGGGGCCGGGGCCGGGGCCGGGGCCGGGGCCGGGGGAGAGGCGGGCCGGGACCGGGGGAGAGGAGCTGGGAGCGGGGCGCCGGGGTCGGAGCCAGCCCCCGGGCCTGGCGGTCGGGCCGGCGCCGGGACCCGCGGGGATCGCGGCACCTCAGCGTGAGGCGCCCGGGGGTCCCTGGCTCGGAGCCCCCCGGGCCGAGGCTCTGCCCCCTCTCCGGGGTCAGCACCGGGGCTGTCGCCGTCCCCCTCCCCGTGGTGCCACCGCGGGGTGCCCCGCTGCCAGGGCCGCGCCACCCCCGGGCCGGCCCTGTCCCCCCGCCCCGAGGTGCCAGCGCTGTCCCTGTCCCCTCCCTGTGCAAGGGCTGTGCCCCCCGCTCCCCCCCCGGGCTGTCCCCAGCACCGGGAGCTCTGTGCCACCCCCCCTGCAGCGGTGCCAGCGCAGGGACCCCCCCCTTGGCTGGGTGCCTGGGCACCCTCTCGGGGTGGCAGAGCCGGAGAAAAGCAGCCCGTCGGGGCTGCACGGCTCCAGCCCGGGCTACGGGCTCGTCCCCACCGCGGATCTGCCCCGGCAGACCCCACGCTGGGGTCGGATGGCCCAGGGATGCGCCTGTCCCTCTGGATGTGCCGGAGTCCGGACCGGGGTGGCTGTGGCTTTGCTGGCTCTAGACGCAGTTGCCCCCAAGCCCTGGCTCTGGGATGGTGGCCAGCCCACCTCTTTCCAGTGAGGTTTGTGCTCTGTGTCTTCTCTAATGCTGGGGATGTTCCTCAGCCCCTTGAAGAGGGAGTTTACCGTGGTCGCGTACCTCCCAAACTGAGGGCCTGTGTTCAATGGGAAATAAAAGCTGGGGGGGAAATCCTGTCTAAAATGAGCTCTGCGAGAGCTGCAGAGAGCTGAAGCGGCACCAGCATTGCGCCTTTCGGCACCCCTGCCCGGCGTGGCAGAGGAATGGCCGCCTCTCCTCTCCATTAATGCATGGCTTTTATTTCCCGAGCAGCTCTTAAAGCCACTGGGGAACTGGCCCTGTGACTTTGTGAGAGCAGAGAATGGAGACAGCTGAGTAAATATAGCCTAAATCACTGCTTTCCTGGCCATTCCCCTGCCCTTCCCTAACACGCGAAGGGCTGGTGTGTCCCCGAGGCTGGGTTGGCCTCTGCTCTAGTCATCGACTCTTCCATGATGTGGGAAAGTCCAAGCGATGGTTTGGTTTCTTTGGTGACTCTCTTCTCTGACGTGGGCAGACCACGCTTTGATCTGCCCGTGCGGTTCATGGCGAGGCTTCGGTCCTCCTAAAGGTGATCGCTGCCCCAAACCCTCGGTTTTTAACTCGCTAGAACAAGGTTTTAAGCACACAGGAAAATGCTTTCTGCCCGCAGTTGGGTCTTGCTGGACAAAAACTCTGGGTTGGAAGAGAAACCGCGGCTCAGCTGGAATGTGGCGAGGAGCAGAGTGGCTTGTGGAGACAGTTTGGAGCCGTGTCAGAGCGCCGGCGCTTCACTCCGAGTGCTGGGGTGTGTTTACAGAGAAAAAGAGTATTTATAATATCGAGGGCTCTTTTAATTCCTCTGGGAATATCTGGAACCGCAGCTTGGAGCTAAATAACCAAGTAATGGAAGATAAAAAGCAAACAGAGGAAGGGACAGTGGATTTCTCCAGTTGGAAGGTCTTGCTCTCTCAACCAGTACCCGAATAATGTTGGTCTGCTAACGTAGTTACTGCTAACCTTGTAGGCTACTTCATGCGATTGCTGCGCTGTGCAGAGCTGCTAATAAATCATCATATAAATTCCAAATACCCCGGGGAATGTGCTTCTAAGCAGATGAGTTAGCAAGAGCAGTTGGATTTTTTTTTTAATGCACTCAGCTTTTTTTAGAACTGTAATTTTTGAGGGAAGTAGCCAAAATACAGCTCCCCAGTTTATTTCTGGGGAAAAAAAAAAAAAAAAAAAAACAAACCCAAACCAACAAAAAATCCCAAAACCCAAAAAAAACCCCAAACAAAAAAAAAACCTAAATCCTGACCCATGAATGCTCCTAACATGGAAGTAGTGTGTTCTTGCTGCTTGGGTGCTGGTGTAAAGGGAGCCTGGAGCAAAGGGACGGTGCTGGTGTAGGGCGTTTGGTCCTTCTCTGCTCGGTGCCGGTGTGTAAAAGTCTCCGGCCAAGTAAAAGGCTCTTGCGATGAGGAGGAGAAAGTCCCTGAGGTGGGTGAGACAGGACGGGCTTCACCTGAAGCAAGAAAGTCCGATGTCAGGAGAAACCCTCAGGACAGTAAGAGAAGTCTTGGAGTAGGTCTGCGGATTGCCTAGGTGCTCTCGGGTTGTCCAGCCTTTGAGGGGGAGGGTGCCGAGACCTCCAGTTGTCTCTCAAAAACGAGGTAGGTATCAGTCATCCGAAGGCAGGGATTTATTAGGCTCCTCGGGTCCCTGCTAACAGTAACATTCACTTTTTCAGTGAAATGTTTCAGATATTCCTTCACTTCCTTGGGCTTCAGTGAATAAAGCAAAATATTTAATGAAATGTAAGCCTGAGCCGCAGATGCTCTGTATCCTCAGCAAAGAGCAGCTGGTGGCCACGGGCAGGATGCTGCTACTCCTCAGGCTCTGTTTCTGGCTGCATGGGAAGCATTTCTTGGTGAGAAAAGAGGTGAAAATGGCCTCTGCTGTGATGTGGTTGCTCCAAGGACAGCAGGCCTGGCTTGGGCACGGCTTACGGCATAACTCGGCTCCCCTGCTGCTTTTCTCTGTTTGGAGGGAAATACCAGCTGGTTTGGCAGCGCCGTGGCCATTGCCAACCCAGGAGCGCGAGCACCCAGCACGGCTCTGGCTCTTCTCCCTCCTCTGGCCACTTCCCTGGGGGCAGCTGGTGGAGCGTGTCCAGCTCCGCTTCCCACCCGCCCCAGCTCCCTGCAGCCTCATCCTGCTCTTTCCCCTGGGGCTCGTCGTGCCATTGCCACGTCCGCCACGGCGTCACTCGTGGCTCAAGCCTTGCGAGTCGTCATTCAGGCTCTTCGGCGGGCCAGGGAGAGAGCTGGCCCGGGAAGCTGCCCGCAAGCACAGGGGATTGCTGTGCTGTCTGTCCTGAATTATAAACCAGGGGTTCCCAAGCTCTCACCCTCCCCGCCCCGGTACTGCTCGATGGTTCGGGTGCTTGTGGGCGCAGCGTGACCCACGGCGTGCTCGGCACTGCTGGCTTCTGCCGCTCTGGCAGGGTGCAAGGCCAGCAGAGCTGCCCTGGCTGCATAGGTCAGAAAGACTCTGATGCGTTGTCACGATAGGGCATGATGTGACAGGCGGTTCTGTGTCCATTTCTATTTCCATCCCTAGTTGCAGTGTCCTATTTTCTCTTTTTATTAAAGGAAAGGTTTGTTTTCAGTGTTTGTAACCCATTAACATGTAGCATTTTACAGTTCAAAACTGGATTTGGTGGTTTTTAGCTTGCCCAGGATCTGACATAACTTGGAAAGATTTGAGCTCTGTAGATTGTTGTAAGCATATTCTTCTTTTAAATATTTTTATGCATTCTTTTGCCTCAGTGGAAGGAAAGTAACACTCAGTCTCTCTTCAAGTCAAGCTGCACTTTGAACTGCGCTTGGAACTGGGTTAAAAAGCACAGGAACCACATTTGAAACGTTAAGATGCTTTTATTTATGTGCTGGGCACACACAAAAAGACTCGTAATGTGTTTTTTGTTTCAAACCGATGTATTAAACAAAGAAAGTATTGACAGCAGTTAATGAATCAAGGGATTGTTTCTGGGCGCTGAGATAGATTTACCAAAGGTATTTAGATGTCTGATGCTTGGGATTTTCAGAGCAGCCTAAGCAAGTGCTCGCCAGCACGGACACACGAGGTTCCTCTCCGAAAGCTAAGTGAACCTGGAGCCGGGCCCAGCCTGAAATCTTTTGGCAAGCTGCTCCCTCTCTCTTGCACACGCAGAGCCCCGGCTCGGAGGTGTGCTTTCCAGCCGACAGGCTCGTGCATGTCCCGGGCTCTCAGCGCTGCCTTCCCTCCAAAGAGCTGTTTCAGGGTTTTGGGAAGCGTGCATTCCCTCTACGCAAAGACACGCCGATCTGGTCAGCTGCTCTCCGTGGGGCGCAGAGCTTTCCTGCAGCGGCTGCCATCCTGCACGCGCAGCTCAGCCTGGGAAGCTGCTCGCTGGGTCCGTGGCAGGATGGAGGACAAGGGTTTCCCCTGGAGAGGACAGTGTTGGCGTTAGCCATGTGGATTTGGGTTTCCTGGGGGGCTCCTCACCCCCATTTGTGGGCACTTGATCCCCATACGGGCTGAGTGTGGGGAAGGCAGGTGAGGCTGCTCCAGGACCAGTCTGGCTCGGAGTATTCTTTTGTGTGCCCAGTGAATGCAGAGAGCAGAGTGGCACAGAGCTCTGCGCTCCCAGCGCAGGGAAGGAGACTGGAAGGAGTCGACGGAGCAGGAGCTGTGGGACCTACTCTTTGGAGAGACTCGGCACTCTGGAGCAACTCTCTCCTCTTCCCACCCCTCCATGTAGGTTTGCTTTTTTAAAAGCTACTGGACAAGTTTGCCAGGGCTGAGCGTTTTGTCCTTCCAGCCTCTTCGGTTGCACCGGCTTGTCTGAGGCACCTGGAGTCGGGGCTGGGATCTGCAGGTGGAAGCTGGGGAGGTGCCTGCAGGGGAGCATCGACCCCGCTGGGTTTGGGCTCTGCTGCCTTGGGGTGCATTACGGGGTCTGTCCTCTCCGGGAGGAGCGGGAGCTGCCGGCACCTTTCCCAGCAGGCAGCGGCCGCTCGGGCCCCTGGCAGTCAGACAGTGCCCCCGGCGCTGCCGACTCGGCTCCGTCGGACCCTGACAGGCAGCGTTCAGAGGGGCGAGGGGCAGGCAGTGAGCCTGGCCATAAATCTCTCTTTATATTCTGGATTATGAAGTAATATTTTCCTGGCTGGGGCTGGTTGGATTGGGGAAATGCGGGCTCTGCTGCGAGTTCCCTGCGGCTGCCGTCCCACCACAGTGGGAGCTTGCATGGCGGCTGTGCTGGGATGTGCTGCTTCTCCCAGAAATGTCCCCTCTACCCAGGGTCTCTCCATAAGTCCTGCAGCCTGGTGTTGCTCCTGGAGCTCCAGAGAAGCTCTCTGCTGACCCGGATCGGCTCAATCCTGTTCCCCACTCGCCGCCGGAGCCTGGCTGCAAGTGTCCCTACCTCCCTGAGGGCAGCGCCTGCTCACTCATAGCAAAGACAGCCCAGCTGGGATGCTTGCCGGAGCTCAGGCAACTAGCGCGGGCCCTGGCTGTTGCACAGGTTTCATGTGCCACGGCCTTTTTGTGCCTTTCTTCTTTGTCAAGGGAAGAAGCCCGCAGCGTGGGGCTGGGCTGGAAAGCCTGGCTGCAGAGAGGTAAAGCCAGCTCTTTACACAGGACTCGCACCGATCTCGGACTTTCTGGTAGCGTGCAGGGGCGGTAGCACGTGCAGGAGGAAAGCGGGGCTTGTAGCTGATGTGAACTGTAACGTGTTGCTGACCCGAAAGGGTTATTTTGAAATACTGCAGATCACCAACGTTAGTGCCTCTTGCAGAGTCCAGCCAGCGGTTGGAGCAGCCTTGGCTTTGTGCCACGCTTGGTTGTGCATTGACCCCGCTGGGAAGGGTGCCCTGGCTCCCTTTGACTCCTCGCCTCCCTCTGCGGAGGCTCCTGCAGCCCTGAGAAGCGCCTTCCTGCTCGCTAATAGTTTTCAGATGAGACTCAAGCGTTTGAGCTGGGATTGGTGGTTTCTGGGCCAAAACAGCTCGAGCCATTAATAGGACCTGCAGCGTTTCAGCAGGCCTGGGGTGTCCCTGGGAAGGCTGGTTTCTGGTTGCACCGGTGCCTTGTAGGTCCGGTCCTTGGTCGCATGCCATGGCTGCGGGAACTGGAACGCTGAGATTTGCCTGGGGGAGGTGGAAAACTGGCCTGTGCGGCCGGGAGGGGATGGGAAAAGAGGACGTGCTCGGCTGGTGGGAATGCCCCAGCTCACACATCCCTTCAACAACATGTTATAACCCAGGTTTGTTCTTTTTGGTGGATTTCTGGGCAGGGCAGGCAGCATATTCTTCAATTTCTCTCTGAATAGCTGAAAGGCAGTTAGCAGCTCGAAGCAGACTTCAAGGCTTCTAAAGATCATTTTAACTCATCTTACCTCCATCTCTGTGAAAATAACCCATGCCCGCACTTGATGCAGTTGCTGCTTTTGAAAAGTTCAAAAATTTACTTTGCTTAGAGCAAAGCTTTGAAGTGCTGCTCTGTGGGAATGGCAAAAGTATCTCGAAAGCCTTTCGCTGAAAGCTTGGTTAACCTACATTTGTGGGCAGCTACCTTCAGAAAACGACTTTGTGGAGGATTGCATGGGGAGATGTAAAGGTGAACTGCGAAATTTAATCGATTTAACAAGGAAAGGTTAAATCTGTTTGTTTTGCTCCTATTCAGGGCCTCCAGCTGGTGGTTGCAGGGTCACCCTTTTCTGTATGCAAAAGTTCCTGCATAAAGGCTGTTTTGTCCCACTTGTTGTCGTCTTGTTTGCATAAGTGCTGTGAGGAGGGTAAGCTGAAGAAGCAGGAGTGAACCTCTTTAAGATGCAGAGCTGGTGCCTGACTCTAGCAGAGAGGAGGTGGCATTCCTGCCTGCAGCCGCTGGCTCCTCTCTCGCTTTTGGGAGTGTAAATTGGTATTAGCATGTCCTGGTTGGATCCAGGACTCAGCATCAGCTGGTGGGTAGGAGAGAAACGAGTCCTGCCTCTCTCAGCTGCTCAGATAAACCCCTAGTTTGAATGTTGGTGTCTCGGGAGGGTGTGGGGTGCCTGGCTCTGCAGTGACAAGTCTCATTCTCTTTGCAGGCACTGGAAAGGGAGGTGTAGCATGCCACGCCGTTCAGGGCTGGAAGCGTGCTGTGCTTTTGCCCTCCGAACTTCAAGAAACCTGCTTCTTTTTTGGTGAAGTGAACCCTGATCTCCTGTTTCTTTGCTGCATGCACGCTCACCAGTGCTGGATTATGTTTGTCTCCTTCTCCCTTTGCTCCATAATTTGGTTGAATCGTGGTTTCAAGCTAAGGAAAAGGGGCTGCACCTAAGTGCGCCGGGGCACCCGGACCAGGCTCCTGGGGTGCTGGTTCATGCAGAGACGTTCAGAGTGCTGATGGGGGAGAGCTGCCTCTGAGATCCCTCCTCTCCTGCCCGAAACACGCTGCCTTGCTGTTCAGAGCCGTTCTCCTCACAGCAGAGAGAATGGGCAGCACCGACGGGTTCCAGTACCGCGCGCTCTACCCCTACCGCAAGGAACGCGAGGAGGACATTGATCTGCTGCCTGGGGACATCCTGGTGGTGAGCAAGGGGGCCCTGCAAGCCTTGGGCTTCAAAGACGGGGATGAGCAGACCCCCAATCAGATTGGGTGGATCCTGGGCGTCAACGAGCGGACCAAGCAGAAGGGTGACTTTCCCGGCACGTACGTGGAATACGTGGGGCCTGTGAAGATCTCCGTCCCTTCTCACCGGCCTCGAGTGCAGAGACCCCTGCCCGCAACACCCGGGGCCAGCAGCTGCCGGCTGCAGGAGGCTCTGGAGCAAGGTAAGCCCTGCTGTCTGCCGTGTTGCTCCAAGACACCTCCGTTCCCGGCATGCGGCGGACGAGGGGGTGTGAGTGGCTTTGCAGGACCACCATGAAGCCCTCGGCTCGGCAGCACTGGATTGCACTGCCAGCAGCGGTGCAGTTGAGTTGCCTGGGAGTTGTGGGCTCACGCTCAGTCCTGGCCAAGAGAAAAGCACGTTGTTCTTCTAGATTATCAGTCTGCTTAGCAGAGCTTCTTGGGGTGAGCCTTGTCCCACTCTTACTTCTGCAAGATCCTTCTCCTTCTCTGGCCGATGACCAGCCAGGATCCCTGTGGTCCTTGGTCCCTCTCCCTGCTCCACTGAGGGTTTTGCCCCGCTCCCCTCCCTTTAGGAATAAGTCCTGACCTCTCCCAGCCACCTCCCTGCCTCTGCAGCGCCCGGGGCATTGCTCCCTGCCAAGAGCTGCTCAGCCCCGCTGAGACACACAATTACTTGTCTCTGGGCAAGAGGAGAAAAGTCAGGGTCTAAAAGAGTACTTCCGAGAACTGGAGCTAATTGCTTGTCTGCCTGGCACCCGTCCCTCCCCGCGGATCCCAGAACTCTCGCTGGGGCTGGGCAGCCACCCTCCGGCAGGGCAGGGGCCGTCCTGCACCTGCGGCTGCCTCCCAGCCGGCGCTGGGCTTGGCACGGACCCGGTCTGGGAGCTGGGAGAGCTGCAGTGCCTCAGCGCTGCCCATAGAGCTGTGGCAGCTGCCTTCTCTTTGCCTATTTTTTTTTTTTTTTCTTTTTTGCTCCCAGGCACATAAACCCTGTGGCAGGGTCTCAGCAGGCCCTGGGCGCTCTGAGACTGCAAACAGGGGTGATAGCCACACTTTGCCTTCCCATGCCTTGCAGAAGACCTCGTGCTGATGCACACGGGAGGAGAAGGATCATAGGATCATCAGCAGGAGCTGGTGGGCATCAGAGCACGTTCCTGGCTGGCAGTCCTGCGTCCTCTCCGTCCCTCTCTGCCCGGGAGCCACGGCTATCCCATCAGATGCTTTTAGCAGTGTGAAACATCTCTGGGGTCTTAAGGAAAGGAAAGGAGCCGCTGTCTCAGAGATCAGGGTGGTGGGGCTGGGTGCATGGCTCCCCACATCTGCCTCCCATGCTCCTGCTCCCAGAGCCGGAGGGGTGGCCCCAAGAAATGTCTCCGCAGGGTGGGAATGCAGCCGGGCCATGCGTTTGGGTTGGCAGCGAGAGCCGCTGACCTGAGTCATCCCACTCGCAACCTGCCTTTCCAAGAAAGCAGCTCCTCTTGGGAGCCTGGGGCATGCTCTGCGGTGGATGCGTCGGCCTTGCCTGCATCCAGCCCTGCGCTCCCTCGGGGGCTGTATTTATGCCTTCGTGGGCTCTTTCCTCCTCTTCTCAAGCAGGGCTTGATGGAGGTGTGTCTGGGTGGTCAAAGCCGCTGCCCTGCACAGGGGTGGGGATCTTTGGGATGTGGAAGAAGATACGTGCCAAAGCTCCTGACACACAGAAAAGACGCGGTTGGGAAAGAAACCAAAAGCCAGCCTGTTTGCTCCATCCCCAGGCAGGATGCAGAGCAAGGGCTGGGTACCAGGGCACACGAGGTGGGTGCCAGCCCTGTCCCTATCCTTTGTGGGTGCATCCCCACAGCCAGCCTCCACCTTGGGCCCAGGCAGGGCGGCAATTCAAACACCCAGGGCCATTTTACATGCAACCTGCAGGGATGCTGGTGGGGAGACGCATTTTTGCAATGGAGAAACTGTATTTAAGACAAGCCCGTGTTATTTCTTCGTGGTCTGCACTTTGGGAGGTGCAGAGATGTCTTCTGGCTGCTCCACAAAGCTCATAGCTGGCGGCATTTCTGCCCTGTTTCCTGGGTCCTGCCCTGGCTGGCAGGGATCCCTTAGCCCCCCAGTGTCACATGCGGTGCGGGACCAGTGCCGCGGCTGTCACGCAGCCCGGGAGCAGGGCTGGCCCTGCAGAGCAGCGAGACCCAGCATGTTCTGCCGGTGAATTTATGAGCTGCTGGTGTTTGCCTTCCGCAGAGAACCAAGCGGAAAATGTGGCTGGGAAATATTTCCGCAGCTGCCCCGGCCGTGCTGTGAGCAGCCTTGTTCACAGCGGCCCAGCCCAGAGGCCCGGCAGGCTCAGGAGCCGCTGTTGGCTCCGGCACAGGCTGCCTGATAAAAAAAAGCAAGCTGCTGCCTGCTGAAGCAGCACATTCCCGGCCGGGCCACGTGGGCAGCGCCAGTATTTACTCTCCCTTCAGCCTTTCCCAAGGGTCAGGCTCAGAGCTGCCAACCTGGCAGCATGCCTGCAGCTTCGCCACCCTGACCAGCGCCATGCTGGGCCCCTTCCCGTGCCCAGTAGCTCTCTCTGGTAGGGGACTGCCCTTGCAGAACTGCTGGGTGCCTGCCCCCCCCGCTGCTCTGTGGCTGCTGAATCAAAGCACCAACATGAGCTGCTTCATCTCCCCGTGAGGCTGTGGGTGCAGGAGGCTCAGCTGGGTGCAGAATTTCAGCTTGCTGTGCCTCGTGGTGAGACCACACCAGGCGAGTTCAGGTCAGATCCATGACAACAGAGCTGTGTTTCGTAACGGGGAGCAGCCTTTTGGCTCTGCCTCCCCAGAGTGGAGCATGCTGGGTGTCCTTACTGACTGTGGGCTCCCCAGGGTCTGCCCAGTGCTGTGGACCAGCCCGGAGGAGCCTCCTGCACCGGCTGGTGCTCAACTGGAAGCAAGACAGGGCCTGGCACCACTCATCCTTCGGCAAACCTCCCACTGGCAGCTGCCCAGCCGGGCCTGCATGCTCCTGCCCCGGCATGCATCACCCCTCCAGCACAGGGAAGGGGGGTGCCTGGAGCTGGGACCTCAAGATCTTCTGGAGGTGACAGTGAAATGCCACCCGATGTGAGGCCATAGATCCCCCGGGAAGGGGGGGACCCCGGTCCCGTGCCGTGGGCTGTCTGTGCCCTGTAACTGCTCGCAGGGAGGCTGTGGGCTTACGAGGAGGGGGAGGCAGAGGGCTGGTTTCCATGTTAAACGAGCAATCAAGGGCAGGAATTTGCTGACATGGCGCTCTGTCTGAATCGCTGGATTAATCACAGCTCACCACTGCGAGCGAGCTCCCTGGCTGCGCTCCTCCACCAGCTCTGCACAGCCCCTGTGCTGGGCAGGGACCGAACCCAGCCTGAGCTCCAGGAACCCTGGTAACCCCTGCGCTGCCTGCCCTGGGTGCTGGGGTCCCCAGAGAGATAAGCTCTGCCTCTTAGCCTCTGCAGGGAGCAGTAGGGATCTCCCTATGCACACCCCATCAGGGGCTCAGAGCAAGGCTGAGCTCAGCAAGTGCTGTGCTGGTTTCTGGGCCAGCTCGCAGGTTCCCTGTGGCCTCCATGTGGTGTTCGCGTGGGCTGTGGCCTCATGGCAGGGGCCGCGGCTTTCCTCACTCTCAGACACTGCCGTTGGGGGCAGCATTGGTTTTGCCCCTGCCTGGCCCTGCTGCAGAGCGTCTGCTGGAGGCCGAGCTGGGGCTGACCCCTTCTATCCCTCCCTCTCCCCCAGGGTCTCCTCTCCCAGACTTGCAGGAGCAGTTCAGCCCTCCGGAGATTGCACCGCCGCTGCTGGTGAAGCTGGTGGAAGCTATTGAGAAGAAAGGTAAGTGGGGGACACTGAGCTGATACCCCCCAAAACCCCCCAGCGAGGGCAGAGGGGGAGGTAGCTGTCTTTAAAAGCTGTTGGTGTTGGACCGAGCTCCATGGGACATGCAGAACACAGCTGCCTGCAGAAGCAGGGGGCCTCCCGCTCCTCCCTGGCTTGAGTCGCTGTTCCCCAGAGCCAGGCTTGACCCCGCTGTGCTGTCCTGCGCAGAGGCCTGGAGTGAGGGTGCTGGGTCTGCACGCAGGACACCTACGCACCCTGGATGGGTGCTGGGGTTTGGGAAGCGCTTCCAGCCTAGATCTGTGCCATGGGGGAGAAAATGGGGCCACTGAACTGGCTGTCCTGGGGGCCAAGGGGGCTGCAGCAGCATCTGCAGGAGGTTGGCTTGGACACCATCCAGGCCTGGTTAGCCATGCCACAGCCATTGCCCAGCCAGCGTGCGGCTGCCAGGCTGGCACTGAAACGGTGCATGCGCTGGGAGCTGCACGGCTCACAGCTAACAGCAGTGTCTCCGCTTCCGCAGGGTTAGACAGCGAGATGTTGTACAGGACATCTGGCTCCGAACTGAGGCAAGCGCTGAGAACCGGTAAGAACCAGCTCCGCGTGGTGAGGAGGCGAATCGGCTCAGATGGAGGAGATTAGTGGATGTGACAGCGCCAGCAGTAATGCAATCCAGGCCAGGCTCGCCTGTCCCCGGCAGTTCCTGACTCCCGGCACGCTGCCTGTGGGGCTGGGCTGTCCCCATCGCGACACATCCCCATCTCGCGTGGAGGGGACGGCAGAGGCGGGATTCCTGCCACTCTCCGTGGGCTGGAGCAAAGGGACGTGGTGCCGGCTCGGAGACTTGCAGGCCAATAAGTGAGCGCCTGCGCTTGTCTCCCACTGCCTCTTCGGGGTGCCCCGCTCTCGGGGTGCCCTGCCGACAGGCTGGCGGAGGCTTCTCTGGCTCTGTCACACCACTAATAAGCAGGGGAGGATCTTTTAGCTCAGCTTGGCAGCTGGAGCCTTGGCTCCACTGTGCCGGCGGCTGATGTCTCTGCCGGGGAGCCTTCAGAGCTGTTTGCCTCTCGGCTGGGCTTGGGCCTCATCCAGCACCGCGCTGGCTTGTCCCCTTCTGCAGACGTTCTTCAAACCCCAACTACACAGTGCTGTCAGCTCTGGCCACGCTGCTTTTGGGACAGGCTTTATGTGCTGTTCCGACAGCCTGCGCCTTGCATTCGTGGGACGACACGGTTCAAAGGAGACATTTTCCTCATTGAGTTCAGTGTGTGGCTGGTCAGTCTGCGCTTGTCTCTACTAGCAGCAGGGAACAGAATTGTCACACGAGTCATGTGTGCCCAGAATTCCTGCAGCACGGCTCAGGGCAAAGGGTGTGGGCACCTGAAATGACCTCCACCCCCTCCTGAGGGGGGACCTGCCTGGCTTCCCAGAGCCAGCTTGTTTCTGGGGCGCAGGGGGCACTTCCAGGCATCCTCTGTTGTGTGGGCTGCTTGGCTGCCTGAGCTCCCTCGTGATGCTGGGCTGCTGTGTCGTGTGATAGCTGGCCAGGTGGTGTGCAATGGTCTCTGGGATGGGTGCTGGCAGTGCCGGAGCTGCCGGCTGGGTGCCCAGTGCTGTGCCCGCCACCCATGGGAAATCTGTGCCCTGGCAGATTGGACCCTGGGTGACCTGGAACCCTTCGATGTGCACTCCCTGGGTGAGGCGCTGCGAGGCTACCTGCAGGACCTGCCCTCCCCCGTGGTGCCGGTGTCCGTGCACGGAGACATCCTTCGCGTCCTGCAGGGTAAAGGCTTCCCCTGGCCACGCTTGGGAATGGGTGGCTGGGCAGGACGGACGCGTTTGGGGTATTAAAATAAGTCCTGTCCCTATGGGGTCTGGCACACGGCCCCTGCTGCCGACAGCGCTCCCACACTGTGATGCAGCCGGAGCGTGGAGAGCAGTGCCGGCTGTCCCAGCCCTTCCATCATGTCTTCTTCTCTCCCCAGAGATCCCGCAGCCGGAGAATTGCCGGAAGCAGCTGCTGCTGGCCCTGGAGTCGCCTGCGGTCCCGCTCCAGAACACGCTCACCCTGCAGTTCCTGCTCCGACATCTGGGGAAGGTATCGCAGCAGGCCGAGAGCAACAGCCTCCACCCTCGGGCCCTGGGAGAGATCTTCGGCCCCCTTCTCCTCCGGCTGCCTGGCGCCAGGTACGTGAGGCTCTCAGGTTCCAGCCATGTACCAAGTGTCAACCACTGTGCCTGCCAGGGCGAGGAGTCCAGCCTGTAACAGCAGGTCTGCCCACAGCCCCTACCTCGCTGTGCGTGGGATTAAACTGCTGGCAGCACACAGAGGTGGGACTCAAAGCCAGGGCAGGCCTTGCTGCTGTGTCAGCCTGGGATCTGGCAGCTGGGCTGTGTGCTGGGGGTGAACCAGCCGACCCTGGCTGCCCCTTTGCCCGGGGGGCACGGGAGCAGTGCCAAGTTCTCCCCCACAACCACTGATCTTGGCTCCTGTCTCCCTGCAGCCCAGAGCTGAGCCCTGACTTCTCTGTGCTGTTTCTGGAGCTACTTCTGCAGACAAAGGAGTTGGAGCCGGAACAGTTGCCTCCAGGTACTGAGATGCCCCTTCCTTGGGGCCCAAGGCGCTGGTGTTTATGCTCCATGGGTGTGGACTTCTGCTGCCTGTGAGCAGGTTGCTGAGGGTGTTTCTATAGCCCAGCTGTGCCTGAGGCTGGCTTGAGGTGCTCATCTGCTGCTATAGATGTGCCTGGAGCAGCTTCTGGCAGCGTGGTGGCCAAGTGGGGCTTCCCAGGACGGCCACTGCAGGGAGGGGGACTCAGTGCTCTGAGGGATTACCTGTGGGGAGCTGGGATTGGGCTCACCTTCCTTCAACCCTCCTTCTCTTACAGCCTTGCCTCCAAAACCGCCTAAGCCAAAGCCCAGTGCAGCCAGCTTGGCCAATGGGAACAGCATGCCCTTGCAGGATGCCGAGTGGTACTGGGGTGACATTTCTCGGTAAGGGGGTTGCTGACAGCTCACATCCTGGGTGCCCTGTCCACCAAGTTATCTAGGGGAGGTCTGGTTGTACCTCACAGGCCATGACAATCATGTTCCTCGCAGGGAGGAGGTGAACGAGAAGCTACGGGACACACCGGATGGTACCTTCTTGGTGCGCGATGCCTCCAGCAAGATCCAGGGGGAGTACACGCTCACGCTCAGGTAGGGCGCTGGACTCCCGCGAGAGCCTCCGCTGCTCTGCGGTGGAGCTGTCGGCACGAGTGATTATGGCTGTCTGGGCACCCAGACATCAGGGTGGTGTAAGTACCATCCTTCCCCTCCCCGCTACAGGAAGGGAGGCAATAACAAGCTGATCAAGATCTTTCACCGGGAGGGAAAGTACGGCTTCTCAGAACCTCTGACTTTCGGCTCAGTGGTGGAGCTCATCACCCATTACCGGCATGAGTCGCTTGCCCAGTACAACGCCAAGCTGGACACCAGGCTGCTCTACCCCATCTCCAAGTACCAGCAGGTGAGGCCTCTGCCACAGGGGTGCGGCTGGCCAGCACAGCCTGAACCAGGGGCATTTGCTCGTCCATCCCTGGCCCTTTGGTAGATGACAGTGTAGATGACATTTGGTAGATGACCCCTTCCCCCATGCTGGGACATTGCTTTGTGGGGTGATGGGAGGCTGGGGGGGTTTCGTGCGACTGGTTGCCTTGCCAGGGGGCAGAAGCAGGTCCTGACTGAGGCTGTGCGTATGGCAGGATCAAGTGGTGAAAGAGGACAGCGTGGAAGCCGTTGGGGAGCAGCTGAAGGTCTATCACCAGCAGTACCAGGACAAGAGCTGGGAGTACGACCTGCTGTATGAGGAGTACACGCGCACTTCCCAGGTATGCGGGCGCTGCCGTCCCCCTGGGCTGCCCTGACGTCCCCTGAGCACTGGCAGCTGAACTGCTGTGCACGGAGGATAGCAGAGATCGGGCACCTGCTGCCCTGTTTGTCTGCTCCCGGACTTGAGGGGACTCCCCACAGAATGGGCTTTGAAGAGGGAGGTATTTTGGCTGCAGCAAGGACAATGCTGCTTTGGGGAGGGAGAAGGAGGGGATGCGAATGGGCAGAAACCTGCCCAAATGCTCCCCGTTCCTCAGCTCTCCCCTCCTTTCTCCTCAGGAGCTGCAGATGAAGAGGACGGCAATTGAGGCCTTCAACGAGACAATCAAGATCTTTGAGGAGCAGTGTCAGACGCAGGAGAAGTGCAGCAAGGAGTACATCGAGCGCTTCCGGCGGGAGGGCAATGAGAAGGAGGTGCAACGGTGAGGATAGGGGGTGCTGGTGACCTGCCCTGCCTGGGGAAGGGCTCTGGGGGCTGGAAGGATCATCCTGGCCCAGCACAGAGCCGAGGCATGCGCAATCCTTGTCTCTCCGGCAACGTGCTGTGGGCTGGAGCTGGCAGGCTGCCTCCTCTGCCGCCCCCGCTCTGGCTCACAGCTTAAACCCCCCTCCTTCTCCCAGGATCCTCATGAACTCGGAGAAGCTCAAGTCTCGCATCACGGAGATCCACGACAGCAAGATGAAGCTGGAGCAGGACCTGAAGAAACAGGCCTCGGAGAACCGGGAGATCGACAAGCGCATGAACAGCCTCAAGCCAGACCTCATGCAGCTGCGCAAACTGCGGGACCAGTATTTGGTGTATGTAGTGCCTGCCCCCGCCGAGGGCTGGGAGTGGGGCCCTGCTGCCCCTCCAGCCTGGCCCGGAGCGATCCAGCTGGCTCCTTGAGGGCTTTGGGGCTTGTGAGACCGGGCTTGCAGGCTGCTCGGTGCAGGAGCAAGCCCTGCAGCACGCAGCCTCGGGGCACAGCAGTCCCTCAAAGGGGATGGCTGCTGCCCTCTGGCGATGGCTGCGCAAGTGGTGTCTGGCCCAGACGCCGCAGGCTGGGCACGCTGCCTGCGCTGAGCTCTGCCTCTCCTTCCCCAGGTGGCTGACGCAGAAAGGTGCCCGGCAGAAGAAAATCAACGAGTGGCTGGGCATCAAGAACGAGACAGAAGAGTGAGTGTCCCTGCTTGTGGGATGTGGGGGGCTGCAGGAGCGGAGGCTGCGCAGCCGGTTCTGCGTGCTCCGGGGCCGCGGGCAAGTCCCATCTCCCTGCCTGGGAGCCGAGGACGCCTTCGCTGCTGGAAGGGGTGACGGCAGCTAGCAGTGGGAGGGGAGATGTGGGGGGCCATGTGCCCAAACCGAGGGGGTCTGACCCTGCCTGTGCTCGATTGCAGCCAGTACTCCATGATGGATGACGAGGAGGAGCTGCCCCACCACGAGGAGCGGACGTGGTATGTGGGGAAGATCAACCGCTTGCAGGCAGAAGAGATGCTGTGTGGCAAGCGGGACGGCACCTTCCTGATCCGTGAGAGCAGCCAGAAGGGATGCTATGCCTGCTCCGTGGTGTGAGTACCCCCAAGCAGACGTGGTAGGACAGAGCTGGCACGGGCTGTGCTCCTGCCTTGCTCTGCCCTTCTCTTGCCAGGTGCTGGAGGCTGGTGAAGGCGTCAGCTGGCAGGCTGGGCTTCCCCAAGGTCTCCCGTCTGCCTCGGCTCCTCCTGCCAGGGCCAGATGTATCTTTGGGCTGCTTTGGTGACACCCGCTTGTGCTCGGCTGTCCCTGTCCCCGCGGGGCTCCCTTGCACTGCGGGGCTCTGGTGTGCCACTGACCCATGCTCCTTTGTCTCTCTGGCAGGGTGGACGGTGACACCAAACACTGCGTGATATACAAAACGGCGACCGGCTACGGGTTCGCTGAACCCTACAACCTCTACGCCTCCCTCAAGGACCTGGTCTTGCACTACAAGCACACGTCCCTGGTGCAGCACAATGACTCCCTGAATGTCACGCTGGCTCACCCGGTCCTTTCCCAGCCACCAGCCAGATGAGCAGTCCGTGCACAACACAACAGCTGCCTTCAGCTTCTCCCCAGGGCGCTGCTTTCTGGCTCTGGACTCTTGCACCCTGTATAGTTGAGTCTCTGTGCTCCTGCCCCTCCAGAGCCTCTGAGATGTCTGTGACCGTTCCTGGTGTCCCTTTTGGTCAGTAGCTGAAACCCATGTTGGCTGATGGGACAAAAAGGCTGGGCTGTTGACTCCCAGTGGGCTCCAGCCTCTAGGAGGTGGGATCCAGTTGTGATTGAATTGCTGTGGATGAGCACAGCCCCCTCCCCTTCCCTGATAAGCAGGTCAAATCCCCTTCTTGCTGGCAGGTTGCCCCGCTACGCATCACTGTAGAGTTAGATTCCCGATTCCTTGGTTGCGCTACGGCGTCGGTCACTGCCCTGGCCGAGCGGCTGCGAGCGCCGCTCTGAGCGAGGGGCTCCCTGCCTGGATGCTGGAGGAGGCTCCACTGAGCGGCTGAGCATGTGCATCCTCCGCTCTCGCTTCCTTCAGTGATCTTGCGGGCTGCAGTGGTGTCTGGTACGAGGGGTGCTGCTCTTCCATGCAGAGACTCATTTAAAAAGGAGAAACCCCATCCTCTGGGGGGCTTCTTGGCTGAGGTCTCCACTCCGTGCTGTGCCCCACCTCACCGTTTTGTTCTTTGGTGTCATAACCACCTCTTGAGTGTTGCTGTCTGGGGAGGGAGGAATCTGGTTAGCGATGAATCTCTCGCCTTAGTTGTGCCAGCTAAGCTGTGAAATCCGTGTTGGTACCCGTGTTTTTCCCAGCAGAATCTGTGGGGGACACAGCTCGTTGTTTCTGGCTGTCTTCGGTGAATCTCTGCAGACGTAACCCATTTAAGCTAAGTGTAGCTCTGTAAATATGGTTCTTTTCGTAATTGGCTGCTTACCTAGTGTTTGCTGAACTCCCACTATGATATGCAAGCGCGTGGGCAGCAGCTGGCCAGGCTGTTGCAGACTCGGGTCCTGCCAGCTGAAGCAGGAGGGGGCCAGAGTCCGACGCACACTACGAGCCCTACACAAAATGAAGGACCTCTCTGCTGCAGGAGGACGGTATATCCGCTGGGCCAAGGGCCTTAGCACATAGAAATGTATATGCATGATGTCGAACTATGTATGCAAAGCACTTATAATCATGAGTACTGTATGGGGACTTGGGGTGAAAGAGCTGGGGGCTGCTGTAGTGCTGCCCTTTGCAGCTGCTGGTGCGGGCAGGGCTTGTTGCGTCTTTTGGGATAATGCTGAGTTGAGAGGGCTCGAGGGCAACGGAGGTGGCCCTGGAAGAGCTTTAAAAGTTGAGGCTGTGGTAGCATTTGCTTTACTGGGTTATCCTGTCTGCCTGGCTTGAAGAAAGCATTAATTGTCCTCTTGATTTGTTGGAGAGGCCCCTTTCCCTTTTGGAGGCCGCGTCCTCAGGACGGGCTGGTGGATGCTCTAGGCTTTGACGCTTCTGCTTTGTGTTGCGACTTGGGCTGCGCCGGATCTGCGGGGTGCTATGTGCTCTGCCTGCATCCTGTCCTCGACATGCCAGCTGCGTCAGGGACCACGCTGTCCCTCCTCCCCTGGCCAGCTCTGCTGCTCGCCTTGCTCCGAGCTGGTCCCCAGATCCTTTTGGATCTGGGATTGCTGGAGCAAACGTCCCATTCCTGTTGCTTGTGGCAGTTCTCCTATGCTTCACTGTACAGACCTCATTCCCTGTTCTGCATGGCCCCTCCGGGCCCTGGGCCCTGTTTTTTGGTTGTGGTTTGTCAGTGTTTGGTGCTCTGAGGACGCGGGGCAGCAGTGCTGTCCCTGAGCCATTGCAGCTCAGGCATGAGCTCGGGTGCCAAAGTGCCAGCAAAGGGGCAGGCGATAGGTTGGGGGAGCTGCAGGGCACACAGCCCAGGATGGGCTGCATTTGGCTTTGGGGATCACTTGGGAAGAGCTGTCGGGGATAATTAAGGGAATAGTTTGTGCTCGGACACGTGAGAGATGAGAATAGGTAGGAATGGAGCAGGGAGGCATGGTGCTCATAGCCCTCCCTGCAGAGGCCTCCCCAGGGTCTGTGCAGTGGTCGGGGGGGCCGTGCCAGCACCCCAAAGTTTTCTGCCAGGCTCCTACACTGGTCACGGCGGCACATTCTCAGCCTGGGGACTGTGTGCTGGTCCTGTCCCAGTCCTGCACTTGTCCCTGCACTTCCAGCATGTCCCTGTGCCACGGGGCAGGCTTCAGGCAGATGGGATCCTCCAGCCGCTTACCCCACAGGGGCCGCATCGCCCCCACACCCCACCAACGTGAGCTCGGGGCCAGTCCTGCCGGGGGGGTTTGCTCCCAGCTCATGCCAGGGCCTGCTGAGCATCTGGGAGAGTCTCAGCTTCAAGCCGTTGCCTGTCGACGCTTTGCTTGGTGCGTGCCCCAGCTCTGCTGGCTGGGGAAATTCCAGCTTCTTGTGACGGTGGTTTTGTGTCCTTTCGGCTGAATTTCAGCTGTTCTCCCTGTGATGTCCCTTCCTGCCGCCCAGCTGGAGCCTCTTCCTCCCCAGGAGCGTGGGCAGCTCAGCATGAGCACCACGGGGTCACAGTCACCCCTCTGCATCTTCCAGCACTGCCGTTCCTGCCCGCCGGCACCCATCACTGTGGCCTGTCCCTGACAGGGCTCTGCTCGCAAGTCCTGTGTATGATGAGGAGGAAAATACCCTTCCCCGGGGCTGCCTTTCCCTGACGGTGCTTGACTTTGCTCCTGGAAACACAGCCTCTTCTCTCCCTGGGGTGGAACCCCAAGCCCTGAGCTCCCTGCCTGCAGCGCAGCTCCCCCAGAATAAGCTAGTTGTGATTTGTACCTTTGATGCTTTCGCTCGTGCTGTTCGCCCCCCCTGGATGAACCCAGTAGCAATGTGTTTTGAGGCCCTGGGCTGTGCTTTGCTGCTTGTGACCCCTGCCGCAGCCACCATGTCCCCCAACCCAGCCACGCACCCCCATCCCGTGGGTGCAACGTGGCTATTCCTGCTCCCTGGGGCACAGCTCGGGACTCGTCCCTCTGTGTCCCAGCTCGGGATGCTCCGTGCTCCCCCTTGTAACTCCCCCCAGGGCTTTCATGTCACCAGCTGCTTTGTGCTCGGAGAGGGCGTGGCTGCTGTGTGAGTGCTCCCAAGATATTAGTTCCTAGGTATATGCAATAATAAATAACTTGCCACTTCAGCTGTTCATTACCAGCAGTAGTTCTCTATGCTCTTTCTGTTGATGTTTACTAATGTAAACCCCGTATTTGTTACTGTAAGAGGATTTTTTTGTACGGTACTTCAAAAAACCCACAAAAACAAAAAAAAAAAAGAGAAATAAACAGAATTAATGAAATGGCTGTGGGGATTTCTAGGGGAGGGTGTTTTACTAGGGGAGCGGAGGCGGGAGGGCGTTGGGGCTCTGCCCCAGCTCCTGGGCTGGGTGCAGGATGTGACCCATCACCCGGCTGGTGCTGAGCTCTGCCAGGGCTCTGCTCCCCAGTGTCTTGCAGAGCTGGGGCATGCGGGGGTGAGCCCTGGGCACACCGGCCAGTTGAGGAGGTGGCAGCTGAGCCCAAAGGGGCAAGAAACAGCCGGAAACGATGGCTATAAACAGCGGGGGAAGTACAAGGTTCCTCCGTGCTCAGCCCCAGAAATGAGCCCAGGGGAGGTTTTGGGCAGCACCCACTGCCTGCCCCCGGAGCTGCCAGCCTGGGGGTGCTTCAGCACCTGCACCCAGCCCAGGGGCCTCCGTGGGGGCTCGGCAGACCGCGGCGGGGGACCGACACTGAGCCAACCCCATGCCTGTTTGGGAGACGTAGAACGCGGGCTGCTCAGGGTTGGGTTTCTGTCCCCGACCTGTTGCAACCTGCAGGGAAGCGGCAGCTGCTGGCGGGGCCGAGGCGAGGGGCTGCAACCCCAAAGCCCTGATTCGGGGCTGTGGCCCCCAGCGGAACAACGGGGACAGGGTGGCAGGAGCCGGTCAGCCCCCGTGAGTCAGCAGTGTTGGCGTCACATGAGGAGGCTGGTTGAGCCAGGCAGGAAGGGTGTGTGGAGGCGGGCGCAGCCGGGCTTTAAAACTCCTCGCGGGGACAGGTTTGCCTCCGTGCCACCCCGCCGTCCCCATGGCCCCCGCGGTGCCGCTGGCTCTCTTGGCACTGGTGGCCCTGCTGGCCCCAGGGCTCGGGGTGGCCTTCCCCGGCTGTGACTACCCGGTCCACCTCTGGTGCAGCTCATGGGAGATCGCCGTCGCCTGCCAGGTCAGAGCCGCTGATGCCAAGGGCTGCCGGGGTCGCCCACCCGTGCTGGCAGCCCACGGAGGGCAGGGCCACCTGGCACATGGGGACACGTCCTGCCAAAATGGCACACGGAGGGCTGGGCGCCTGCCCGGCGAGCGGGGCTGGGGTGCACGGGGACGGTGTTGGGGCATCACCTGGCCACGGTACCTGGCGCAAGTGCCGGCTCTGAGCATCCCTGTGGCACAGGCTGGCACGCCGCAGGGATGCTCAGAGCCCCCATGCCGCGCTGGCACCATGGCACTCCCCGGCATCCCTGGGGAAGCGCTGTGCTACAGCTGGACCCCCAACCCTTCCCCAGGCACTGCTGGCACTTCTGCTTTTTCAGCATAAAAGAGTTTTTCATCTTATTCTGCCCTGAACATCCCCGGACGGTGGCACCGCTGCAGTGGCGGGTCTGGCAGTGCCCTGCGAGCCCCGCAGGGCTGCAGCCACCACCCAGTAGTGGCTGTTGGGCTGTGCCCCCACCCCGGCACGTCCCGGCCCCAACGGATATGTTTTACCCCAAAATATTTTGGGGAAGTTCCCGTGGAAAGCCCCGGCTCTGCGTGCCAGCAGCACACGGGATCCTGAGGCTGCAGGAGGCCCCTGAACGCTCTCACTTCCCTCTCAGCCCTGCACACCCTCATCCCTCTCCTGCCCCACATCCCAGGAGCTCTGCCCCATCCCCTGCAAATATGGGGGGGGGGGAGCAGGGAGGGGGCTGCAGCCGTACACCCCCCCTGCACACCCCGAACCTTCCCGCACACAGGCGGAGAGCCGCTGCGCCAACCTCTCGCGCCCGGCGGCTGCCCCTGTGGAGCTGAGCCTGTACTATGAGAGCCTGTGCCCGGCATGCCGCTGGTTCCTGATCCAGGAGCTCTTCACTGCCTGGCTGCTGCTGCCCGCCGAGGCCCTGAACATCACCCTGGTGCCCTATGGCAATGCCGAGGTAGGAGCTGGCCTGAGCCGGTGCCGGGGGCACTCACTCCGGGGGCACTCGCTCTGGCGCCGCCAGCCCTGCTCAGACCGGTTGGTCCTGCAGGAGAAGAATGTCAGCGGGAAGTGGCACTTCCAGTGTCAGCACGGCCCGGAGGAGTGTTTGGGCAACATGATCGAGGTGATGGTGATGCTCCCCATCCCCACGGTGCTGGCATGGGGGGGGGGGTGTCCAGCGGCCCCTCACTGCCCACCCTGTCCCCATAGACCTGCCTGATGCACGAGGCCCAGAACTTCAGCACCTACTTCCCCGTCATCTTCTGCCTGGAGTCGGGCAGCTCCGTCACCAAGAATCTGGAGGCTGTATGTCCCCTTCCCCGTCCCCTGCGCCCCACCATGGGGACGTCCCCGTCCCCCTGACACCCCCGTGTATGTGTGTGTGTGTGTGTGTGTGTGTGTGTGTCCCCTCTCCCCGGCAGTGCCTGCAGATCTACGCCCCGCAGCTGGACAGGGGCCGCATCGCCGCCTGCGTGCAGGGGGACGCGGGGGCCGCCCTGATGCACCGCAACGCCCAGCTGACCGAGGCGCTCGACCCCCCGCACCAATACGTGCCCTGGATCGTCATCAACGGGGTACGGCGTGGCGGGGGACGGCGGGGGGACACCGGGCAGAGCCGGGGCGCCGCGGGGACCCCCCCCCCTGACCTGCCCCATCTCCCCCTCCACACACACACAGAAGCACACGGACGAGCTGCAGGCCCAGGCCGAGGCCTCGCTGCTGGGGCTCATCTGCCGCCTCTACCAGGTGGGACAAGGGGACGGAGGGGGCTGGGGGTCACGTCCCCGTCCCCACCGGGGCTCTACCGGCCGCTCTCTGGCAGGGAGAGAAGCCCGAAGCCTGTGGGGGCTCGGCGGCCCCGAAAGCCCTGACCAGCTGCAGGCGCTGAGGGACAGCGTGGGAGCACTGAGCGAGCGGCAAATAAAAAGGATGGTTTTAGTGGAAAAACAAGGGTCTCCGGAGTGGTGTGGGGGGGGGATGCGCGGAGGGGGCGGCCGCGGGGCGGGGGGAGAGCGGGAGCGGGACCGCGGGGCGCCGGGCCGGCCTCTCCCGCCCCCGCCGAACGCTGCTGCCTCGGTACGTGTCATGGCGGCCGCCTGTGCCTCGGTAGGTATCATGGCGGGCACCGGAAGCGGAAGGCGCCCCGTGACGGCACGCGCCCCCCTCTTCCGCGTGCCGGTGGCGGAAGCGCGCGGCGGTGAGCGGGGGAGGGGTGCGGGCGGGGGGGGGGCGCCGGGGGGAACTGGGAGAACTGGGAGTACAGGGTAATTCGGGTGGGGTGTCCAGCAGGGGGAGCTGGGAGGGGCTAGGGGGAACTGGGAGGGGCAAGGGGGAACTGGGAGGACTGGGGGGCACAGGAAGGGGAACTGGGGGGCATAGGAGGGGGAACTGGGAGGACTGGGGGGCACAGAAGGGGGAACTGGGGGGCACAGAAGGGGGAGCTGGGAGGCACAGGGGAGTACATGGGGGGGTACTGGGATAACTGGAGTGAGTGGAGGGCTTCCAGCAGGGGTAACGGCGGGTCTGGGGGGTGCAGCAAGGGTGACGGGGATATAAGGGTAACTGGGGGCACTGGGGTGACGGGGGGGGAAGGTTCAGCAGGGGGCAATCGGGGCACAGCAGGAGTCACAGGGGAACTGGGGGCACTGGGAGGGTTCAGCAGCGCTAACTGGGGGAACTGGAGAGCACGGATGGCTAACCCAGGGACATGAGGAACTGGGAGGGTACAGCAGTGCTAAGTGGGGGAACTGGGAAGCACAGCAGGGCTAACCCAGGGACACGGGGAACTGGGCAGGTACAGCAGTGCTAACTGGGGGGAACTGGGAAGCACGGCAGGGCTAACCCAGGGACATGGGGAACTGGGAGGGTGCAGCAGTGCTAACTGGGGAGCATGGCATGGCTAACCAGGGGGCACTGGGCAGGTACAGCAGTGCTAACTAGGGGAACTGGAGAGCACAGCATGGCTAACTGGGGGGCACAGGGGGCACTGGGAGGGTACAGCAGTGCTAAGTGGGGAGCACAATGTGGCTAACCAGGGGGCACTGGGAGGGTACAGCAGTGCTAACTGGGGAACTGGGGAGCACAGATGGCTAACCCAGGGACACGGGGAACTGGGAGGGTACAGCAGTGCTAACTGGGGAGCACGGCATGACTAACTGGGGGGCACTGGGAGGGTACAGCAGTGCTAACTGGGGGAACTGGGAAGCACAGCATGGCTAACCCAGGGACATGGGGAACTGGGAGGGTACAGCAGTGCTAACTGGGGGAACTGGGGAGCACAGCATGGCTAACTGGGGGACACTGGGAGGGTACAGCAGTGCTAACTGGGGGAACTGGGGAGCACAGCATGGCTAACTGGGGGGGGGGGCTCTATCCCCACTGACCCCATGGCAGGGGGGCCGGGGGGGGCGTGTGTGTGTCGTCTGACCGCAGGATGCTGGCGCGGGGCCGGCGGCTCCTGCACTGTTGGAAACCGCTTTTCACTGGCCGCCTGCTGCTGCTGACCAACACGGCGAGCTGCGGCGCGCTGCTGGCCGCCGGCGACACGCTGCAGCAGGCCTGGCACCGCCGGCGGCACCCGGACACTGAGCTCCAGGTGGCCCGCACAGGTGACAAGCCGGCGGGGGGGGAAGGACACACAGGAACCGGGGCGGGCGGGGGGGGTGGGTGATGCAGGGCAGCCTCACGCATCATTTAATCCATGCTCATTATCATGGTGGGGGTGGAATTGGGGTCACATTCCCTGGCACTACACAAAGCCACACTCCCTTTGTGCCTTCCCCAGAGCCAGATCCGCTTTCGGGGGGGGCCCCAAGAAGGCAGGAGGGGGGGTCACATAAATAATTAATCGGTCGCCAGGGCGGTGTTGTGTTGCAGGACGCATGTTTGCCGTCGGCTGCAGCATGGGCCCACTGATGCACTACTGGTACCTCTGGCTTGACGCTGCCTTCCCAGCGCAGGGTGTGCGGGGGCTGAAAACTGTCCTGAAGAAAGTCCTCATCGACCAGCTGGTGGCATCGCCCGCCCTGGGCGGCTGGTACTTCCTCGGTACGCGGCGGCACCCGCCTTGCAGCAACGTCACTGAGACCTGAGCACGGCCCACGCTGTCGGTGACGCGTTAAGGCGCGTGGGTGCCGGCGTGATGCCTGTCACCTTCCCTTGGTGGGGCGGATGTGGGTGTCCTGGGACTCCCTCCCTCCAGCTGGTGCTGGCATTGTCCTTCCCTCCCATGGTGGGATATTTTTTTTTGGCATTTTCCAATCTCCGGCACAGCTGAGATGGCAATTCCCATCCCCACTGATGTCCGTCTGTCCCCACAGGCATGGGCACGCTGGAGGGCCAGTCTCTAGAGGAGAGCTGGGAAGAGCTGAAGGAGAAATTTTGGGAGTTTTACAAGGTAAATACACCCCCCTCAAAGCTCTCCCTCCTGCCCCTCCTGAGGACCAGGCTCTGCTGGGGAATGCTCAGCTGCTCCTTCCTCTCAACAGGCTGACTGGTGCATCTGGCCAGCGGCTCAGCTCATAAATTTCCTCTTCGTCCCACCCAAGTACCGGGTGGTTTACATCAACGTGATCACGCTGGGCTGGGACACCTACCTCTCCTACCTCAAACACAGGGTGAGCGCCGGCACCATGGTGCCACGCAGCCGCGGGCAGCCGGGCTCGTGCCGAATGTGCCTTGTTTCTCTTATTTTCCAGCCTGGCAGCCCCCTGAGCGCTGAGCAGGACTCACCACGTGAGAAACAGCGCGGTGTTGGGACGTAGAGAGGCAGCTGCTCTCAGCGACTGCAACGTTTTTGGAGGCTCCTGCCCGTGGCAAGCAGTTTTCTGGGCGTCGTGGTGGACGCGGCTCAATCCACCCAAGAAACATGATGGCTGGAGACCACCACAACCGCCGTCTGCAGATCGCTGCAGCCTGTGCGGATCTTGGTGATTAACCCAGCTACTGACTGCAGCGATGCCTAAATGTGATTTTTCTAAAGCTTAAAGCTGTGCCTTACTTACAGCTCTGTCCTCGTCCCTCCTGCCACACACCAGCCCTCCCACGGCAGCAAGCCAAGCTGCCGCGCCACAGCCGGAGCCATTTGGTGGATGCTAATTAAGAAACCAGATAACGTCTGCTCCTCTCCAGCAACGAGCTCAACAGCACAGGGCCGAGGAACACTGAGGTTATCGACACCGAGCAGAGGGACCATCCTGCTGCCCCCTCTCCACCTGCAATGACCCCAAGCAACTGGTGATCAGCATTGATTTATTTCTTCACAACATTTCTTTAATACAGTGATTTTTAGGAAATTGTACTCTTTTGACACTTTTGACATTTGTACAGTACAGTATAACTCTTCCATAAGTAAACTTCACAAAAAAATAGGAAAGGGGAAGGGGGGGAAGATGGTACCGCAGTCAGGGAGGGGGGAAAAAAAATCTGTAAAATAAAGACACAGCGTTCCAAGAAAAATAAATAGAGGGCAGCAAGATCTCCAGGTCCGTCATCGCTACAGGAACATCCACTTATTCACAGTCTGCACAGAAGCACGGTACTACAGAAACACACGAGGAGCCCAAGGCCCTGCAGCAAATTAGCGACGCTCCTCTGAGCCCCGCTCACACCCCCACGAGCCAAAACCGGGGGCTCTGCAAAGGTCTCCGTCCCTGAACCGGAGCTAATTTGCTACAGCTTGCTTGGCTGGCCTTGCTCATGGGTTTTTTTTTGTTGTTGTTTTTTTTGGTTTTTTGTTTTTTTGTTTTTTAAACCTTTAAATAAGAGAATTTTTAAAAGTGATATTCACAAGCAAGATTACCACACTGAGAAAAAAAAAAAAAGCACTAACACGGCCACAGCACAGCAGGTCACGCGCACAGCGTCACTTCCTACGTCTATTTACAAGGAGTTTTCCTTATGTACAAGGAGGAAGACGGCGGGAGCATAAATTAGCATCTATTTATACAAATAAACAAGAGTTAGGAAATATCTATCCATCGGGGGCAGGGGGAGAAGAGGCAGGTGCAAAGAGCCCCCAGGAGCTCTTTGGGCAGGCAGGACCTCTGCCAGGCTGTGGAGGGGGACACGGAGTCCCAGCAGGACGTGAGGTTTTTGGGGTCCCATCGCAGCCCCCCCACCCCAGGCAGGGGACGCATCCCTGCTCCCTGGGGACACCGGGGACGGATGGGACCAGGAGCAACAGGAGCTGGCGGTGGCGAGCAGACAGAGAAAATAATATTTCTCAGAGAGTGGGGCTCGTGGAGTGATTAAAAGCAGAACGGGGAGTTTTCTACCAGCCCAGGCTTAAAAATAAATTAAGGGGGGGGGGGGGGGCACAGCCTAACTGAACTGGGGAGGGGGGATGCTCCTAGAGGGGCTGCAGCCCTTTCGGAGGTATCAGCAGCAAAAGCCCCCGCAGGACCCCCAAGAGGGGCTCAGGGGAGGCAGCAGGGGGGTGCACTGACCGATTTTTGGGGGGTGGGGTAGGGGGGGCTGGCCCTAGCAGGCACAGTCCTGGTGCGGGGGGGCCTGCTGGTCCGTGAGCTGAGGACCCTGCTTGGCACCGGTGACCGCCGGGTCGGCCGTGTCCAGCGACTCCGACATCTTCTCGCAGATGATGTCCACCAGCCGCTCGAAGGTCTGCTTGACGTTGATGTTGTCCTTGGCGCTGGCCTCAAAAAACTCAAAACCTGGGAGCGGGGGGGAACACGGGGTGGGGGGGACACACGACATCAGGGCTGCAAACCCCCACCCTGCTACAGCCCTGCATCCAGCCACCCACTGTCAGCAACCTTTTCCAGCTCCTCCTCCCCTCATTAAATACTGAAGGGCTGCGTGTGCTGCGCACCCGGAGGCAGACCCGCACACGCTGCCCCTGCACCCACCCGGGGACACCCAATTTTCGCCGCCCAGCACCTCTCGGCAGCGGGTTTATAGGGCTGTAATAGAAACCGGCATCACACCCTGGAGCTCGCGGCTTAATTACACCTTTTTCTTTTTTCATTAGGTGACAAGTCACCTCTGCTATTGAAGCAGAAGAATTATGGCGAGGGAATTAAGCCCCTAATTAAATTATTTGTGGGAAGATGGCTGCTCTGGGGTTCCCCCCCCCGCCACTCACCCAGGTGCTCGGCGAGCTGGCGGCCCTTTTCCGAGGAGACGACACGCTCGTCCTCCATGTCACACTTATTCCCCACCAGCAGGACCTGGGCGTTGTCCCAGGAGTAAGTCTTGATCTGGGTGGACCTTCGGGGAAGGCAAAGTGGGAAATCATGTCGGGGGGCAGCATACGGCGCTGGGGAGATGCCCGTGAAATGAGGGGGACGCTTGTGGGGGGGGGGTCCCCGGAGCCCGCCTGGGTGCTCACCAGTCCTGCACGGCGTTGAAGGACTCCTCGTTGGTGATGTCGTACATCAGGATGAAACCCATGGCACCGCGGTAGTAGGCGGTGGTGATGGTGCGGTACCGCTCCTGGCCGGCCGTGTCCTGGGGCAGAGAGGGCACGTCACCCCCGGGGACGTGGGGACACTGCTGGTTTGCAGGGTCCAGCCACCCCCCAGGGCACTCCAGGGCACAGCGGGGTCCCCAGGGAAACGTCCCTCCCCACCAGCACTGCAGCCCACCCCCGGCGCTTCCAGCCCTGGCAAACGGCGGAGGAGCCCCACGCCAACCATCCCCCCCATGCCACGCACCCCCGTGCCGGCGCGCGGACCAGCAGGGACCCCCGGCGGGGCTCACCCAGATCTGCAGCTTGATGCGCTTGTCGTTCCGGTAGATGGTCTTGACCTTGAAGTCGATGCCAACGGTGCTGACGAAGGCAGGCGTGAAGGAGTCGTCGGCGTACCGGAAGAGGAAGGAGGTTTTCCCCACGCTGCTGTTGCCGATGATCAGGATCTTGAACATGTAGTCGAAGTTCTGGTCCGAGGATTCCTTCTGCCCATAGCGGGAGTCGGTAGCGGACGCCATCTGCAAGGCGGAGGAGAGGCCGTGATGGGGACGGCGCGGCAGCAGCCAGGGCGGTGGTTGCAAACTCACACAATGCCGGGCCCCGGCTGGCACCGGCGCTGTGGTCCGGAGCTGTTTCCCACCAGTGCGGGCACGGTTAAGTCATATTTTGATTTGGGATGGGCGAGCATCACCATGGGCGAGGTGTGCTGCCATCAGCAGGGCTGCTCGGCCCTAAAGGGCTCTGCCAGGCCGGCTCCTGTCACCCCCCAATGCAGGGACCCCAAGAAGGGGCCCACAGCAAACGTGGGGCACACGGACCCCGGCGTTCGGCAGCACGGGATGGGCCGTGACCCTGGCAGGGGTGCAGCTGTCAGCTGGGGCGCCGCAGCCTCCCCTGCATCTCCCCTGCAAAATGGCACCTGCAGCAGAGCCCCCGCACGCCGTGCCCAGCCCGGCCGCCGCCTTGGCAGCACAGCGCGGTGCTGCGGGGTGGGTGCTCGGCGCTGAGGCGGGGTGCGAGCGATGCCGCGCAGGGGTGCACAGAGGTGGGCGCTCGCCCGGGGTCTGCAGGGTGGTGCAGCGTGCTGCAGGTGCAGGGGTGCTGCAGGGCGGAGAGCGGGGATGCCGGGCAGCGTCGACGCGGAGCGCAGCGTGCTGCTGGGGGGGGTGCGCAGGGTGCTGCGGAGCGGGGGGGGGGGGGTAATGCAGGGTGCTGCAGGGTGCTGCAGGGAGGGGGCTCAGCCCCTGCCCCTCCCCGCAGGCCCGAGCCCGGTGCACCCAGCCGGTCCCCGCCGCACGCCGGTGCACCGAGAGAAACACCCCCCCCCCCCCCCCGCCCAACCCTGCAGCGAGGAGCGCGGCCCCCCCCCCGCTGCATCTCCCCCCTCTCAGCTGCAGTCGCCATCGCCCCCAGCTGGCGTGCACCCCCTCCCCGAGCAGCGCCCGCCCGCCGCTCCCCGCCCCCGGTGCCGGGGGGTGCCCGGGGGTACCGGGGGGTACCGGGGAGGGGGGGGGGGGGGTGCCCGGGGGCGCGCGCTCACCTCCAGCCCGCGCTCGCGCCGCCGCCTCCTCCTCCTTGCAGCAACTGCAGCAGCGGCGCGCGCCGCCCCGGCGGTTGCAGAGCCCGGATGACGTCGCCGCAGGAGGAGGGGGGGAATAGGCGGGGCACGGTATGTAAATAAGCGCTGACGTCAGCGTACGGGCCCCGGGGGTGAACGCTGATTGGTGGGAAGCGCGCTGTGATGGACAGGCGGTGGGGGCCACACCGGGAGGGCGGGGAGGGAGGAGGAGACCCACCCCACCCCACCCCTCCCGGCGCGGTGGTGGGCGCCGCCCCTCCCTCGCAGCGCGCAGTGGTGCGGTCCGGCGGCGTCCCGCGGGCCGGGGGCTGAACCATCCCCTCCCTGGCGGGGGGGCGGGGCGGACCATTCCCGCTTGGGGGGGGGGGGGCGAGTCCTCACAGCCTCCCCTGTCACGACACGACCCCTTACCGCGACGGCCAGCACGGTCCGCGCCCCACCCTCCCCCCCAAGGTCTGCAGCCACGGGCAGCCGGACCCCATCCCTTGACAGGGGCACCTGGCTCTGAGGTGATGCCCGGTGGTCCCAGTGCTCCCAGTGTTCCCAGTGCTCCTGCTGCTCCCAGTGTGCCCAGTGCTCCCGCTGCTCCCAGTGTGCCCAGTGCTCCTGCTGCTCCCAGTGTGCCCAGTGCTCCTGGTGCTCAGCCCAGCTGGGGCAGGGGGTGCAGGTGAGCGGCCATGTCCTGCCCGGGCCCCTGCCTCCTCCCTGGCCCTGAGGCCATCGGTGGGGATTAAGGGGAGGCAGCATATGGCGGCCCTGCAGGAGGGCAGCGGGGGCCTGGCCGGGGGCTCCGCAGGCCCCGGCGCAGCGGTGCTGCCCTGCCCGCCAGCCTTGCCCTTGCCCAGGCCTGCCTCTGCCCTGCCCGAGGCCCGGCAGGCCCTGGGATTCCCAGGCTGGCCCTGCCCTGCCCTGCCTGTGGCAGCACGTCAGACATCGCGGACTCAAGGGCCTCTGTCCTCGTGCAGCTCCTCGCCACCACCGGGACGCACCGAGGATGCTACAGCCCGCGGGAGGATGGAGCCGGACATCCCTGGCTCTCCAGGGCTCTGCCTGGAGCCCGCCGGCCACGGGTGGGCACCGGAGCTGCCCGGCAGCAGCACCCACAGCAGGGGCACGGCCCGCAGCACCCTGAGGCAGCGGGAGCGCGTGGGCAGTCCGTCAAAGCACGACCGGGAGGCAGGGATGGATCCAGCCGCCGTGGGTGCTGCCCCCAACCTCCTCCGGGCATGGGCTCCATCGCCCTCCTTGCTGCATGGATGCTGCAGCCCATCAGCCAAGCAAGGGGTGAAAAGGGCTTTTTCAACCAGCTCCTGCCCCTCTCCCAGCCCAGCGGAGAGCCTGGAGCCAGATCTGAGCACAGCATGGGGCCATTCGGGGAGGTCTGGCAGCACGGAGCCTTGTCTGGTCCCTTGGGAGAGAGGGGGGGATGCCGAGCACCTGCCCACGAGGCAGGGATGGCACAGAGGCACCCGCCAGCCCATGCGGCACCCGGCACTCCCAGTCAAGCCCTAGAAACTGGCTGGGCTGGGAAAGGAGCATCTGGTTCCTGTGGCCCCGCTTCATAGGGCAGGCAGTGGGTGAGAGCTGGCGGGGCCCCACGTGCCAGGGCAGTGGCACGGGTGGGAATGTGTTTGCAGATATAAATCACCGTTGGTAGCAATGCGGAAGAGCAGGGGAACGGGCTCTGTGCCGCGCCAAGCCGGCGATTAAATATTTACCTTAGGTTGTGTTTGCCTGTGATGGATCAACGTTTCCAGGGAGGAGCTCGCTTTTGTTCAAACACAGAGCAGGGCCCTTCCCTGGTGCCCAGCAGGAGATGGGGCCACCAACCATGCCGGTCCCTGGGGACATTGGCCCAACCAACATGACCACGGCTCCCGTGGCATCAGCACGGTAAAGAGGCACTTACAAGGCTCACATTTTGGGGGGAGAAAAAACAGGTTTAATCTCTGGAAGGTGAAGGAAAAAAACAAAAGGACCCCAGGGGCTGCCCCAGCCCCTGTGGAGATGTGGGGGGTCATGGCACCTGCCGAGGCCCGCAGTGCAAAGTACAAACGCAGCATTTCGAGTGCCAATCGCAGAGCAGAAACGTGTCTTTCTGCCACAGGAACGCGTGTGAGTGCACCTAGGTGAGGCTTGTATTAAAAAGTGAGCTACAAAAGGCTTTAAAAAGTGAACCTGTCCCAGTTAAATAAACTACTGACTCATGCCCATGCTGTGCCCCGGTGCCTGGCCACACTGAGGTCCCTCGTGCTGTCACCAGCACCCTTCACCCACCTCACTGTCCCGCCATTGGGCTGCTGTTCTGCGAGGGGCCACCCAGAGAGACACCAAAATGCTTTTGGCTGTGCCTGGCCCCGTGGGGGACCTCTCCCCAGAGCCCTGTGGGGCATGATACCCCCAGGGGCTGGGATGGGGCAGGAGCACAGCATCCCCAAGCCCTGTCTGAAGGGGACAGGGACCTTTCCCAGCAGCTATGCATGGGGATGCTGGGTGGGAACAGGGGACAGTCACTGGGAGAGGGTGAGCGGTGTCCTCGTGCCCATTAGGACCTGCCCAGCTCCTGCATGGGGACACGCTTTGGGTCCCTCCATGTCCCAGCGGCTGCCACAGTCCCTGCGGTGCCAGGGCAGTTCCCAGTCCCGCGTCCCTGCAGCAGCGAGGGGACCCACCAGCCGGTGCCACTACGTGCCCAGGGGCAGGAATGTGACATTGCCCTCCGTGTCCAGGCATAGCCCCTGGCTGCCCTCAGGCCCCAGCACTGAGCGCCCGCTGCCGCTGCCGTCCTTCGGCAGCATGCCCTCCAGCGCCCGCCGGTTGTCCACGTCCCTGGGGTGGGTGACAGGCAAGTCCTGGTCCCCAGGGCCCGGTGACAGGTGCTCAGTGTCAGCCAACTCTGAGTCGTCTGTGGCTGGTGTCTTGGAGCCACTGTTGTCCTCATCCAAGGGGCTCTCGGCCCCCTCCAGCTCTGTGTCCGACTCACCCTCCTCCTCCTCCTCCAGTGTAAGCTCAAACTGGAACTTGTCAGTGGTGGCAGGGGACACTCCAGGTCCCTCGGGCGGTGGGGACGGGCTGCGCGGGATCATGCTCTGGTACCATTCCCGGTTGTCCTCCAGTGTGTCCAGGATCTCCTGAGCATCAGGGTGCACCAGGTCGGCCCACGTCTCCCACAGCGGGTGGGCGATGAAGTCGATGAAGCCCACCTGGGGGAAGGCAGAGCTGAGCCCCCAACCTCGCCCTGTGGCCCCCACCCTGGCCCCACACCGCTGCCCCACCTGGGACTTCTCCACGGAGGCAGTGTGCTTGTCGCACATGGGGCTGATCTCCATCCCCTTCTCCCGCTCCCGGTCACCTTGGCGGAAGAACTCCACCATGATACGGTCGGTCCATTGCCGGTACAGCTCCAGTGGCTTCGTGGGGTTGCTGAGGTCGGCACAGTGCACCATGTTTTGCAGGACCTGCAGACACAGACACAGCATCACTTATCTGAAGTCCTTTGTCCCCCAGGGCCACCACCCCTGTGCCAGGAACCCCCCTTGGCCATGGCCAACTGGGGTTGGGAGGGGTGGTAGCACCAAACAGGACATCCCAGCAGCCCTGGCTGGAGCCAGAACCAACACCTGCAATGCCAGGAAAGTTTCCCCACCCGTGCCCTTGTGCCCACCTGGATCCGGTCAGAGTAGTTGTCCAGCAGCAGCACCCCCAGGCTGGTCACCTTCTTGGTCTCCACCATGGTTTTCAAATCCGCCAGCAGATTCATGTGCTTGGACATATCCGTGGCCAGCACCTGGGCAGGGCAAGCCGGGAATGGGGCTCAGCCTGATGCCACCTCAAAGCCACCCAGCCCAGACGCCCCACCCTTGGGTAGTTCAGGCCCCCCCGTACCATGTCGATGGCCATTTTGCGGAGTGACTGCCTCTGCTTCTTGCTCAGGTTTTGGAAGATGTCGCAATTCTCCTCCTGGAGTAGCTTGAATCCCACAGCCAGGTGGTGGTTCTCCAGCACTGAGGCATCGTTGTACATCAGCGCCAGCTCCGAGTCTGCAAGACGGCACCGGTCACCCTGGGGTGGCTCCTAGATGCCAGGGTCCCCCACACCCGCCCAGCTCCATCCCTGCACCCCAGCTCACTTGTGTTGATGAGGAACTGGTTGGAGACGCCGGGGTGGTCAACATCATGGATGGCACTAGCAAAGATGGCAGCCATGATCTCCAGGTCTGTGAAGACAGCCTAGGAATGGTGGAAAAAGGCATTGCGGATGTATTATGGCCCTGCCAGACACACTTGGTGGCCTCGGTGGCCTTGGATGACGAGGGCTCACCTCCAGCGCAGGCGTGGAGAGGAGGACATGGGTGGACTGAGCCACATCAGCAGCATGGATGTTGTTGTGGTAGGCCACGTCGGCATGGTAGTGGTCCTCCAGCGTCAGCATGTAGGTGATGAAGGTGCTGACGGGGATGCGGAAGGTCTTCATCAGGTCACGCTCCTGCGGGGAGGCGGGAGGTGGCTTGTCCCCATCCAGGCATGGGGACAGGGACATCCTGTTGGGATGCTCACCTGGAAGATGCTGTACATGATGACGGTCAGTGGGTGGTTGCCCGAGTACTCGGCAACTTTAAACACGTTGAGCCCCCACTTGTTGGTGTCCTCCAGCTCCTGGGGACCAGAGGGACAGAGGTCCATGCGGGGCCAGCGATGGGGACCCCACTGCCGGCCGGGTCACCCACGCTGGGGCCCACCTTGGCCAGCAGCCCCTCCTGGTCTGTCCGCACCCCGAAGCGGGGGATGCCGGCGGCGGCGAGGCTGGAGCCGTGCGTGAGCTTCCTGACGCCGCTGATCTGGGACATGGGGCGCTTCCTCCGCTCCTTCTCCTTGTCCTTGGCCAGTGCCGAGGGGATCTCCACCTCATGCTGCTTGTCTGGGCCAGTGCAGGGGGCCATGAGCAGGGTGGGATTCCAATCCCCCCGCCCCGGCATCCCCCCCTCCCCGGTCATGCTGATGATGTCAGCTGGCACAGATAACACTGCGATGCCATGGCAACGGGAGGGGCTGCGTGGGGGATGCCCAGCGCTTTCCCTCACCCCCCTGCACAGGGCCACCCGCCTGCCATGGGACCCAGACCCTGCCCTGGGCACCCCCCTGGGGCCACAGGGACAGCCCCAACAGCCCCAGTCTGCACCAGTGTGCACCAGCATGCACCAGCGCTCCCAGCCAGGAGAAAGGCTGTGACACCCCCAAGGCAGCAAAAGCCACGGGGACACCTGGGAAAGCCCCCCCCGCTCCCCATATTTAATTTCTTTGCAAGAAGCAAGTGGGACCAGCCCCTGGCACCATCCCTGTGGGCACCCAGTGCCACAAGGTGCCACAGGATTCATGCCCAGCTCCCTGTGGGTGCGAAGCCCACCCCGCTGCCGGCAGAGAGGTGACACCGGGGTGGTGTCCCCGGGAGGGTCCTCACCCAGGAAGGTGCTGGAGATGTACTCGGAGACCTGGTTCCCTGAGCGGCTGGTCTCCGAGAGGTGCGTCAGCTCCCGGTTCAGCATCCTTTTGAACTGCGGGCAGTGGGCAGGACTCAGCAGTGGGGGGGGCAGGCAGGACCCCTGGCTGCCCATCCTGGGGGGCTCTGCAGTGCAGGGGTCTCTGTGCCCCCCCAGGGTGATAGGGGGGCTCCGTGCCGGGGACCCTTACCTTGTTGGAGGCCATCTCGCTGACTGAGTGCCTGGTCTGCAGCGTCTCCAGCTGGTCAAGGCACCAGTCCAGCTCCTCCAGGGTCTCCCGTGAGAGCTTCTGGTGGGCATCCTCTGCTGGGGGCACCCACCGGCTTGGCAAGGGACCTGCCGATGGCATGGCGACCCGGCACGGGGGCACACGCAGGGTCCCGGCTGCGGCACCCTGAGCCCCGGTGGGTGGCTGTGCCACACCGAGCCCAGGGGCTCACCGGCTCGGCTGCTCACATCACCCCCTGAGTGGGGTGGCTGGGGACACAGGGAGAAGCAGGGGACCGGCTGGGGCTGGTGTCTGGGGTCGAGCATCCCCAGGCAGCAGGGCTCAGCCCCGTCACACCATCCCCATCGCAGGGGCAGCCCCGGCATGCAGCGTGCCACGCCATCCCCGCGGGGTGACAGCCAGCCCTGGGGCAGCTGGACTCCCACGGGGCCCTGCTCGCCGCCGGGGTTTTATTAATGGAAGGTTTGACGTCAACGGGAGCCTTTCCACCGCCGCGGCACGAAAGGCGGCCAGGCGGGAGGAGCCGCCGAAAACCAGACATGGATCCCAAAGGGCAAAGGCGCAGCTCTGCCCGGGCCGGGGGGGCCTTGCTGCACACTCCAGGGCCCAGCGGGACCCGTCCCCAGGGATATAGCAGCAGCCAGCTCACCCCAAAAGCATCCCCCCCATCTTCCCGCCCGGCACTCACCGGCGAGGCTGGCCTTGCTCCCGGAGGGCAGACTGCTGCTCGACCCTCGCCTGCGAAACATGGGGAACTGTGGCTAGGACCCTCGTGATGGTGCCCCCCCATTTGCCGTGGGTTGGAGTCCCCCACCCAGGCGAGACCCTCCCCCTCCCCATCCCACGGCCAACTCACTTGATGCCAGCACGGTCCTGGAGGTGGGTCAGGTTGCTCCGGATGGTGCGGAGGCTGGCCAGGACCTGGGTGGGGAGAGGTGACTGGGGCCGGGTGGACCCCCCCAGGACACCCACCCCAGTGGTGATTGCAGGGCTGCATCCCCTCCTCACCAGGGCACAGGGACGGCACCTACCTGGGCGAACGGCGTGACGATCATGTCTTCTCCATGCCTGCAGGAGCAAAGGGAGTGTGAGCCTCAGGGAGGGGACCAGGGGTCCCAGAGGACTCAGGGAGGTGGGAGACACTCACAGGTCGCTGGCGATGGAGGAGTTGCGGGACATAGCTTTTGGGGACAGGTCATAGTCACTGTCGGAGCGGTAGAGGAAGGACTCGCGGCGCTGGCCATGGGGGAGAGTGCCTTGCAGGACCAGCCCCGCGCCCGGGCTTGCCTGGGGGTCCAATGCGCCCCGGCCTGGGGGGCCATTCTCCAGGTCGAAGCTGCAAGGGGAGAGGGGACAAGGCTAGTGTGGGGCAGGTGGCCTGGGGACCTCAGCCCACAGATGTGAGGGCACAGCCTGGGGGATGCCACCAGGTTTGCCAGGCTCTCCGTGCCACCGTCCCACTCAGCCCAGCATGACCTGACTCAGTGGCCCCTACGGTGACACCAGCCACTGACCAGTCTGGCCCCGCCGGCTCCTTCACCCGAGCGCTGAGAATGGGCACAACTCAGTGCATGTGGACCCCCTCAGCAGTGTGCCAGCAAGTGCAGTCTGGGACTGGGGACACCGGCTAGTGAAGGTGGGTTGTCCCATGTCACCCAGGTGGGACAGGACCTCCTGCCCCAAAGCCCCCGGCTCCAGAGACCCTGAAAAGGGCCAGCTCCTCCCTGCCCTGTCCCCTCCCTGTCTCCAGCACCATGGTCTCTGGTTGCCCCAAGTCCTCAAAAGCCCCAAAGCCTCCATCAGCCCCGGCTCAGGGCACCGTGTCCCATGGGGGGAGACAGTGTCCCAGCCACGGCACAGAGCCAGGGGATGCCGAAGGGCAGAAACTGCAGGGGCAGCCAAACCCTGGCCCCTGGGGACATGCTGGTGGTGGCCTGAGGACACCCCAACCAGAGGGCAGCTGTGCAGGTCCATGGGGGGACAGGGGACATGGGGACAGGGACAGTGACCCTGCGGTGTCCCCATGGTAGCCATGGCCACCTCACCCCCCTCCTGCTCCCCTGGCCCCGGGGGTCATGGGAGAGGCTGCACGTGGGGACGTGGCGAGGGCCACCCGGTGCCTGTCCCCTCCCGCAGCCGCCACCACCGCGGGGATGGGGACGAGCCACCCCAGAGCACTGAGTGAACTGGGAAAGCGCGGGTGCCACTCTGTCCCCATCGCGCCGCTGGGAGCTCAGCACCTACCCGATGCAGGAGTGCCTCCGGGACGGGCACCGGCTGCCTGGCAGCATCTCCCCGCTCCGGCAGTGCCACCAGCAGCCCCGATCCCTGCAGCGTGGCCGTCCCCGGCAGCGGCAGTGCTGGCCAGGCACCGCGTCATGCCGTCCCGCAGCCCCTTGTTTTCCTGCCTCTGCTTCACGTCCCCAATGGTACCGGGGACACAAAGACGCATTGTGGCTCTGCCGGCCCTGCGGGTGATGCCCGCGTCTGTTCCCGGCCCTGTGCCACCACCTTTGACCCTGCTGCCACCCCAGGGGACAGCCCCAAGCCCCCGGGGCGGGCAGGGGGGACATGAGTCCCCGCCGTGGGGCTGGTGCCGAATTAAACCCCCTTGTTTCAGTGACAGGCTGTCGGCATTAATAACCGCCGAGCAGTGCCGTATGGCGGGGGGGCCAGGGGCTGCTATAAATAGATGCTGTTGCTGCTGAGGAGGGATCTGCTGATCCCCACGGCACCCATGCAGGTGGGGCCGGCACCCACCGGCACCCTGGGGCACAGGCAAGAGGGCACCCCAAAACAAACTCTGTATAGCTCCAATGCGGGGCGGGGGGCAGCAAGGTGCCCGGCTGTGCCACAGTGGGTGGTTTGGTGCCTTGCTATGCTGCGAAAAGCCCCTGTCCCCTCCCTGCCACGGCCCCCCCGCCGTAGGGTGGACACCCTTTGCACCTGCAGGGTCCCTGCCTGGCCATCACTGCAATGAGTGTGTCTGTGCTCAGCCATGCTCAGCTGGCAGCTCCCCCCATCTGGCTCAGCCCCTGGCTGTGCGGTGACCCCCGCTGTCTGCTGCTTGTCCTCCACGTCCCCATAGGCCCACAGCCCTGGGGACATGCCACAGCGTTGGGGGGGGTCCACACTGACCCCATCCCGGCAGCGCAGCCCCGTGCCTCTTCCCGCCCACCCGAGGCCGAGCACGGCCCCTCGCCAGGGTCCCGCCAGCGTCCCCCCCTTACCAGAGGGGATGCGCCACGGTGAAGCGCCGCTGCAGGCGGATGCTCTGGTTCATCAGAAGCTTCCTGAAGAGGACGGGGGAACTGTGGGGGGACGCCGCCGGCGAAGACCCCGGCGAGCGGTGCGTGGTGGGCAGCATGGCACAGCTCAGGGACCCCTGGCACGGCGGCAGCAGTGATGGTGAGGCCACGCTGCCCGCCGGTGCGGAGCAGGAAGCGCGCGGCCGTCCCAGCCGCGGCCCTGGTGGCCCCGGGAAACTTTCCATCCCCCTCCCACCCGAGCCTGGGAAATTAAACAACTGTCTGGCTCTGGCAGCCGACACATGGAGCGGGTCCCCCCCGGCTGCACTGGCCTGGTGTGTGCGCCTGGCTGCCTAGGCATGTGGCCCCTCGCTGGCCCCGTGCCACTGGCCACACTGCTGTCCCCGAGGCAGCAGCTGCTCCTCCAAGGGCAGGGGTTCTCTGCCCGGACACACAGCAAAATGCCATGCTGAGCCCTGAGTGGCCATGACATACACAGTGGCCGTGCTGTGGTGCCACTGAGGGACATGGCTGAGCCTCGAGCATCCCAGAGACACTGCATGGCCGTGCCACAGTGCCACTGAGGGACGCAGCCAAGCATGGAGTATCCCAGACACACTGCATGGCCATGCCACAGTGCCACTGAGGGGACGCAGCCAAGCACAGAGTATCCCAGACACACTGCATGGCCTTGCAATGGTGCCACCGAGGGACGCAGCCAAGCACAGAGTATCCCAGACACACTGCATGGCCTTGCAATGGTGCCACCGAGGGACGCAGCCAAGCCTGGAGCATCCCAGACACACTGCATGGCCATGCCACGGTGCCACTGAGGGATGCAGCCAAGCCTGGAGCATCCCAGACACACTGCATGGCCATGCCACGGTGCCACCGAGGGACGCAGCCAAGCCTGGAGCATCCCAGACACACTGCATGGCCATGCCACGGTGCCACCGAGGGACGCAGCCAAGCCTGGAGCATCCTGGACATGTGGTGTGGACATGCCACAGTGCCACCAAGTGACATGTCTGAGTCTGGAGCATCCTGGACACACGGTGTGGTCATGCCACGGTGCCACCGCAAGGGACCTGAGAGCCAAGCCCACCCCAGGGCTCACATCACGCCCCCAGCACCTCCTCGCTGCCCAGCGTGGGGCCGTGCCCAGCAGGACAGGGAGGAGCAGGATGAGGCCCGGCTGGTGGTAGTGGCACCCATGGGGGAACTGCTGGCCCAGCTGTGGGAGATGGTGCCCATCCAGCAGCGCCCACGGGGAACCACAAAACCCACCAGAGGAGGGGACCTGGTGGAGGGGTCCCCCCTCACTTCCAAGGGACTGCGAGCATGATCATGGGGACATCAGGGCAGAGGGACGCTGGGACAGAGGGACACCAGGGGACATCAGGGCAGGGGCAGAGCCAGCCCCCCCGGGCTGCCTGGCAGCCAGCACCCCCTGGGACAGCAGGAGCTGGGCAGGACCGGCCACAGGACAGCCAGTCCCTGTCCCCAGGACAGCCAGTCCCTGTCCCTTCCTGGGCTGTGGCTGTCCTCGCCAGACATGTGTCTGTGCAGGGGGTGGACAGCGGGTGACACCGGAGCCAGGTCCCTTGGGCATGCCAGCCCCATGCTGTCCCCACAAGCCGGGCTGGGACAGGCGGCGGGGGGGGGGGGGGGGAATGGCCCAAAAATAACCCTGCAGCAGCACAGCCGGGGCCGAGCCACAGCGGGAGGGACCGAGGTCACCTCCGGGCAAGGCCAGGCCAGCCCTGCGGTGTAACCCGGCTGGGACAGGGGATGGGGACAAGGAGGGGATGAGGAGGATGAGGACAGGGGGATGGCAACAGGGATGGGGAGGGGGTGACAGGGATGGGGATGGAGGGGACAAGGATGGGGACAGGGTGGTGGTGGCGGGGGGACAGGGACAGGGGTGTTGGGGTTGGAGGTGACAGGGGTGATGGGGACAGACGGTGATTGGGACGGACATCCCGGGGCCGGAGCAGTGGGGACAGTGACAGCAGGGTTTGTCACAAGCCCAGCGGTGCCGCAGCGGCCGCTGGCACCGGTTGCTCTGCCGGTGCCGGTGCCGGTGCCCCGGGGCCGTTCCCCGGGGCCGCTGTCCGTCCACCGGTGCTGAAACCGGCAGCGGCACCGACGGCCGCACCCTGCCCGGTAACCCCATCCCGGTGCTACCGGGGTGAGCAAACCCCCCCCTTCCCGTTTCGCTCTTACCGGGGGGGCTCGGACTCGTCGCCGCTGCTGGGGCCGCTCTCCTCGATGGTGAAGACCACCCGGGCACCCTCGGGCTCGGGGCCGCGGGCCCCCTCCGCCAACCGGTAGCCCAGCGGGGGTAGCAACGGGGTCCCGGAGAAACGCCGCCGTACGGCGCCCACCGTAGTTCCCGCTCCCGGTCCCGACGGGGCGGCTTCGGCAACGTCGCGGCAGCGCTACGGGGAAATGGGGCGACGGTGAGGGGCGCGGGTACCGGTACCGGGGAGCTCTGCAGGGTGCTGCTCCCGGGGTGCTCCCCGGTGGCCCTGTGTGTGTGTCCCGTACGGGGGTCCCTCCCCCGGGGCAGCCCCCCCCCCCCCCGCCATCACCGGGCGCCGGTAGCGCGCGGGCGCCCCCCGCCGGGCACGGTGCCGCACTGCACCCCGGGGGCAGCGGGGGAGGGAGGGAGCACGGGGCCAAGGGCCCAGCCGGTGCACCGGGAGCGGCTCGGCCCGCAGCGCACTGAGCCGCTGGGACACCCCCCCCCGCCGCCGCCGCCGCCGCCCCCACCGGAGGGGACACCCCCCCCCCCGTCCCCCGGGGACCCCGCCGGAAAACCCCCCGGAGCCGGCCCGCAATTACGCAGAGGTGAATAATAATTAACCGCCCATTAAGGGGATAATTAACTCCCACTGAGCGTCGCCGTCCTGGTTATTGCTGCCCAGGGGCCCGGCGCTGGGACGCTCGTACCGGGGACACCCCCCCCCCACCACCCCGGTCCCGGTCCCGGTCCCGGTCTCACCTCCGCGCCGAGGAAGGGCAGCGCCGTCCGGCTCCGTCGCATCGCCGTCCCTGCGTGGGGGGGGAGGGAGCTCCGGGAGCCGCGGCCGGTGGGGGCTCGGCGGTGGGACCCCCCCACCCCGCGGGCCAGGGCCACCCGTGATTTATAGGCGCTGGATCGCGGCCGTGGCGGCTGCCCGGGCTTAGCGCCCGCCTCGGGTTTCAGGGCCCTGCACCGGCCCCCCCCCCCCCCCCCCCCGCCCGGCACAGCCCCCCCCACCCTCTCCGGTGTCCGCGAGGGCTGGACCGGCACGGGTCACCTGGGGAACGTGGGCCCGAGGCCACGGGGATGGCCCCCGGCCCACAGCACCCACCAAGCCATGAACCCGCCAGCACCACGTTAATGATCAACCACGAGCACCCATTACCCACCATCCCCAGGGAACCGGGGGCACCGGAGGCAGCTCAGCTGGTTGCACCCACAGAGCTCCCCCGTGCCCCCAGGACTGAGCCCCCACGCCCCGGCCAGCACCGGGAGCAGCCTCAGCCCAAGCTTGGGGGATGCCAAGCCCCGGCATGGGGGTCCACGCTGCCGCCAGCCCCCCGCCCTCGCCCGCAGCCCGTTACCGGCACCCGGTCCTCGCCGTGTGCCGCGGTCCTCACCGTGTGCCGCCCCGGCTGAGTGCAGCGGAGCAGAAGGAAGGCGACGTGCGTGCCTGGCTGCTCGCTCCCTCCCATCCCACCCCGCCGGGGGGGCTGCGCGGCACCCACCACCCAGCGCATCATTGCACCCCGCACCCACCCTGCCCAGCCTGGGGGCACCCCGGGGCCTCCAGCCCAGTGCGGGGGACCCCAAAAGTGGTCAGAGCCTCCCCCAGGAACAGGGGTTTTCCCCAGGCAGGGTGCAGAGCACACAGCAGATGGGAAATCAGAGCCAAGGCAGCAGCTTCTTTATTCAGCAGCATGGGCAGCCCAGGGGGCCACGGTGGGGGGATCATGTGAGTGGGTAGTGGGTGACGGGGGAGCCCTCCATCACCTTGCTCTAGGGAAGAGAGAGAAAGAGTGCGGTGAGCGCCTGCAGCCCAGCCCAGCCGCCCTCCCTAGTCCCCTGGCCCCTCACGCACCATGGGCACCTCATCCAGGTGGCGGAAGCGGGGGGTCCCACGCCGGCACAGCCACACCAGCAGCACCGCCGCTCCCCCCACCACCACGCAGACGAAGAGGCAGATGACAACAACGAGGCCGGGGTTGAGTTTGGCGGGGGGCTGCGCTGCAGGGTGAGATGGGCACCCCGTTACACCCCCCCCCGCACTCCTAAGCCTCGTGCCCAGCCTCTGAGCACCATGGCGGCTCTCGGGGCGAGGGGGCTCAACATCAGCTCCAGTTCCCTGCCCTGCTGCCATCCCACCCCTCACAGACCCGGCACCGGGCTCCTGTGTCACCTCCGCCTGCCAGGGACCAGCCTGGGGCCCTCCCACCCTTCCTGGCTGGGGTCCCATGACACAAAGGCTGGGGGGGTGGAAGAGAGGGAGCTCTTAGCCCCCCTAAGGAGGATGGGGCAGCCCAGGGGTGCTCTGGGCACACCTGAGGACCTGCACCCCGGAGCTCCCCTGCCCCATCCTGTGAGCACAGCCCCTGAGTGGGGGGGGTCTAGCAGGGAACCGGGGCTGCTGCCATGGCTGTGGGCAGGCCCGGGGGCGCCCTGCCTGCATGATTCCAACCCCCCCCAGCCTGGCTCTCACCTGAGCTGCTGGCTGCGGTGCCGGTGCTGATGGCCGGCATCGTTCTGGAGCTGGCAGCCAAGGTGCTGCTGGGACCCGGGCTCACAGTGGGCGCAGGAGAGCTGGGAGCAAAAGTGGGCCTGGGGGACCCGGGCGAGGACGGGGCTGGTGCTGCAGTTGAGCTGGATGGATGTCCCGTGGCCGGGGAGCTGGGCACAGCTGGGTGGGATGGGGACGCTGCTGTGGTCCTGTTGGATGGAGCTGTTGCTGCTGCCGAGCCCGGTGTCGTGAATGGAGATGGTGCCATGGTCGTGTTGGATGCAGATGTCGGAGGTGTTGTAGTTGCTGCTGAGCCTGTTACATTGGAGGGAGATGATGCCGTGGCTGAGTTGGATGAAGATGTAGGTGCTGGCGGAGCCGATGTTGCAGCTGTGTTGGATAAATGTGTCATAGGCACCACTGAGTCCAGTGTCCTGGACAGAGACACTGCCGTGGTTGGCTTGGGTGGAGATGTAGGTGCTGCTGAGCCTGGTGTCCTGTGTGGAGTTGCTGCTGTGGCTCGGTTGGGAGGTGATGTTGTAGGTGCCACTGCGCTCACTTTGCTGGATGGAGACAACGCTGTGGCCGGCCTGGACGAAAGCACATTGGCCGTCCCCGAGTCAGAGGTGGATGAAGACACGTTGGGTGTCCCTGAGCTGGTGGCTGTGGGTGTGCTGAATGGAGACAGTGACACAGCTGTCCCTGAGCTTGGTAGAGACACTGTGCTGCTGGTATCGCCACCCTGTCCTGTCTCGAAAGTGTGGAGGAGAAAGCTGGTCAGCAAGGACACGGCAGGGCCCTGGCAGGGGTAGGCAGAGCCTCAGGAAGGGCAGTGGTGCCTGCCCCGGCTCCCGGCCTCGCAGTGCTCATTTTCCAGGTGGTTTCCCCATACAGAGAGGACCAGAAAACCAGGATTTAGCTAATATTGGATCCCAGAAATCCAGGCTTGGGAAGAGCCTCCCAAGCCGTTGCGGCACAGGCACAGTGCCACGGGGATGAGCGGGGGGGGGGCATTTGTCACGGTACAGACACGCGCCAGCCCAGCCTTTGTGGCACCCACCGGACACCCCCGGGCCGGCCTGTGATGGGGGCTCCGCCGTGGTCACGTGGAACGTGGCAGCATTTACCAGGCAGCACCAGTAGTGCCATTACCTGCCAAAGTCCTGTTTGCACAAGAGGAGGAGCAGGTCTAGCCCAGACCCACAGGGATCACTGGACAAAAATGCCCCATGGCAGAGCCAGCACCCAGTGCCAGCATCCAGGGGGGCTGGCATGGCTGGGTGCTGGGGGTCCCCACAGCTGCTGGGCCCACTGGGATGGGCCATTCCCACCCAGCTGCCACCCTATGCCGGCATGGCGGCAAGCCCAGGGCTGAGCACCCAGTGTTGGGTGCCAGCTTCCGTGTGAAGATGGGTGAGCTAAGGCACCCCGGGGGGTGTGTGCGGAGGGCGGCTGCTGGGGGCCCAGGCTGGAAATGGGGGGGGCCATGGCACAGCACAGCCCACAGTGGCACAGGGTACTGGTGGCCTTTTGCCCCCGGAGTGCCAAGGCGGTGCCGGAGCACCCATGCCACCATGAGTGCCAGCCAGCCCAGCCGGTTTAGCAGCACTGGGGCCGCATCCTGCCCCGCGGTGCTGCCAGCTGCAGGAGGGGCAGGGTGCTTGCCTCCAGCACGACGAGCCCCCGGGCGGACCATCTCCAACGGCCCCCCAGGACCCCAGGGGAGTGGGTGCAGCCCACCCCCGTGCCACGGGTCCCCAGCTGCCCTGGGCAGGACTGGATGCAGCCCTGCTACAACCCCCGGGGCCGGGCTTAGTGGGTATGACCCCCCCGGTGCTCCCCAGCCCCGGGGTGGGGGGCACATGAGGCCCCCCCCTCAGCGCCCGGTCGCCCTAGAGCACACTGATCCCGTCAGTGTAGAGTGCGGGGGAGCACCCGGACCCCCCGGTGCCCCCGGACCCGCCCCCCCGGTGCCCGGTGCTGCAGGGCTGGGTGGGGGGAGGCCACGGACCCCCCCCCCCGGTGCTGCGGGGTGCACAGACCCCAAGTGCCCCCAGGACCCTACGGGGACCCCCAGGGTGCACGGAACCTCCCCGGTACCCCTCATCGCCCGGTCTCCCCGGAGCCTCCCCGGTCCCCCTCATCCTGCCCCGGTTCCCCGGTACCTGCAGCCAGCAGGGCAGAGGTGCAGCAGAGCAGCAGGCGGAACGCGGCCCCGGCCATGCCGCCGCCCCGGGCCGTGCCGCCGCCGCCGCCGCCTTTATCCGCCCCGGGGGAGGCGGGGGCGACCCCGCCCGCGGCGCCCCCTGCCGGTACCGGGCGGCGCCGAACCCCCCGCTCCCCGCGAGGATCCCCCTGCCCACCCCCTGCCTCAGTTTCCCCTGAGCCCCCCCGGGCACCGGGAGCCACCCCTGCCTGCATCACCCCGGGGAGGACAAGGGGCCAGGTGGGGGGACGTGGGGACATAGGGGTGGGGGGGCGTGGGGATGAGGGGATCTGGGGACATGGAGACAAAGGGATCTGGGGACATGGGGATTTGGGGACAAAGGAATCTGGGGACATTGAGATGTGGGGACATGGGAACAAAGGGATCTGGGGACATTGAGATGTGGGGACATGGGGACCTGGAGATGTAGGGACGTGGAGACATCAAGATGCAGGGACTTGGGGACACAGGGACTTGGGGAACATGGGGACACATTGGGACACAGAGACAAAGGGATCCAGGCACAGAGGGATGTGGGGACACAGTGACACCGGACCCACTGCTGGTGGCAGCCGTGGGGCTGCACCGGCTCTGCCACAGAGCCCAGGGGACGCCCTGTCTGTCTCCGTGCCGGAGCAGCACATCCGGGGCGCAGCACGGCCGCGCCAGAACAGGGCCGCTTCCGCACGGCGGGGAAGGGCGCTTCCTCCTGGCAAACCGCAGCCGGCCTGGCACTGCACCGGGTCCCCGGGGAGGCCAGGCGCCCCCCACCACCGCCGCCCACAGCAGGGCCCCAGCATGCCGGGCTCCCTGCCAGCCCCCGGGAGCGGGGCGATCATCCGTGTTGGCATGGTATGGCACGGCTCGGCACGCCGCGGCTGGAACAGGCCAGAGCAGCCCAGCAGCAACCGGGCCAACCTTCCTGCCGTCGGTGCCGCTGTCCCCAAATGCTCCCGGGAAAGAGGGTCCGTCCCTCGGGTACCGCTCCGTGGGACGGAGCTGGGAGCAGGCCTCGCACGCAGGTGGGGGGACGCAGAGGAGGAGCGATGGTGGTGCCAGGAAGCGAAGGCCAGTTGCCGAAGCCCAGGGAGGAGCCGCGGAGGCCCGGCCTCGCCTGGGGCCCAGCCGGGTGCTGCGGGGTGTCCCTGGGGTGTCAGCACAGTGTGTGTGGGGGGGTGTTGGTGACCACCCCCCCATGGAGGCACCAGCCACCCCAGGGGTCTGGCAGGACAACGGCCAGGACAGAGCCACAGCCAAGGACCGGCAGCCCCACAAGCAGGCGGGTTCCCTCCGCCACCTCCCCCCCGCGGGGACGCCCTCCCCAGCCCCAGGGGACCCCCCGACCCCCCCCAAGGGAGACCTAGCAACCCCAAAACACCCCCTTCAGCCCAAGGGAGCCCCCCAACACCCAAACCCCTCCACTATCACCCGATGAGATTCCCGCCCCCCCCGCAACACCCTCCAGCGCCCACAGACCCCCCCCAACACCCCCTCGGGGACTCCCACAGCCGCCCCCCCCAGGGGTAACCCCACTCCCCCCCCGCCCAGCACCCCACATCCCTCCCCTCCGACCCTCATCACCCCCCAAAACCTCCAGGGAACCCCCACGCCCCGCCGCCCCAAGATGGCAGCCGGCCGCGCCGCTTCCTGCCCGCGCCGCCGGGCCCATCCGTCCGTCCGTCCGTCCGTCCGTCCCTCCCCGCTCTCCCCCGGCGCAGCAGACAGCGAGAGGCGGATCATCCATATCGCGGGGGTTTTACTGGAGCCTGACTGGAATGTCTCGGGTGGGGTGGGTTGGGGGGGGGGGGGTCCCCGCCAGGCCGGGTTCCCCCCCCCCCCCCACTTCAGTCCGTTTGCGGGGCGGGAGGGCGGCCCCCACAACCTCCCCCCCCCCCTTCAGCAACACCGTCCTCTCCCTCCCCTCACAACCCTCAAGTCTCACGGGGACCCCTCTGTCCGTGCCCGGGACCCCTGTGTCCGTGCCCGGGGAGCGTGAGGGGACCCCCCTCGGTCCCCCGTGGGTCAGTAAGCCGGCACCTGGTGCTGGTGCTGGGGCAGGAGCTGGCAGCCGCTGTTGACGTGGCTGAGGACCTTTTGCTTGAGCTGGGCGACCTGCTCGCGGAGCAGGCTGGCGGTGGAGGCCAGCTCCGTGTTCTGGCTCTTGAGGCTCTTCACCTTCTCCTCCAGGCGGGAGATCCGCTCCAGCTTCCTCTTGCGGCACTTGGAGGCGGCGATGCGATTCCTCAGCCGCTTTCGTTCCGCCTTGATACGCTCCTGCGTGTCCATGTCGATGGGGGAAACCGGCGGGCTCTCCCCGAAACTCGGCACCTCCGGGACGATCTGAGGTTCGTCTTTTAGCGGTGGCGGCGGAGGCGGCGGGAGCCGCGGAGGGGGAGCCGCGAAGGGACCGGGATCGGCGGCGTAGCTGACCGCCGGGTAGCTGCTGAGGTTGGCGTACACCGGCGGCTCCGGGGCCAGGCCGGCGGCGGGCAACTCGCCCGCGCCTCCGCCGCCTCCTCCTCCTCCTCCTCCTCCGCCGCCGCTCCCCGCCGCGCCGCCGCCCAGCTGGTTCTGCTTGTGCAAGTCCTCGAGCGCTTTAACGAAACCCTCGGCGAACTCCTGCTCCTCGGAGGCGGACGCTTTGGAGTAGAGGAACTGCCCGCTGGTCGGCGTGGTGGTCACCAGCCCGTTGGACTGGATGATGAGCCGCTCCAGCTCGGGGGACGCCAGCTTCAGCAGACCCAGCTCGGCCGAACCCAGCAATCCCGTCGCTTCACCGCTCGCCGCACCCGGTGCTTTCAAAGCCGCCGCCACCTGTTCCGGTAACGCCATCCCGAGAGCGTCCTTCTTCATCATGCTGCCGCCGGGGAAGGGCAGGAGGAGCCCGCTGCTGCCGGAGGACGGGGCGAAGCCGCTGCCGAGGCCGCTCAACACATCATCATGGTAGAAGGGTGTTTCCATCCTCCTCCCCCGCCCGGCTGCGGGGGAAACGGGGCCGGGGCGGGGGGGGTGGGGAAGGAAGGACCGGGGCGAGCGCGGGGCAGGGGGGAAGGGCGGGGGAGGCGCCGGTGAGCACCGGCGGCGGCCCCGCTCCTGCGCGCGCGCACACACGCGTCTGCCGCCGCCGCGGCCCCCGCGCCACCTTAAATACGCGGCCCCCGCCGCGGTGACCTCACCGCGCCGGGCTCCTATTGGCTGCAGATGACGTCCTCGCCCGCCTTCTTGTTTTGCATAGGGGCGGGGCTTCCGCTCGGGGGAGGCGGGGCCACGCCCACCCCCCACCCCCCGCCTCGCTTCCCTCCGCCGTCGCCGGGGCGACCGGGCGGGTAACCGGGACAAACAGCGCGAGGGCCCCTGGGCTGACGTCAGGGCGGGGGAGGGGCGGTCGCGTGGGCCCCGCGCCGCGCGCGCGCGCCCCGCCGGGGGTTGATGGGCACAAAGGGAGGGGCGGAGCGGAGACACGCACCGGTACCGGGTACCGGCAGCGAGCACCGGCGCCAGCACCGAGCACCGGAGACTGGGCCCCGTCTGTAAAAAGGAGCAATAAATACATAAATAAATCAATAAACAGGCGCACCGGGCCGGGGGTGGCCACGACGTGACCTGCGTGGGCCGGCGGCTGCACCGGTGGCAGGGCTGGACGGTGCCCCGGCACACCGGGGCCTTCCCGCCCGGTCCCTGCCCCGGTGGGACGGGCCCGCGGTGGCGTGCGTGCCCCCGGCGCCATGTCACGGCTTGTCCCCGTGTCCCCGTCCCCTGCACGTTTACCGGAGATGGTGCGGTTTGCCCAGCGAGCACCGGTGGTGTGCGCCGCCGCCATGGCGGGCGGGCGGCCGACCGCGGTGTGCTGTATGGTCACGCCATCACGGCTCCGGCCGGGCCCGGTGCCACGGCACGGTGGGTCAACGGGGCCTGGGGTCACACCCCCACACCCCCCCCCCCCGCCCCGGGGCCCCCGCTCAACCGGCAGTGGGGAAGGAGTTAAGCGGCGGTGGTGGCGGCGGCGCACGTCACGCCGGCCAAGCCCGCGGGCGGCTGAGGGGGTGGATCGGCGTCAGCGGCTGACGTCACCCGTCCCCGCGTGGAGCCGCCGCACGGGGGGGAGGCAGCGCCAATGGCCAACGATAACCCCCCGCACCGGCAGGATGCGGCCCCCGCGGGCACGGGCCGAGGGGTTCCAGCACCGCTCACCCGGGGAACGGCGAGGCCGTGGGGACGCGGTGGTGACGCTGAGCTGCCCCTAATTGCAGCCAGATGGTCCCGGGCCTGCGCCAACGAGAGCGATAAATCAGTGGTGGCGGCCCTGGGGGTGTGGGGTGCCTGGTGGGACACTGCGCCGGCGGTGCCAGGCCGGAGGTGACGGCTGTGCCGGTGCCGCGCTGGCCCCGTGCCCTCTGCCCTCCCGGTGTGGGCAAGGGCAGCAAGGACCCCTGCCCCGGTGCTCCTGGGTGCAGCCTGCCCGACCGCAGCCGACTGGCGCAGCATGGCGCAGCGTGGGGCATGGCACCGGGCGTGGGGACAGCGTGGCATGGAGTGGGGCACAGCACCGGGCGTGGGGACAGCGTGGCATGGCACGGCATGGCACGGGGCACGGCATGGCACCAGGCGCGGGGACAGCGTGGCAGAGCATGGCACAGGGGAGGGCACGGTGCGGGGCACAGCATGGCTCAGCCCTGGCTGCAGGGAGGCCGCAGGGGACACGGGTGACAGCCAGGACAGGGCTGGGGCAGCCACCGGAGCCGGGACACGCAGTGCCGGCACTGGGGAAACTGAGGCACGAGGGGGCTGGGGCTGATGGGAACCTACCCTCCCCCCACAGCTGCAGTTAATTAAACCCCAAATAAACCCAGCTGATTAAACCCCAATTAAACCAGAGCACGACCGAGCCCTGTGCCTGGGGTTCTCCCACCCCTGCCAGCCTGTGGCCCCCGCAGTCCCCGGTGTCCTGACCCAGGGAGGGCAGCCGAGGCGGTGGTGCCAGTGCCCGCGTCCCGGGGGCTCGGCCGGCACGGAGCTCGCAGGTGAAGCCGCCGTCCACGTTTCTGCTGCAAACCCGTCATCAGGGGTGCGGCCGGCGGCCGGACCAGCAGGTTCAGACTTTCCGTCCTGACGAAACCCAGCCGGCGAGGGACAGGGACCGGGAGGGGCAGCTCCCCCCCGCCCCAGCATCGCACGGGGACCCCTCAGCCAGGGTCACACCCATGGGCATCGGCGTACGCCCCGTGGGTATCTACACATGGGCCTCTGCCTGCACCCTGCCTGCACCCCCGCACCCCTCCCCGTCGCAATCCGGGCTGCAGCGGGACGAAATGAGAACCAGCTTTGGCTGTAGGTGCTTTAATCAGTTGCAGGGAGGAACGAACCGGCCCCAGGGCCTCCCTGGAAGAGCGGCTGGCCGGCAGCCAGGGATGCGAGCCACGAGCCGCGCTCCGGCCAGGCCCAGCCGCCGGCACACGCCGGCACAAACCCACCACCCCCCGGCGTCCCTCCACGAGTGTCACAGCACCCCAGGGCTCGTCCTGCTGTGTCCCCCCCACATGCTCCCACCCTGTCACCACTGGTGCTCATTCCACGTGTCCCTTGTCCCCAAACCGGAGACACCGCAGGTTGTCTCGCCGGTGGCAGCCTGATGCCTGCGGCAAGCCGGCAGCTTCATTTTCCTAATGAGCGTTTAATGAGGGTCATGATTCAGCGGCCCCTTCCGTCTCCCAGGAGGGCAGACCCGTGGGGAGCACGAGCGGGGCAGTCCCCGTCCATGGAGCCGGTGGCAGTGCCACCGTCATCTCGGCTGGGGGCTGGTGGCTGAAGCTGCTATTCCCGGAGGCGTCGGAGCCCGGCTCGGCCCCGCGAGCACCCAGTGAGTCACACTGTACTTTGCCACCTGCCAGCCAGGCTATATTTACCCCGGAGCAGGCGGCAAGGATTTCGGATGAACCCATGCCACCGTCAGGCCTCGGCAAGGCACGCCGAGCCTCGAGCAGGGCCACGTTCACCGGAGCATCCTCACACCTCTGAGCGCAGCGGGTCCCCGCACGGCTCCTGCTCTCCCCGTTTCCCTGGCCCCAACAGGACCATTCCCTGCGTGCAACCAGCTCCATTACACTGGTGGTGCCTGATCCCACTCCGCTGCTCCGGCCAGGAGCCGAGACAAGGTGCCGCGCCACCGCTCAGCACCCAAGGCTCCGACTGAGGGCACAGGCTGCACCCAAAGCAAGATTCCGAGATGCCCACGAGCTACTGTGGATGTACCTGCATCCCCCTGCCCTCCTGGCAGGCCGAGCTGCCCCCTGAAAAGGGAACAAGCAGGAGAGCGTTTGCAGCCCCGGGATTTGCACCATGGGCACCGGGCGCACAGGGGAAGCCGCCTCTTAGTCATCCCCGCAGAGAGGGAGAGAGGAACCAAGCTGGGAAAACAAGAAGTCGCCGGCCGCCAGTGCCTGCCCCCAAACCCGTGCAGTCCCTGAGGAAGCCCCGAGGGGCCACGCTGTCCCCGGGCACAGGGGCCTCCAACAATCAAAACCAAGAATTAAAAAAAAAAAAAAAAAAAAAGAGAAAGAAAACATATTTAAAAAGGAAAAAGGAGGAGGAGGGTTTGACGTGTATTTTTAGTTGCTTAGCACAGCCCTGAAATATTTCGGCAGCCACTCCCTCCGCGTCGCAGGCGGCTGGTGTGTAACTATTCCTGTGCTGCCTCCCCGGCGAGGCACAGAAGTTATGAGTCACCGTGGGGCGGCCAGCAGCGCCGTGCCGCAGCATCAGAGCTGGAGACACGGCCCCGTGGCTGCCGGAGCTGCCACGGGCCCGGTCGCCACAGAAGTGTCCTGGGAAGGGAGCAGGGAGGGTTTCCACGGTGGCCTTTGCTGGGTCCCCCTGGATCCAGCCCGTCTTTCCGGCTGGGACGTGTTCGCCCTGCCAGGCTGCACACACCCACCCACGCCAGCAGCAAGGCTCAGACCTTTTTCCTCCTCTCTGGTTGTTGCTTTTATCTCCCTCCTCCCTGTTTTGGTTTTGCGTTTGTTTGTTTTTTGTTTTTTTGGTTGTTGTTTTGGGTGGTTTTTTGTTTTTTTTTTTTTTTTTTTTTTTGTTTTGTTTTTTTTTTTTTTTTTTCTTCTCAGCCATGGCTCGCCTCCCTGCGCTGCCACGGGGCAGGGTTGGAGCACCCAACAGCCCCAGACACCCGTTTTTGGGGCAGAAAGGCCCAAAGCCACAGATGAGCCATCGCATCGATGCCCAGGCCCGATGCCGCTCTTATACGGAACCACCTTTCACCCAACCTGCTGCCGCGTGGGGCCAATTGCCCTCGCAGGGGCCAATTGCCCTCACAGGGGCTGCGCGGCAGCTCGGGACAAGAATATTCCTGCAGAGGTGGTAAAAGACAGAGGAGAGACAGGCAGGGAAGGCTGCTGAAGTCCGTGGTTGTAATTAAACGAAAGCAGAACTTAACGAGCTCCAACGCCTGACCCCAGAGCTTTGCCAGGAGATAAGGCGTACTTGGAGGACTCTATCCTGAGCCGAAGCCAAAGGTCCCATTGTTGCGGTGAAGATTTATCTGGCCAGAACAGACTTTAAATCCAGACAGCGCTGCAGTCGTTTCCTTTTTCACCAGGGCAGCTGTAACACATGGAGTTTCTGTGGCTGGAGGGACTCGAAAGGGAGGGAGCAGGTTGGGAAGGGAAAGTCTGACACAGGGCTCAGCCTGGGCTTTGTTAGAACGCCACACGGGTGTTTACGTTGAGACCGAGTTTCCGGAAGGGAGGACACATGTGCCCCGTTCCCATCGCCTGGAACTGGCTCCTTGGCCAAAGCCGGCTCGCCCGGGTTGGGGATCGAGTGCTGGTGCTGCCGGTTAACGCCTCACCAAGGAAAGGTGGCCGCGGAGAACACGCGGCTGTTAGAAACCCAAGCTTTAGCCCGTCTGCTTGGGGATTTATTACTTATACCAGGGCTCGAGCAAGGGTTTAGGCGAAGCCGGCTGGCTGCAGGAGCGCGTGGGTTCAGGCAGGGCTCAGCGCCGTCGCAGACAGAGAGAGGGAGTCGTTTTGTACAGGTTGGCGATTTATTCCTACTCACCACTGCGCACAAGTTCTATAAACATTAAAAAAATAAGTATATATAAAAGCATGTTCTTTACTCATTTTCTCAATACAGTGGTGATGGCAGAGAGTAGGCTTCAATATGGGAATCAGTTGTAAAAAAAAAAAAAAAAAACAACCAAACCAAACCAAACCTGTTCAGAACAAGTCACAATATCAGCTTGTCCCCTAAAATTAAGCTATTTCATCCATTCAGGCGGTTGAGGCACAGCCAGAGCCTCTTTCTTCCCCCGGTGCCCCCATGCAGACATTCAATTCAGATCAGCCAGGATATTTTGCAGGTGCGTTTTGCTCGTGGGACCCTGCACCCCGTGGGATGGAAGACTGGAGCAACCCGACCTGGGAATTCACAGGAGCTTTCTTAACCCACAGGAGGGCCACGCTCACACGCTGGTCTATGTCCCCAAGGAAAGATAATTGGTGACTAGAAAAGGAAATAAGTACTTACAGTGAACTCAGTCACTAGGTACCGGAAGAAATAAGCTTGAGGAATACTGTCAGGGTTCAGGACTTTGTGTCACAGGCACAAGGGAGAGAATTTTCAAAGTGGTGGTGGGGGAAATAAATCAACTTAACAGCTTGGTTGCTTTTCAGAAGGAAAAAAAAAAAAAAACAAAACTCCGAACATGAAGAGTAAGGGGCACACCAGCCTTCCGCAAGAAAACACAGCAAACCCTTTCCTTTAAAGGAAACTTCTAATCTGAAGTCAAATTAGTAATACACTAATTGGGAAACCCTCATTTATCACGAAGTTCTCTTGGAAACAACCCTTGAAGGCCAATGCAATGTTCAAACCAAGTTCTCCTTTAAGCTGCAGGAGAGAGACAGAACTGACCGGCCAGAAATAGAAGATAAGCAATAGCTTAGAAGTTTGTTGTTTTTAAAACCCCTAAGACTGCTCACGGAAAGATACAACAGCCTCAAGTTCAGTGTTTTTTAAACCAAAACACTCACATCTCTTACAAATGCAACAAGTTTCCCAAGTTTCAAGTATAAAAAAAATCCAAACGATCCAGAAAGTGTTTGCCTTCGTTCTTATACCACCGGACATAGTTAATCTTTTAAGTTAAACCTGGTGATCCTGAAAAATTAAATAGTGCTTTCACTCTCAGGAGAGGGCAGAACTTAGGTCCTTAACCACAAATGATTTTTAAAAAATATTTCCAATGACTTGCTGACTACAAGGAGCAAACAACTCCATTTTACCAGATTAAATTGCAAGGGGCTTCCAAACTACATGATTCGGGCACTGATCAACTGACGGAAGAGTAGAAAGGTAACGCTTTTGAACAGATGGCAATCCTGAGGTGATAAAAACCAAACGGCATCGCAGCACTGTCCCCGGCCAGGGTGCAGACAGCCTCTCATTGCTTTGCTGATTGTCTGCCTGGCTTTTTTTCTTGCTGGCCTCTTCCACTGCCTGGTATTCCTCGGCCACGGCCACCAAACACACCTACGGGACAGAAAGAAAGAGCACGGGTATAACAGCATCAGGGTATGCCAGTAACGTCTCCCAACCGCTCAGAGCTTTACAGTTATTTATGTTTTACCCAAACACACGCCTATTTTCTAGTCTTTGCAGAGACAGGACTTTGAGATTTCTCCCTTGCCAGTTCCAGACTCCATATTCACGAGGTGCATAAACTTCTCCCCCCTCGCCAGCAAGTTCACCATTCACCGGTGTGTTACCGTGCCCTCTAGCTAGCTGTGCTATCATCGTAAATCAAAGTTAACTTCTTCTGAAAGGAAGGGATACCCCATTTTAAATCCAGCGGGATGAGCAAGTCATACTGTGTCCCCTGAAAGCTCTAAGGGCAAATCAAAAGCTACGAAGAAGGTGACTCGTTCTGAAGTCTGCTCAGCTACAAAACAGGAAAAAATATGTCCCTCTGTCACCACCTCACTGCTGGACAGAGCGATCCAGCGCTCCAGAGAGGGCACTGGCTACCGCACACTGCCCAGGAGGCAGCAGGGACCAGGAGTCTGCCACGAGACCCGCTGCAGACATACGAGCATCCTCGTACCCGAGAGCCGTGACCATCTTTGTCATGGGAGCTGCTGAGCCCACCCTCATCCTTCCCTCGCTGCTCAGATTCACCCCAAACAAACAGAAAGCAATTCCAGGCAGTAATTTCTAGCTTGGCACGCAAGCGACGAAAGGACTGCGGACCTACCCTGCCAGCCACCTCCGCACAAAGGGCAGAACCCAAAGGAGACCCAGTCTGGGCACCAGGCAGGGGAGCTTCTCTAGAGCCCTCTGCTCTGGTTGTTTTGCCAAGGAGACGTGCCTAAACCAGAGGCAAAAAAAAAAAAAAAAAAAAAAAAAAATTGCTCCTAACCCTGCAGTCCTTGGGATGCTCACAGGGCTCCGGCTGCTCCCAGCGAAGCTGAACAAAGACTGCCGTACTTCTGAATTTGGCAAGCCGAGAAGTAAAAGATGAAGGATTACCAGTGTCAGGAACAATAATCCTTTCAACTGTGTGCACAATTATAGCTTTACTTCTGCCTGCTGGCCTCTCAACAAAACTGTCCTGCCGTTTTGGTTGGGTTTTTTTTTGTTGGGGTTTTTTTTTTTTTTTTCCCCCCTCCTCCCTTCATGTCTCAGTAATGAGAGCCAAACCTTTTAGCTAATTAGCAAATGCTGAAGCTTCCCTTTAAAATATTCCATCAGCAAATTTAAGCTGCACATCAAAACAGCAGGGAACTCCACCTCAAAACAGAGCTCAGCTCTGCTCTCCACAAGGTGGATATTTCCACAGCAGAGAAACTATTTCAGCTAAAATGTTTGTCCAAATAACCATATCCAAAAAAGTTGTTATGCCAAGAGCTTTGGACACCAAAAAGGGAAGGAGGAAAAATAAAGGCGCCTTCAGATTTGTAAAGGTCACTTTTGCATGCTCGGAGGTTCCAGGCAGTAGCACAAGCAGCAGAAATCACAAGGGTTTTTCCCTCCAGAAGTCCCTGGGAGTCGGAGACGCTGCACGTCGCGCGTCCCAGCGTGGCGTGATGGCCCCGGGTAGATCCCAGCCGTCCTACCAGGATTCCTTGCATAGTCAAAACACAGGCAGCTTGTTAAAGCTGCTCTGCAGAGGGACTTTGCCTGTCGGTGTCTCAGTCCCCAGGGCTCCTTTTAAAACCTAAGATTTCCCGGGCCAAACCCAATTTTGTTGTCGCAAGCAAGCGCACTCAGGATTTTAAGCTCCTGCTGCAGGCTAAGCCTGTACTGAAATGAACCCTAGGGCCGAGTGAGGTGACCACACAGCAAATCACAAAGACATGGCGGGAGGGCTGAGCAGGAGGAAAGGAGAGAAATGGCTCTTGGGCTTCCAGCCGGACAGTTTGGGGAGAAAAGAGCAAATATATCCCCAAGCTGAAGTGCTCCGAGATCACCTAACCACACGAAGTAGGACAGGGAAGGAAGAGTTGTTTTGGTGACCTACTTCTTAAGTGGCAACCTCCCCTTTTATCAGAAACATGAATTATTCATGTTGAGCAGGAGGAACACAAACCCTCAGATACTTTAAAAAAAATAAATAAATGAACAAGTCAGGAGATCAAAAACCCCATTATAATGGGAGAAAAGATGATGTTTTTCTATCACTGCCATGGTCAGAGCCCAGTCTATTTTCAAACAGAATAGCCATTTGTCTCCCTCCCTGACTTGCTCAGCTAACAGACACCAGTTTTGTAGGGCCACACTCCCGAACTAGCCAGGAGGGGTAGGAACGGTCAAGTTCAGACTCTCTTAAGCTCCTGCCCAACCCCAGTAATGAGGGAGGCACATCCCTGGCACGAATCCTTTCTATTCTTTGGCAGAAGCTGCCTTACAAGCGAGGCAACACACTCACTCGGCTAGATCTTGCACAGGAGCGGCTCCAGCTTCTCCCAGACACACACTCCTGGGTTCAAAGCCAAGAAGCAAGAGCCATCCCTTGCACAAGAGGTGAAATTTAAAGGCAGGGATCCCGCTCACCCCTCTCCGAGCTGAAAAACAAACAGGATCATTACCTCGTCCAGCACCTCCAACACCACGGCCCTTCTGTTGCTTCTGCTGTTGCATCCCACCACGGCCTCTGCCCTTGGACACCACCTCTTCTTTCACCATGTCAATTATTTCATCGGGGATACGCAGGTATTTAATTGTGCTGCCACGAATGTAGCACTCTGGCATTCTCCAGAACTTGTCTCCATCCTATTGGGGAGCAACGTGTTAGGCTACGAACAAAAACCGGTGCTTTTGTATCACTTTTGGGGCATTTGAATATTTCCATCACTTCTGGAGAGTGTGACAGCTCCACTAATCTTTTCTGAAAGCATTATCTGTAACTAGCTGCAAAAAAAGGGTGGGTTTTTTCCCTCTAAAACATGTTACAACCTGAGGGGGGAGGGCACGCAGTCACGAACAACTGTAGTTTCAGTTTGTTCCACAACTGCCTCTAGCACTTGCACAAAAATGAAGGAAGAGGCTGAGGAAGCAATCACCTTCCCTTCTCGTACAAGAAGGGAATTGAAAGCAGGACTAGAGAGGCGAGGGTGGTAAGTTACACACAACGGCTACAAACAACCAACTCTGGCAAGAAAAATGCAGCTGTAGCAAAGGCGTGTGCACGGCTGGGTTTCTTCTCCAGCAGCCTCAGCTGGGAGTCACCTCACTCCTTCGCTCCTCTGGGGTGTGGATGGAGCAGTGAGGCAGGTCCGGAGCCAGCTGGCTGCAGGGTGTGTGCCACCAGAGCACACTAACTGCAGCTGTGGAAAATAAGGAGCTTACAGATTATATATATATATATATATATTAAAAAAAAAAGAAAGTCTTCAGGTGCCCAGTTACAGAGCAGCCATCTTTATATTTTGTTCGTTAGTTGTTTAATGCAGTTTCAGGGCTTTTCTAGGATGCAACCTATCAGGGCTTCACCTCCTGCGTATCGACAGGGGCTGTGGGAATAGGAATCGAGCATCAAAGCTGAACAACAACTCGGCCGCTGCCCATGATGTAACTGGGAGGAGGGACACGGACCCGCCTCGCCCCGCTCCACCACCACAGCAGCTCTGTCAGGGTTTGGCTGCAGATGGGATCGCTCAAGCACAGTGATTCTCAAGTGGCAGCACGTGGACAAGGTGTCTGTAACATCCCAGAAGAGTGGGTTAAACAAGAATGCCTCGTTCCTCCTCTCCTGGCATAAAGTAGTCGGTTCCCCCCCGCCCCTCCAGGAGTTATTTGGGGCAACTCTGCCTGTACAGGCAAGTCCTCTGCACGCAAGACAAGACAGAGAGAAACAGTCCTGTTCCAAAAGACACCCAGCAGACCCCACCCTGCCTTGGATCTGCCTGGTTGCTCCTTGGCTCAGGGTGCAGGAAGGGATGGAGCCAGGCTCCCTCGCTTCCTCGTTCCGGCCTCCCCGGAGTAAACAACCGCCTCCCGGGCCGGTGCTGCCTGTCTGCCGCCGCTCCGTGCCATCTAGTGGCCAGTCCCCACCAGTGCCACCAGTACAACCCCAGCAGCGGCTCCAGCTCTGCTTTCACACGGGTTTTGGAGGCGGTTCTGGTGTTTTAAAGGCGGGCAGAGTGACAGCTGATGAGCCCAGCTGCTTTGCTGTGTGACAGGATCCCTCTAGATCACTCACGGGGAATAAAAGACGAGCTACTGCTCTTCCACAACAGAGTGCTGAGCCATAGAAAGCGACTTCCCAAGGAAAAGGACATCATCACCCATGTCGTGGGCACGGATAAGGTTTGCTGTCTGTTACCTTCTCTTAGTCCCCCTCCTGCTAAATTCATGAGCACTTCCTCCCTGCTTGTCCTGCCAGAAGCCAAGGTGTGCCCACAAATTTCAAAGCCCCACTGCTCTGCCCCAAAAGCCCCTCTCTCAAACCTCGCTCAAGACATTTACTCTGTCATACTGATGTGAAAACGTGACTCTGTGCCCCAGGAAAATCGCTCAAAACTTTCCTGTTGCAGAGACACCAGATATGGGGGTTTGCAGAGAGACTTTTCAGCAGAACGAGGATCTCTGCCAGTCTCTCCCGCAGAGCTCTGATGTTCCAGGGCAGGGAAAGAGCAGCAACAGCCGACATCCACCTGGCTGCCGCTTCCAACAGCGCACGGCTGGTAGGGACAAGACCAGACATTTCTGACTGAGGTCAAAGCCCAAAACACAGATCACAATCTTCTGGAGCACCTTTGGCCAAGGGCAAAAGTACCAGACAGCGCAGAGGCCCAGCACGAGTAAACAACAGGCTCCTCCGTTTTGATGTGGAGAGTTAGAGGGTGAGAGACGAGAAAGTTAATAAAACTTAGCGCAAGTGTTTGAAGCAGACCTCGCTTCTCTGACAGCACATGACAGATGAAGGCTCCATTCCTGGGAAACCCAGCTTCAGCATCGTAGCAGGGGCTATCGTGCCCCGTCCCGCGGCCCCCGGCCCCACACTCAGAACCCTCTCGCAGGGAAACCACTCACACGGCGAGGTTTCTGTGTGGTGCAGAAAGCCACCCCGCTCAAGCGTGCACCCGGGTGCGTTTCTTAGTCACGGATACTATAAATAACTGGATTATATTTGCATTTCAGGCAGAAGCCACACTTCCACAGGAGCGAGGAAGCTATAGCGGAGCCGGCCTGGCTCCAGGGCCAGAGGTCGGGCACCCCCAGGGACACTCCCCGAGGGCTCGGGGGGTGGGTGACCCTGACGGGCTGCCCGTGGCGGGGGTCCAGCCTTACCCGGGACGTGCAGATGACCTCCCGCAGATTGATGTTCATCCAGTTGTCGCAGCTCACCAGGTGCCCGTTGTACGTTTCCCCGTTCTTCAGCTCCACCAGCTGCAAGAAACTGGAGTCACAGGGGCGCCGGCCCAGCCCCGGTAGAGGGACCTGCCTCAGTGTCACCTGCACGGCACCGGTGAGCCTGAGGTCGAGCTGTGGGACCGGGGCTAGGCCGTGCTGCCGGTACTCACCATGGGGTGGTTCTGTGCCGTCTTCAGCAGGGACAAGGGTAGCTGTAAGAGGAAAAGAGAGGAGCCTCAGGCACCAACAGGGACCGGGACCGAGACACCGGCCCCACGGCTCCGGCCCCGCCGTCACTCACCATCGTGCCGGAGCCGCCGCCGCGCCGGGCGCTGCCGCTCAAACCGCCCCCGGCCGCGAGCGGGACCAATCAGCTCGCAGCGCGGCCCCGGCGGAACCAATCAGAGTACGGAACTCGGCCTCGGCCGTAAAGCGGCGCCGCGGTGCCCGGTCCGCGATTTTACGACAGCGCCGCAAATTGAAGAGCGGGGCGGGAAGCGGTGGCGCACCCACAGTGCTCCGCGGGGCACGCGCCGGCTTCCCAGCGTCCTCTGCGGCCCCTCTCGGTACCGGCGGATCCAGGCCCCGGTTCGTGCTCTCCCCAGGCCCCCCCCGCAGCCTCCCCGGGAGGAGGACGGTCCCGCGCATGGATCAGGCTGAGCGTTTTGTAACGGTTTAACCAACTCCCACTGGGGGCCCCTTACAGACTTCCCCTAGGCCCAGAGGGGCCACTCAACGGTGAAGCGGCTCTGGGCCCAGCCCCTCCCGCGTCGCCCCGCCGCCCGGCCCCCTCCTACTGAGCGACTTCCGCCGCGGCGGCGGAAGCGGCTCGCACGGGTCGGTCTAGGCGGCTTGGCGGAGCGCACTCTATGGTCTGACGAGGGGCGGGGGGGGGCGCTCTAGGCGGCGGGGCGGAGCGCGCTCGGTGGTGGCGGGGGGGCCGCTCTAGGCGGCGGGGCGGAGCGTGTTCGGTGGCGGGGCGGGGCCGCGCGCTCAGTACGGGGTGGCGGCGGCGGGACGGGACGGAGCCGCGATGGAGAAGCCGCGGCGGGCGGTGGTGGTGACGGGTACGGGGGGGGCTGTCCCGGGAGGGGGGCGATCCTGGGGGGGCCAGGTGTGGAGGGGCTGTCCCGGGGCGGGGGGGGCGATCCTGAGGGGGGCTGTCCGGGGCGGGGGGGGGGCAGATGAGGGATGGGAGGGTTTGGAGGGGGCCCTAGAGTGAGTGGGGGGGTGTGGATGGCCAGGAGTTGGGGGGGGGGCTGTCCCATCAGGGGGTGGTTTTGGGGGGGGCTGTCCCCTGTGTGGGGTGATAAGCCCTGGAGATGGAGGACAGGGTCTGGGGGGGCTTTGGGGAACATGGGGAGGGGGGGCTGCTGTGGGTGAGGGGTGTCAGGAGCTGGGGGGGGTACACTGTTTGGTGAGGGGCTTTGCAGCGGCTTTCCTAACGCTTGGCTGGGCAGGGAGGGTTTTGGGATCCCCCTTTTTCCATCCCTGATCCTCCCCGAAGGTTTGCTGGCTGGGAAACGAAGGGGACCGCATCTCCCAAGGGGCAGGAAAAAAGAGTCAAGAGCATGGGGCGGGGGGGGGATTTGCTCACTGACCGCCCCATCCCGAGCCGTCAAGGTGTCCACGCTGTTATCAAAATAACCCACGCAGCACGGTAGAAGCACCTCAGGGAAGAATAAGCGAGGGAATGAAAGGCCCCGGTGTCGCAGGCGAGAGCTTGTCAGTCTCCTTTCCGCGGGGTACAAAGGCCGGCCAGCTTGATTTGTGGGGAAGGCAGTTCTGTGACAAATGGGGAACTCAGTGAAACTATTCAGGTCTCCCCCCAGCAGCTGAAGTTGAGACTGTTTGAATAGCGGGGGCGAGGGGTTCGTTGTCGTCGATGTGCTGGAGCGGTTTTAATTGGAGGCAAGTGTCTTTGCAGAGAACAGTTGCGGAGAGCGAAGAAGCAGGTGGCAAATTCTGGCTTTCCCAAACCTGTATCTAGTGCTGAGCGGCCACGCTTGGCAGTGACTAAACAGAAAACTTGCGTCAGTAAATGCTCTACTGCTTACAATACTTCTCCGCTCTCTTTTTCCCTGTTTTCAGGGAAGTCTGATTCTGAAATACAGTGGTTATCTTGTCAGGTCTACCCATACTGATAATCTGTCGTCGATGTCGCGCTAAATTCCTTTTTAAAATCAGCAATGGCGTTGTGTTCCAGTTCGGTTACGAGCATGTGCTCACTGAGGATAACTATTATTTGTGTGCAAATTTCTTTTTTAGAACCCTTTAAGGAGATAATCCCATAAAGATCTGTGCAGCTGGTTTACTGCTAATGAGTCTTGGAGGGCCCTATTGTGGATGCGGAGGAACTCCTGGGCATGCTCGGTGGAGTTTGATGCTGCCGACAAAGTTCCTTATCTTCTGCAAAAGAGATAACGCGAGGGATCTGTATAGGAGATGAGTCAGAGGAGCAATAGCCCACAGTTGTGCCAGTTTGCGTTTGGCTTCAGAGTAAGAGGGCTCTGTTACGTGCGTGGGCATCTGTAGAATTCCAGCCTTCCAGCGGCTGAATTGTTAAATAGATGTATTTTATTTTTTTTGTAAGACTCTTACGGTTTCTTTAGGAATGAAACCTAGCAGGTCACAATTGTTTGTTTCCAGAGAGTCGTGCAGGACATCCCTGACTTGCAGAAACAACTGAAAAGGCATCCGATTATTTGACTTGTTCACCCGCGCTGCAGTCGTAGATTGTCTTAGTAACGTTCGAGGTTTGCTCACAGGAAAACATACCTACGTTTTGATTTTGTGGAAACCTTCGGAAGATTGATTTTGGGGAGATTGTAAGAGATCCATTCCTTACGTCGTCGTGTGCCATATGACCTCAGACTTACTGTTGATAGCAAGTAGAATGTTTCCATTAACGTGTCATATAATATTTGTAGTCCCTCTCAAATCCTTTCATGAGTAAGACAAAATTTATGTCTCCTAATTGCATTAGGCTCATAGGGTAACTCTGACATTTTAAATTAAAACATATTGACGTTGCACCCAGATAAATTGCCTAACCTTTGTGTGCTTGCTCAGGAAAAGATGTTATGGATTACTAGTTAACTCTAAGTTATTCATTAGGAAATTTAAACGTGGTGAGTAAGTATTTTTGATAAAGCTATCATAACCTTCCCTGCTTGGTGTGGGTCGGTTGTCAGCAGCACTTTGTTTATTTCCTCGTAAGGCATAACTAATCCTAACAGAGATCTTGGCGAAGACCTGGGCAGAGAAGAAGTATTCGAGGCAGCTTCTCCACATTTATGGAAGCATCTGCTGTGGGCTAAAACAATCAGGAATAGAAAATCCAATAATGATTCTCATTCCGTGACATTGGTCAGTTTATCTGTTAATAACAAGCTTTTCTGACCTGGTCAGGAAGGAAAAAATATGCTTCCCCAGTGTCTGTTGGGAAAAAAAGAGTTTCTTTTGAGGCAAGCTATTGTTTTCCTTCATAGTAAAAGGTGTATAGTTCAAATATTTCTCTGAAGGTCTCTTATTTAGTACTTGGATGTAAAGTAAATAAGGATTAAAGTAAATAAGGCATTAGAAGAAGTGAGTTTTCTTTCAGGATATGTGAACCAGGAAAGCACAGACCACTTTGCAACTTTAAGTTTAGTCAAAGCTGTCAGGATGACTTCATCACTGTGGATTTTTACTTCTCTTCCAGGGTTTGGTCCGTTTGGAGAGCACGCTGTTAACGCCAGTTGGATCGCAGTTCAGGTAATGCTATAACTTCGTTCTTAGCAAGTTAAAACAGAGAGCCGTGCTGATAACCGATCCGTACGAATTTTAGTTTGTGGCGCTTTTATAACTTGTGTTCCCAGTTTATTAACTGAGACCAGCTTGCTCCAGATATCCAGATGGTCAGCTGGATAACGTTTTATTCGCTTCTCTGAAAACAATCCCTTAGCTAGTAGAATTTAATGAGATTGAGTTAATGTAGCTAAGGCAAGTAAGGAGTTCATAGGCTAACTCCCTAGGTTTGAAAGATGTTAAATGGGGCAGGGAGCCTGGAATCTTCCTCTGCCATAGAGAATTCAAAATAAATAAACAGACAAACCCAGAAGAATGTTAATGTTTTTCTCTAGCTTGGATCTGGGCAAGTTGGTTAACCTTTAAGCCAAGTCTCATCCGTAATGAGACTTTCACCTGGTAGTCTCGTGGATTCTGCAGAGTTGTCCAACGTAGGTCTGAACGTCAGGGCTCTCACTCCAAAGCAAAGCAACTGCCGCTGCCTCCTTTCCCCTCGGTTCCTTTTGCGGCCGCCTGCTGTTGGCGGTGGGCTGCGGCGGGTGAAGCAAGAGGCGTGGGGGGATCAGGCAGTGTTTGCTGCTCCGGAGCCAGCCTCCTCTCTGCTGAGAAACAGCGGCAAGTGATGCTTGATCGACGGAGTTGGACCTCGCTGGAAACAGGAGCGCTCGTGGAGGATCGTTGCTCCAGCAGGTCATACGCGCTCGAACGAATCGAGTTTATGCCGCCGGTAGCTGCGTATCTGCGTGGACGTGTTCATCCATGTAACACTGATATGCTCACAAATGAGGCAAGAAGAAGAAATCAAACCCTTGCTAGATGTCCAGCTAAACTAAGGAATTAAGGTTGCTTGCTGTAAAAACACGAGCTAGGGACAGTGCTGCCACATTATCCCGCTTCTTCCTTATTTGTCACTTCTGGATGTGGTTTATGACAAAGCTACTGGGAATTCAAGGGTACCTTTTAGTACAGTTGCCCAGGGAATTAAATCTATTTTTCTCCCCAACATATCTCTCTTCCCTTCAGAGCTCTGAGATTAATATCTTCTTTAGAATGCTTTTAAATTAAATCACAAACTCTAATCAATTACAGTCAACTAATGTCCAGATGTCTAATGTGTTGGCTGGTATGAGAAGACGAAACCTTTGCCTCCAAAAGCCTTTTGGAAATGAATGTATTTGAGTTAGGGTTTGCTCAGCTTAAGTTTGGGGAAAATTGCAGGCTGTGTATGTGGAAGAAAAATTGCACGTTACTGGAATTTAGTAGTGAGGCTAATTGATTTGGTTTGTTCTTACTTGGGTAATGTCACTTGTTGTAAACAAGCTACTTTTATTCTAGAGGAGACGGACAAAAGGATATTGTGCTTCTGGGCCAGGAAGAGCGGTGGGTGTTCTGATGTTGCGTACGAAAACAAACCTAATGTATAATTCCTATAAAGAGAAGTGGCGTGTCATTCCTTCAGCCCGGCAGCTCAAGGCACTGATGGCTGCTCAGCTGTGCGGCTGATAGATGAAGTAATCACGTGCATTTTAAATTCATTTTGGGGGCTTGGGGGTGTTTTGAGAGCATAAAACTAGAGTTGGTGGTGTGCGATGATCTGCGTTGGAGCCCATCTTCCTCCGAGTCCTGTTTAATAGCTCGCGCTAGCTTCTAACTAAAAACATAAACTTTCAGGCAGCGGGGAGGATTTGCCTTTCCTTAGCCTGTCTCAGCCCTGAGAGGCCCAGACAAAAAGGAACAGCATGTCTTTGAGCACATGCGAGTTGGGCATTGTGCAAGTTTCAGACAGGGGACTTCATGGAGCTGAGTGGACACAAAGGCGTGTCTGAGTTTCTGAATCCCAGACGGTGTGATCTGCATTTTAATAGAAGAAAAATCAATTAAACAATCTTTGTAAATCCTTCCTAGCTTTAGGGCTAAGCTAGTTCTGGTTTATTACATCTTTTATTATCCTGCATCCCAAGGATAAAATTCTCTGCTTTTCTTTCCAGTCCTCTTTTTGGTTTTATTTGGCTTCTTATATAGAACACTGATACGACGTGTCTTTTCCCTCTGACTGCAGTGAAGTTCTAGTCTAGCTGTTTGGTTTTGAAAGCTAAACGATTTTTACACGTGGGTACCTTAAATAATGTGAAGATGAAATGTTTGGAGATTTTTACACATGGCAGGGGAGATTTCCTATAAATTCAGAGTGAAGAATAACTTCTTTCTGCTTTCTTTTTTTAAGGCTTACAGTAGGAATATTCTGAGTTAATGTGGATTTGCTGTTCCGCGTTTTCATCGTTTTAACATTTCATTTGAGGAGTTTTTTCAGCTGCAGTTTTTGATTGGGAGGGACCTTCCTTTTGAGAAGAAGTTACTGAAACGAGCTGTCTGTTCAGTGCGTTTTCTGGCCTCCCCGGTGTGACTTAGGTGTAGACACAGGTGTGCCCCGTGGACAGCGAAGCTGACGGCCTCCTGCCTTCATCCCCCTGAAGTGCTTCTGGCTGAGCCGGAGGAGGAGGAGGAGAGAGGTCAGAGTGCGTTTTGACATTACTAAGGACAATTGCTGTCAGGGTGTCTAGACAGACCTGATAAGGATATTAAAGGCTCACAAAGACGACCATTGTTGAGGGGTCAGGGAATCGGTCAAACATGTTCGTTTTTCTATATTTGTCAGGTATACAAGGCAGTGGGTAATAAGTTGTCTGGGGGCCAGCGTACATCTTTATTATGAAATGGAAGCGCGCGAGCGCTGTGTTTGGTTAAAAGAAAGCTGTGAATTTGTAAAGCTAAGGTTTAATGTATCTGCGTTTGGAGAAGGTAGCTGTCACTGAGGTGGTGCGGCTCGTACGGCCCGAGGTTTCTTGCTCGCTGTAGACGCTCGTTCTGCGCAGCCGGTAAAACTTTCTGCGATTGAATTCATCTTTAGGAGCTGTTTCACGCTCTTTAGAGAAGTGATGATGAATTCCTACCAATTAACGCTCTGGAGATCTTCCTAAAGAGACTGACTTGTATTTGAATACTCTCATTTGTAAACTACTTACTTTATTAATGCACCACATAAACCGGCTAACGTTTTGAAGGCAGATTTGTGTAAAGAAGATGTGATGAAACATCACTTAGCATCCATCTCTGGTAATGAATGTCTGTGCGTGCCAGACGCTAATCAATACAGCAAGCCTTTAATATCAGACTTGCCCTTAGAGCCAGAGCAAGTGATTTATCATTGTTGTTGCTCATATCTGCTGGTCCGTGAAAGTCTTACTCTTGCCTTTGCTGCACGTTTTAGTTATCTTAAATCTTGTTACACTGTCTGTGGTCTGTCTGTACAAGTGTGAAAGGTTTTATTTTTTTTCTCAGTAAAGAAACGGCTCATGCTGATAACTACAGAAAAAAAGGATGGTAAGATACTGCTCACGTTTATATAGAGGAGGTAGGATTGTAATGGGGCAGTCCAAAAACCTCAACTTGTCCTCTCCTTTTGACTGTCTTTAATTTGGAAGAATTTTAAACCTAGTGAAATATAAGACTTGGAAGTGAGTAAGCTTTGTTGAAAATAGCTAATCTGTACTTCTTAGCCTGCCATTTGCAAGTACAGTCTCTGCGCACAGGAAAATAAGGCCTAAGAATTACCTGAAAGAGCAGCTCTTGGCTCTGATCACCGAATCCGAACCCGAAATAGAGATAACTTAATAGTTCAAGAATATTTTGAAATGTCCTTTGATAGTTTGATGGCTTTTTACATTGCTGTTTCTACCTCAGATCCATGAGAACAACTACAGCTATGGAGAACAACTACTGCTATGGATGTGAGAGTTGCAGGTTATTTTCTTGCTGTGCATGCAGCCCCTTTGATGTTAGCACAAGTAATCATTTCAAAGTTTTGGCATGAACAAGCTTGCATTTTTCAACCGATATATGTCTCAGAGGAGAAGAGCAGCACCAGATGACAAGCTTCTGCTGTGTATTAACTTGTGAAAAGCTGGAGCTGGTTCTTCTAACTGAAACACAGGCCTGGCGATAGAAATGCAAGAGCGCACGGCTCCTTCTGTCTTCAGAGAGGAGGGTGCACTTGCAGCTTCTTTCCAGAGGAGACAGAGCTATGGGAGGGCTCTGACTAAGGCTGTTAGCTTTATGGCCTGTACAGTCACTTATCAGCCTCGAAAAGCAGCTGTAAAGTTTTTCAGAGTGCCAAAAAACATTGCCTTCATCAGAGGGAAACTTGTTCCAAGTTAGTTGCTGTTGGAACTCATTAAACACGATAGCTGAAGTCGCTTCAGCTGCTGGAAAAGTGCTTCCTGGTGCAGACTTGCGCAAGGCTCCTAGGTTTGAGCTGAGCTGATGATTTTGTTTAAGAACATTTTTTTTTCCCAGAGGCTTCAGATCATGTGGGTGTATCCTTTCCTTGAGTTCTTGAAAGTTTGGTTTTGATGGCTCTGAAAGGTTTCACTTCTGATGAAGTCCTGTTCTGGGCTAGACTGGTAAAGTCTGAAGTACCAAATGAGCCTCGAACTGAAGCCTTACTGGGGAGACTGGAGTATGTTGAAACTGAGACCAAAGAAGAGCAAGGGAGAAGCATCCAGGACCATGGGCTGTATGTAAAGGGAACTCACAGTGTTGGGATGAAACTGTGTGCTTTCCAGTCAGGTATACTGGGGAGAGAAAAAGATCTTTCCTCTTCCTTCTGGTTTTAAAGAAGTCTTTGCAAGATATTTAATTTTGTGTTTTAAAAGGTTTAAAGGAAATTGGGTAAATTTATTGCCTGGATATTTAGGATGTTTTCAAGTCATGGCTTTAGTTAATGTTACAGAGGGAGAAATAATTTACTGCATTAGTTGAATCACTACAATGGTAACAGCTCATGTTGCAAAATTAAGTACGATATATTAGGTATAGGTAAAGCTAGCGATGGAAGCCCGTTTTACATTTTGGAAGCAGGCTGTATTGTATTCCACATTCTGCCAAAATAAAAGTAAGACAAATATGCTGAGGAGGGTGTGCCAATGTTGTTTCAGTTTCTCATACGAGGAGTGTTTGCTCGTGTTTGTGGAGACTCACAGACACAGAATCATAGCCTGGTAGTACTGTCACCTAACCCTGAGAGCTCTTTATCTGGAAACAAGTGTGAATTTATCTGGAAACAATATCTCCAGGCCAGCAGTCCTGAGAGAGGACAAATTAGATGATGAATTATAGTCCTCCCAATTCTACTTTTTCTACATAATATCTAGTTCTTTCAAGAAGTGAACATGACTATATACCTCTGTAAATAATGTAGCCAACCTTTCTTTTGAGTATGGGTGTTACTGATAACTATTGTCAGTTAAATGTGGATTTCTTTGTTATACACACATCAAAGCAAAACAAACGGTCCTGTGGGTGAAGACCGTTAACGCAGGTGGAGAGATGCCTTTGTTGTTCCCCATTATGTTGTTTTTTTTTTTTTTTTTTTTTTTACAGTGCTGTTTACAAGGTTACCCAGCCTGTAGTGTAAGCTGATGTTAGTCCCTCAGAGCAGACTCGCTCTGGTAATAAACTTTCCAGAAGTATATCCTCTGCTGAGCTTGTGTCTGACCATCTTGGTTTTCTTTATTTCCTTATGTTCTTAGGAGCTGGAGAAGCTAGGACTGCGAGACGATGTGGATCTGCACGTCTATGAAGTCCCAGTTGAATACCAGACAGTGCAAAGGCTCATTCCTGCATTGTGGAAAAAGCACAGTCCACAAGTGAGTGAGTAAAGGAGAAAAGACAGGGCAAATGGTTGAACTCTGTTGTGCTTACAGCAACGAGCATAATGTGAAGTCCTATTTTTAATGTATGTTCAGACTGGTGGTCCCTCACTAGGTGTTTTCCTCTGTTGTCGTGAGAGCATGTGAATTTGTAGAATTTTGTAGCTCAGAATAGAGTGCTCCAATCAATGGGAGCAGTCGGTGTGAAGAGGCCACTGCAAAGGGCTGTCTAGACAGCTGGCGGTTAGTCTGTGCCACCTGGGCTGTTCCAGTGGTGGGCTCGGCTGTGAACGTGCCAACGTTCATTTTCACCCTGAGTAAACTACAATTTAGGCCGGGAGGGGGTGAAACAAGAAGAATTGTTCTGTACCGGATCCACGAGTTCATTGATAGAATGACTTGTTACTGTGATACTCATGCCAGAACTCCTGTAACAACTCCAGTAGCCTTTAACTGGGAATAGCGGGCTGTTGATTCTCCGCCGTTTGTATTTTGGTTGATCTAATTTGTTTCTTTTCTCTTGTAGTTGGTGGTTCACGTAGGTGTTTCGGGTATGGCTACGACTGTAACCCTGGAGAAGTGTGGCCATAACGTAGGTTATAAAGGCTTAGACAACTGCCGTTTCTGCCCAGGCTCTCAGTGTTGCGTAGAAGGTGGCCCAGAATGCATCGATTCCATTATTGACATGGACACGGTTTGCAAGAGAGTCTCAGCACTGGGGCTGGATGTCACGGTCACTATATCGAAGGATGCCGGCAGGTATGGGATGCCAGTGGTCGATGGGGAAAGTAGCCTCGTACTGCAATGCGTGTTCCCTTTGTGCTCAACTCATGAGGTCCATACGATTCCTACGCTTTTCACTTCTCACGGGGCTGGCAATACCATCTATTTTTCAGTGGTCACCCAATCATTGGGGGGGAAAAAGAGGGATCTTTACGTTTCTTTGTCCTAAATTTGATTAAATCGATCGCACGGACTCACAATACCTGGCTTGTATTCCGCTCTTTATTGCAGGATGTTACTGCAGTGCTGAATGATAAGAATATACAGTTCTTCCTGTCCTGCAGTTGGCACGCTGTATTTATTACTTGTTGCTAAATAAGCTCTCTTCTTGTATTTCAGATACCTCTGTGATTTCACTTACTACACTTCCTTGTACCAGAGCCGCGGGAGGTCAGCTTTTGTTCACGTGCCTCCGCTGGGAAAACCATATACCGCAGAACAGCTGGGTCGGGCGCTACAGGCTATAATAGAAGAAATGCTTGATGTTTTGGAGCATTCTGAAGACAAAATCAATTGTCAGCATGAACACTGAAAGTGGGCAGAAGCTATCCAAGTATTGCACTTCCAAAATTTTCCCTGGTACTGAAGTACTGGGGAAAACGGTCTGAAACGTACAGACCTGGAATTGGAGACTTCAAAAAGGAAAATCCCACTTCTAGAAATTGACGTTTTTTGTCAAATGTGTGCATTTCAGCCTAGGCAACAAAGGATTCAAAATCTCTTCTTTAAAACACCTGCAACTACTCATTTCTGAAGTGACTGAAGTGTGTGTGCTGTGCTTTATCCAGAGCTTATCTGTCAGCCAAGTGACAGCTACTGACCAGTCTAATACAGCGCAGATGGAAAGTTTCTCATCTGGACTTGGCGTTCAGGTGCAGGGAATTGATAACCCAGCCTTCTAATGACTAGTTCTTAAGTTGAAAGGTTTGCTTTCATTTTGGTTTGTTTTTTTTCCTCTTTGGCCCAAATGATACGTCATAAGGCAAAAAGTACAACTGAAAGAGTTGGAATGGTGTGGGTTTGTCTGATGTAAAACAGCGCTTGGTGGAGACAAGGAGTCGTCGAAATTCCTTTGCTGAAATGGAAAAATATTTTAGGCACTGATTTCTCACCCCACATTGTCCAAATATTCATAGGGTCCTCTGTAATGTGCTGGTTAAGTGGTAGCTGCAGATAGAAGGGATGTGTTTTGGCTTCCTTTTGTTGTGGAGCAGAAGATAGGGTTGGTGGTTTTGTTTTTTTTTTTTTTTTTTGTACACACTGTAAGTCTAACTTGCGCCAAATATTTCCAAATGTCGTCTTTTATTACGCTCTCAGTGCCACCTTCCTCACTCAAGTCAACCATATACCTCCTGTACAAAACACATTGTTTCATATGTGTATAAAGCAAATCATTAGGGGTTAAATAGCTTTGCTAAAGGCCACTTTCTCCGCAGGAGATCTTTATCCTAGACTCTTGGTGCTAGCTGTTATTTTTAAGGTGAAGGTTGAGTAATTTATAACTTCTTTAGTTATAAGTTTTCATTCTCGTTAAAGGTTAGGTGAAGAGTAATGTTTAACTTAAATTCGAAGTTGCCACCTTGATTTATTACAGGCATAAATATGCGAATGTGTGAATTCGAAGGCATTCTGCCAAATCAAATCTAAAATCTTAAACCTATTCCCACTGTCTGTAAACCAGAGGCAATTATTTGAAAACTAGGAATTTTGCTTAGAATGAGTATTCCGGGCTTTTTATTAGTGTCCCCCTCCCAATGGGAGGGTACAAAGTGCTGCTTCTTGTGTGAACTTTCCCAGTAATTAATTTGGGGAAGGGTACGTGCAGGTTCTAAGCAGGACTGTAAAAGCGGTTGACGCTAGTCGTGCGTGTAGGTTTGCTTCCGAATTACAAGACTCCAGCGAAAGACAGATGATGTTACGGTGGGAACAGGCACAAAATTGGTAATTGATGACAGGTAGGTCTCATTGAGGGTCTTCATTTAAATGAAGAGGTCTGTGATTTGATTCTAAAACTTTTACAAATATATATATATATATATATAAACTCCAACATTTTGAACCGTTTTAAAATACCATTATTTTAATTTTTCTAATTATGAATGATTCTGCTATAGTATCTCTCAGTGAGAGCTGCCCTTAACTTGCTGTTTTCCAGTAGAAGTCTAGCGACAAAGGCAATACCACTTCTCCTTGTAACCCTTGAGAGAGGACGAAGACTTCTGCAGTTGTAATAACTTTGCTAAGGGGACCTGTGTATGAAGATTTTTGGATAGACTTCTGGTTTACCGAGGAAATTACCGCTGTATTTACTATACAGGCTTTCCTAATCAAAAGAGTTTGCCTTCAAAGTAAATGTTCTCTTTTTGTGTTCAAATACGAAGTAGCACTTGTCAGATTGTCAGCAGGCAGGCAGACTTTCTGATTAGTAATTTATTATATTTAATATTTTGTTTAAATATTCGTGGTTTGACACATTTTTGCAAATAGTTGAGCTAGTTATCTTGTAGGTTTATTCCTTTATCTGGTAAGAAGTTTTTTGTCATCAGTGTTTCTTAGCTGCTAAACTTTTAAAAGAGGAGTAATTCACGTATTCTGCTAAGTTCAGCAATTGATTTAAGTAATTTTCAGTAATGCTATTTAATTTACGTGTAATGTAGTTGTGAATAAAATGGGAGTGGAAGATCAACAGTTTAGTGAGGTGATAACAAAAAAAAAAATGACCGTGGAATGGAAGCGGTCGTAGGAAGGGCTGGTCGGACCAGCGATGCCCACGGATGCCGTGCTCGGAGAGCGGAGGGAAGGGATGGAGGCAGGTCGCTGGTCAGGCTCTCTTGGTGATAAACGTCTCTAAGTGAGACGTGCCCTCTCTGTCCGCATCTGTCGAATGTTTTCGCTGCCTTTGAGCGTACGAGCGGGCAGCCTTGGAGATCCCCCCCGGACGTGGCTGAGGAGGAGCAGCTCCAAATTCATCGGCGGGGAAGGTAGACAGCGGTGGCTGCGTGGGGAGAAGGGCTTTCCACGCTAGTTTATTCAGCCTGTGGAGCGTGTCCTGTTCGACACCCATAGATATTCTTTCTTGGGTGCTCTCTGCTGTTCAAGGGGAAAATGTTGAGCCAATTTCTGTGACTGCTGTTTGTCTGAGGACTGCAGTGGTTGACCTTCTATGCGTCGGTGTTAAAAACCTCATTTTTGGAAATGCTTTGCTTTGGGCGTTACTTCGAGCTGTGCGTTTCCTCATAATCTGTTTTTGTGAAGCTTCCATGTGATCGGTTTCTTAGAAAACATAATTTATTTTTTAATCTTTTGGGGTTTTTGAGAATTAGTCCTCAGAGATTGTATTTGTAAAGGGTGTCTTGGTGGTAGAGAAATTTTGTATAGTGAAACTTTTAAAAATGGCATTAAACTAATTTTATTTAATCTGACCTAAATTAAATACTTTGGGGTTTTTTGAAAGTTTTTTGTTAAATTCATTAATTCATAATGCCTTTCCTATAGGTGCATATTTTCTTTGGAAATATGACGTCAAACTGATGCAGAGCTTCAAAAAGCTGATGTTTTGTGTAATGCTTACTATCTGCTTTCTCTTCCAGATCATCAATAAATAGAATTTGCTAATTTGCACTGACTGGGAGACCTGTTGCCAACCACAAAAAATTTCGTGCCAGCGAGTAAGTGTAGGAAGTTCAGGTTTAGCGATAATTACTGTGCCTGCAATTTGTAAAATGTAAAAGCTGGTCAAGTTTTTGAATCCTGTGACTGCAAACTTGTCTCTGGGGATACGCTTCATGGCGAAACGGGGGTGAGAATATTTTGTGTGGAAGAGAGAATTAGGGAGGTTCCACTGTATCGGGTCTGATGTCATTTTATCTACTTGCCAGCAGCTTGGAGTAGGAACCGGCTAGCGCGTTGGTGAAGTTTGGTGATGACAATTTAATTGTTTCAGTTATTAAATGCTGCGGAGGATTTTGAGGAACTCCAGATACTTGTAAACTCCTTCCGAATTCAGTGGCGCTGATGTCGGGAGATATTTCCTTTGAATTAAACATGGTAATCTACTCCATAAAACACAGCAAAAAGAACCTCTGGGCTTGAAAGTTTCTTTACCTTAAAGAGTCATGGGGGACTTGATGATCCTTATGAGTCCCTTCCAACTTGAGATATTCTATGATTCTGTGACATGGTTGAAGGTAAACACCCATTGTACAGAAGCTATTTGTATGGGTTTTGGTAGCTTTTGGAAAGGATATCAAAACCTGTAAGGTCATATAGAGCAGTTCACGCTTATCTGGAGTATTCCCCAAGCTGATTGCTTCCTCTTAAACGTGGTAGTAGTGGGAAAGGATGAAAAGGTCATGAAGATGGTTAGAGGTGTTGAGTGTGGTTGTGACACGAGACTGCAGCCAAGAACTGCTGAGCTTCAAGAGTCCTTCCAGGGGGGACCTGACTGAGGGTCTTCAAAAGTTTAAGACTTCATGAAAACTACCCAGTTGCTCTGCTTTCACCCCGGAGAGGAGGGAAATGCAAAGGCAAGGTGTCTAGAGTAAATCTGAGATAAATGCTTCGTGGCCGACTCCTTGCAGAAATTGAGAAGGCGTTTGCATGCAGCACCGCGTTGTCGAGCGTAGCCTGATGCGTTGGGTACTGCCTGCTGCCCGCAGCAGGAAAGCAGGCTCATTCAACCAGGGCTCTGATCTAATATGTCAACTTATCTTTATCTCTGTAGGGTTTGTACTGCACGTACTGTGGTAAGTCAGGTAGGAAACTGTACTATTTGTATTTACTTACCTAGACAGTCACGCTTAGATGTAGCATTCAAACTCCGGTGTGTCTCTCACCGCTCTGCCGGTTGTGCAGGCAATATTTAACCTTTTAGTGCCTCAGTCAGCTGGCAAAGGGGATTATTCCGGGCCACTGTCACGCAGTGTCATGCCTGGAATAAAAGTCCAAGAGCTTCCAGGCCTGCAGACTTAGAAGTGGACAGCACAGCCTCCCAGTGTTCTTATTTTTGTTAATGAAAAGGCTAAAAAAGCTACAATCCACTGAAGTTTCTTTTAATACTCAAATAATCTTCATTTGATTGTGTGATTCGTTGACCTCGCATGCGGGCTTTCTCATGAAATCTATAAAAGGAATTGCAGTGGGAGGAGCTTCTTAAAATCAAAAATGGGAAAACCATGTAAATGAGTTGAATTGGTAATTCCCCACTAACAGAAGAGCGAGCGCTAGACTAAAGCAGCGATTACGGTCTGACCATGTTATTTCATGGTTTAACTTGTTGTGGCTTGTGCATTTTTTTTTAACTGATAGTGTGTTTCTAACTCCCTAACCACGCAGCTGATGCTCAGACACTAAGCTACTTTAAGAGTGAGTGGTAGTGTTTGAAAGCTGACTGGAAACCGGTATGTTTAGACGTAGAAAGTTTCTTTAGTTATGATTTTCAGATTTCATCCCGCAGTGCAGATAATAAAATTGCTGGCAATTAATTTGTACGTACTTTCACAAAGTAACTTCCTTCCTGTTGTCTCCTTTGCCTACTTTAATACGCTATCCGATAATATTTTAATGAGAGGAATTTCCGAGTTGCGAAGGCTTTTTTTTCAGACTGCGTCTGTTGGCTTGGATAAAACACCCCTAGTTGATACCGTAAGTACACATCTTGACATAGATGGATTTGTTATTTTTGCACCAGAAGCCCTAATGTTTTGCAGTATAAAGTGCACTTTTTCTTAAAAAAAACTTGTATTCGTGTCTGATTAGTGTCTTATGTGATGAAAGTGATATTCTGCCAAACCTCCAAAGCTGAGGATGTTGTTAATTCTTCATCGTATTAATTGAAACCTGAGACCCGCTTCTGCTCAGTCTATTTTAAGACAAAGTAGAGAAGAAAATGCCTCTCCATAGATAGGAATTAAATATAGGAAACGAAACTTTACACTGCCCTTAAATAAAACTCTGTGCTACTTAAATACACGTTCAGGTTTTCTATTGCACCAGCTTCTTAAATTGCAAATGTTTACTTTGATTAAACAGGGAGTGCCTTGTCCTGTGCGGGGCTTACTTTTGGAAAGCGGAGTGGTGGTGATGGGGACAGATGAGCCATTTGCACATAAGGTGGGTGGAAAGACTGGGCTTTCGGCACTGGGAGAAACTGCTGGACTTGTTCGGTATCCCCTTTATTCAAGGATGCTCTTCAGCAACTGCACTGAATTGAGTTCTCAAGGTTTTCTCAGACCTGACAAAGGAAAAAACAGCGTATTTGTGACTTCGTTGTCACTCTTGGTTAGGTTGGCCAAATACGTGAAGGTTATTCTGTCTCTTCTTTAAGGTTTCGTGTTTTGTTCGGACTCTGTTATGCATGTAACAGCATCACTCAGCCTCTCGGGTCCTCTGTTCGTTAATTGTGGTGAAATAAACAGTTGTCTGTCTGGGTATCTCAGGTGTCGCCAATCTCATGCTTATCAGGACTCTTGGAGCTACAATTCTAAATCTGTTGGGGCTTCTGTTTTTCTCAGTGTGTTCTTGCAGTGCCTTGTAAAACCAAACAATCTAGTGTGTCACAAAAGGGCTGTGTAATAAAGAACCGTTAACATACTTTCAGCTTGCTATTGCTAGACTGGACTTTGTAACTGAAAATTTAAACCGATGTTTCAAAGTAAATAAAGAGTTTAACTCTGACTCCTCGTGTTCTTTCACAGTCAGCGGAAGAAGTCAGTTTTAAAGATGCCTTTCATGGGGTGGTAGTTACACATTGGTGATCACAGACTGACCAGATAACAGCGTATTTGGTTTATACCATTCCCTAAGCACCTGCTGCTGTTGGAGATGAGCCCTGCGACTCTATGGATCCCCTGCCCTGTCCCGCGTGGCTGTGTTTCGGAATGGGAACAGATGCTCTCTAGGCTCATTCTCTTAGACCTCACCTGCGTATCTTGGGTGTTTGTGTCATTTTATTTAGAAGAGTATTTGGAAGTTTTATCTTGCCATCATCTATTATGTATGTGTGCTTCTTTTATCTATTATGTTCTTTGTACTTTGAGGTAAATTTTCCAGCCCTCCCTTAGACCACATAGCCGAACGGAGCAACAGCCGCCCTTCTCAACAGAGTGCTGCACTGAAATATTTATGCAAAAATTGTTCAACGTTACTGATATTAAGATACAGAGACCCGGAGAGTGTGTCCTTCCCCTGATTCAATGAAGACTCTTTAAAGCATGCAGCAGCACGGTTAGTTCTTGAGAGCCTGTAATCCTGAAAGCTTTGGGGAGAAAAAACTACATAACAGTTTTTCTTTGCAAGTTTGAGACTTGCCTGTTTCACTCCGAGCTGGATAATTACAGGAGGCAGGGGTGAAAGGATCTGATTAATAACCCCCCTTGTACATTTCTCACACTGAAAACGCCAATTCTACTCAGATTTTTTTTAAATTCTTGTTATTCATGAGGCAAAGTCTTGGAGAGTGGAGTTCGGAGCCGCGGTCCTCCAGTGATTAGAGCTGTCTCTATGCATCCCAAGCTGGAATTGGGACAAGACTAACTCTGGTTTTACCCCCTCATGGCATTACTTTAAGCAAACAATAACTCTTCCTTCTCTGTTCTTAGATGAGGTATCTGTATGGCCCACTCTGCACTTGTTAGTGCCTCTGGGATCCGCAGCGGCTGGAGCACGAGTGTCGAGAGCATGTTCCGCACATTGGAAAAGCGCAGCGCTGAATGGGATGTCAGACTTCCTGGTGAGCAGGTCTGTCTGCAGCCATCTGTTCGGAAGACCAGGAGGGTAATCACATGCTCTGGCAGGGTTCAGAGAGCTTCCCAAAACTTTTTTGGAGATACTTGTGTGCTGCAGGGCCAGACAGATGGTTGCTTTCCTGGGGGAAGGTGTTAAAGTCTGGTAAAACTTCGGGGCGTGCTAATGTCAGATGGACGAGGAGCTGGCGATCACAGCTCATCCAATTGACTTCTTTGGTTTCCTTTTTAGCTTGAGTTTCGTAGCCATGTCATGCAAAGTCAGCGTTGCCTGGTGAACCCTGAATTTTTTCAGTCTTTTCCAGATCTGTCAGTTAATAAAGTATTTCTGCTTTACACACCCTTTACTGTTCTCACATGGGCTTAAATGGCAGCAGCAGTTCTCCACTGCTCTGTAGACATAGTCTTGACCAAAGGGGCTTTCAGCAAGGAAGCCTTGTGGGATGCAGCAGGTGACCTGCTGGCAACAGAAGCTGCTGTGATTCTGAAGCTGGCTTTGATCCACAGGCTGCAAATCCCTCGCAGGCTTCTTAAGCCGCTTGGGAACCCGCTGTGAGGCATTTTCTAGCCAGATTTCTTCTGCCACGCTTCTTTTCTGGAGGAAGAGCTCCCTCGAGGTTGACGGGAAGATGAGCAGCATGTCTGGAAGCTGCTGGGGTGCAGCGAACCCAAGCACTGTTGCGTGCCGCTTTCCTCGAGCGCAACCCTGGAGCCCTCCCCGTCTTCCCCAAGAGCATCTTTTTGCCTTGCCGGGCTGCTTCATCGCTGTCGGTTGAGTGCTGCTGTAGGCTGGCTGCCACAGCAGCTGCTCGTGTTGGGATGTGATGCAACCTGGCTTCAGCTGAGGACAGGCAGAAGCCCTGTGTTGGCTGCTTTCAGGCTGCTACCCTATGCCTGCTGCCACTGGTCCCTACTGGGAGCAAACTGGGGCGGTGGGGAGGGCTGGTGCCACCAGATGGTGCTGCCATACAGCCAGACTGTGCTCAGCTTCATCCCAGTGTGATGGACTGGGACAGCCTGGCACAGATAGAACACTTCAACAGCTTCAGCTTGGTCCTGAGGGCTTCTTGTGGTCCTTTCACCACCTCTGATGTTACAGCGATGGGAGGAAACCAGGTGTCACCAGTGAAGGAGCAACATCAGGTCCCTGCGACACGAGTGGAGATTGCACCAAGGATGTTGGTGATTCAACATTTACCCCTCGCCAGCTGCCCTACGGAGCAAGTTGGATGTCGTATTTATCACCACAAGGCACGGCTTTGCTAAGACCAAGAGCCAAAGGCTGCCCCCAGTACAGCCAGCCCAGCGTACGGAGGTGGGACAGGGCTCGGGGAGGTCATGCAGTGGTCCTAGCCCAAAAGCTGTGCTGTGAGAACTTACCGAGCCCCTGGTCTGGAGAGTTAATTGTGGTTTGTGACTGGAGGGGGGATCAGAAGGGAAAACCTTATGTTTCTTTTTGCATTTCTGCTTTTTCTGCCTTTTTTTGATGTCCTACCTCTGGGAACGTTTATCTCCCAAGCTACTGTGGCAATCTCATTGAGTTCACCAGCCTTTTCTTTGGAATTGGAGCACTGTGGTGTTCTCCTGCTTTTATTACACTCACTGATACCTGTGAGCCAGGATGTGTGCTCCCTGGAGAGGGCATAGGCTCTCCCATGAGTCAACCCCTGATGAAATCACTCTCATTTTAATTCGCTTTATAAGGTGATAAGCTTTTCCTGCAAGGCAGTGTTTCCAGAGTGATGTCATGCTGTTGGGTAAGCCCTGTGTCGATGAGGTCGTTTTGCAACCAGAACTCTCCGGAGGGAAAGATCAAAGGTTTCACTGCTCAGCACCGAGGAAACTCATTGTAGAGCATCCCGCTTGGGTTTCTTGGCTACAGATCCAGAGAGCTGGGGAGGAGATCTCTTTGGTGGACCGGCTCCTCATAGATCTTAAGATTAATTCTTTCTTGTAACAGCCTGGTCTGTTCCCCCTCTTTTCTTCCTCCCCTACTCCTCAAGCCCTCCAAACCCTTCGTAAATGAGGTGGGATTTTTGGGCAGCATCCATCTGGCAGGCTGCTCTCCCTCCACGTTTTCCCAGCTTGCAAATCAAAGCTGACCTCAAGTAAAGGTGCTGGAGAGCCCACCCTCTTGTACAGCCGCTGCTGAAGGGCTCCCCAGAGCTTCAATCAGAAACTCACAGCTGCAGATCTGGTGCAGGGGAATGGCTGGAATTTCCTGCCCGCTCAGAGCAGAGCAGCCCTTGCTGCCTTCGGTGGAGGGATGTGCGGGCAGGTCCCAGGTCAGGGTTCACTGCCTCTTGCACCCTGGGCTGGGTGGCTGGGGATGGACAGGCTCCCAGAGCAGCAGAGAATTCCCGGTATGTGCTTCCCTCACCAGGGATGGTGCTCTGGCCGAGTATTTCCCCGTGCTGGGGCTGCTCACTGTGGCATTTCAACCACGCTTTTCTTTCCCTGCTGCTCGGAGGTACCTCATTGTCTGGCTCCAGCCTTCCAGAGATATAAATGGATATTCACCACCTACCTCTGCTGCAGGCTGGGGTTTTCTTGGCCAGTTCCCAACCAGCACCATGGCTCAGGCCTGGGGGAAAGTCTCTTTTTGCTAGTCCTTGCCAGCTGCTTCCTGCTGCGGTGGATGCTGCATGCTCCACACAGGAGCAGCATGCCCTGTGTACACAGCCCTTCCCCGAGTCATGCTCCAGTGACTAATTCCTTCCTGACAGGCACATGAAGCCTGCTCCATGCCTGGGATCACAAATAAATAAATTTATTTCTGTTGGAGGTTAGACTAACAGCAACCTCGCCTGATTCTTCAGCAGCTTTCATTCTCATGCCTCATCCGAAATTGTGCCTTGCACTTAAAAAAACCATCCAGACTCTTAAAATCCTGCAGTTTTAAGGAGCTTTCTGGGTTGTCCTTCCCTTGTAGCATCTCCTGAGGCTTTCCTTGGTAAAAGACATGCTGTTCTGGGATGTGCCTAGGTTGGATTTGATTTCCTTCATCTATTTCTGCCCCCCCCTGCTCTGGATTGGAAAGCTTTTTGGAGGAAGGATTTAGAGCCCATCTGGGTCCCTCCGGAGTGCGGCTTGGAGCCTACACGAAGGTAAGTCCCTGGTTAGAGCTTCAGCTTTTGCTCTGCTGCTTAGTGCTTCGCTTCTGGGCTCAGCACCACCGTCCCGAGAGAGCTCGATGCTCCTGAACGCCTTGGCCTGGGGGTACCTGCTGGTTCTATACTAAAAATGGAGGTGAAGTGCTGTTTTTGGCATGTCAGAGGGGCGAGACTCATGCCCCTTTGAAGGGAAAGAGGCTCACACCATGGAAAAACTTCTTTTTAAGGCTGCTTCTCAATAACCATCACTTCAATCCTGCTCAGGCCGAGCTTGTTGCCTGCTGCTTGTGCAGATGATGCTCTCAAGGCATTAGACCATATTTATGTTTGCTGAAGGAGAGATACCATTGCAAGCTGTAAAGCATCCTAGCTGGAGGACAGACCCTACCTCTAAATCTGTCTGTCTGGGGAGTCCATTCCAGGAAAGATGCTTGTTGCAAGCAAAGAACTTCCTTGTGCCGAAAGCATTGCTGTAAGGAAGGTGTTTGGGGTAGCGAGTGAGGATCTCTCAAGCGAGATTTCCATTTTTGGCAGTTGGATTGGAGTAATTTCCTGCTCTGCTGGGAATTCGAGTTAATCGTTGACCACGGGCGCAGTCAAGGCAGAAACGTCTTTGTCCAAGTGGAGCAGAAGTCTCATTTTTGGCAGATGCTGTAAATTTGCAGCAAAGGAGGAAAAATGTGATTCCCACTGCGACGGGGCAAAAGCTGCTTTTTGCTCACCTGACCCATCCTGTTTGTCTTTTATTTAGAAACGTCTAAAGGTCAAGACAGCTTCCACTCTGCTGGTTCATCGTGACAGCGGCCAGCGCTGGGAAAACACGGGATGCAGCTTCCCAAACATCCCACACTGGCAGCAGAGCGAGAGCCCTCCTCTCCCATCCCTCTGTGCCCATTTCCAGACCCGGAATGAGATGGCAAGGAACAAACCTTGTCCGTGATGTGACCAATGGACCACCCCGGAGACCGGCTGGGCTCCTCCCCTCTACCAAGGGTTTTCTCACCCCAAATTACTCCTGGAAGTGCCAAAGCTGCCTCCAGCCATCAGCTTCCGTACAGACCAAGCCCTAAGGGCTGCTTGGATCTTCATGTGGTGGCAGCAGATACGGGAAGCCGTGCTGCTCTTCCCTTCTTAGCCCTTGGCTGAAAAATAGGTCATGGGAAAGTAATCTACCTCGCTTGCAGTAGTTTGCAGGAAACATCCCCCCTCCAGCATCCGACTTGCTCAACCCGAGTGGTTTCAGAGAGCGCCTGATGTCCCGTAGGTCATGGGGAGCACCCAGTCCGACGCAGTTTGCCTTGCAGAGGGATGCTCTGGATGATGGGAAGCTGTAACCTCGCTCTGTCGGTCCCAGGGCCAATGCGTACCCGTTCCCAGGGGGCTCTGGCTTTCTTCAGGGGCTCTCGGCACCTTTTTGGGAGCCGCTTGCTCAACAGCTGCAAGGAACTGATAGGCCTAAAATCTGGTGGGCAGCACTTCCCCTCTTGCTGCCTGTGTTAACGAGCACTGCAAAAATAACTGGGGTTTCTGCAAGCACGTGTGGGTGCGTGGCTGCAGGGAAGTTTCGTGTTTTTTGGGGAACAGAAGCCCTCTGGACCTCCCTCTACTGTGCTCGCCCCTGTCAGCCTCCCATCACCTGCGCTGGGAGAGATGCAGGGGGAGCAGAGCTGGGCTGTCCCCTCGGGCACGACGGCATCAAGCTGGGGAGGTAATTGCTCTCAAGGAGCCACAAAGCCCAGGTTGCGCATGGCCGGTTTGGGGCTTGTCCCGCAGTCCTGCAGGGTGCCGGGAACTTCTCTGGTCCTGCGCTGAGCCCTGCTTGAGTTGGTTCAAGTTCAAGGCTGCGGTCGGCTTGCATTTCATGGGGAAGTGACTAATGCTCATGTTCCCCTCGTTTCTTTTGGTATTTAATCTCAGCATTTGCAACGTGGCTTCTTTCCCTGGTGCTGGCTCAGCTGGGAGCTGCGGACGGCTCTGGGGGGCCGCTCAGGATGACAGCAAGCATCTACCATGTCCCCCACTGTGCTCCCTGCCAACCACCTCATGTCTAGAGGGGGAGAGAAGGCAAAAAGATTGTTTACAACTTTCCAGGCTCAGCAGTGCACGCTCTGAGCTTTCACTAGACTTTCTAGCAGCCTTTCCAGCTGCTGGCCCCTATGCGATGCCTTAATCTCCAAAATTCCCAGTTTCTCTCCTGCTCACTGCGTGTGGAGGAGCAACAGCGTGCGGACTTCAGCTCCTCCTCACCTTCAGCCCATCTCAGCCCCTCTGAGGTCCAGCAGTCCCCAGCCACCTGCAACCCCATGGTAAAGCGCTCCTATAAATCGCTGCTCTAGATCCATGCTAGGTAGGTGAGAGCTGCGCTGCAGTTGCACCTTGCCGAGGGATGCACTAACTGGAGAGGAACCTGCATCCTGCTGGGAAGAGACGTTGGATAAGTCTGACCTTCTGTTGCAAAAGACGACAGGCTAATGGCCCAGCAAGGACCAGAGGAAACGTGGGATGCTGTTTACGCATAGAGCTGAGGCTGTGCAATCGCATCTCGCAGGCTGGCGAGGACATGCTGGGACATTTCATAACAGGTCGTTCAGCATTCACAACCACTGCTTTTAAGACTCAAATTTTATGGCTGTTGCTGGACTGTAAATCTCTGACTTCCACGGCTGGCGCCTTTTGGGGGAAAACATCCGGCTTCAGCAAACTTTGATGCTCTCCAAGCGTGAGCCACTGTGCGTCACTCGTGGATGGGGCTCGTACCATGCAACACGCCTACGGTTAGAAAATTCATTGCAAAAGCAGAACTTCAGGATTTAGGGTTTTTCTGGGTCTTGCTCAAGGTCCGGGCAATGTGATTTTTGGTGGGTCAAGGCCTCTTCCTGCGCCCGGACATGCTGCATGGCTCTAGTGTGGCTTTGGACAAGCGCGTTTGGCACCTTGCAGATAGTGGAGGGTGCTGGTGGCCAGGCTGGCACCTGCCAGGGATCTGGAGATGCTCAGGGTGGAGGTGGGTGGCATGGCGGCTCTGCCCTGCGGCGTTACCCGGATGTTTGTGGTCCTCCTGGGGTGATGCTCCATCTCCCTTCTTCCTTGAACTGGGGTCTGAAGGGTTACAATCACCCCAGCTGATAAAGTCCCCAGGAGAGAGGATCACAGAGGGGTTTGGTGCTCTCGGGAACTCCTGAAGGATCCCACAGCTCCAGCTGGAACAAAAGCACCAGCTAAGGAGCTGGCGCCTGGACCAGCTTCCCGCTGGAAGATGTTCTGGGAGGGGGCTCATCCGAGCGTGTTCCCTGGCCGGCTGCCGGAGGGACGGGTGATGTACCGCCCACAGCAGCAGCAGGATGGTGTCTCTGCATGGGACAAAGCACTCGAGATAGGCCTGGCCCTGAGGTTTCCCTGTGAGTGACGCATGGGGTTTCTTTCCAAGCTGAAGGATCTGGGCAGAGAAAGGCAGCATGAAATGGTGCGAGGTCTCTGGGTGGGCTCCTCCTGCCCCCTCTTCATCCATCCCTCTGCAAGGATGGGTCCAGAGCAGGGCAGAGGAGATGGAGTCAGGGCAGTACCCTCCACATGACACTGCTCATGCTGACAAAATTCTCCTTTCACGTGTTTTAGGGTGAAACTTTTGGTCTAGGTTTTGCCTCAGGCAACCCCTTGAGAAACTGGGTGAGAAAGGCAGAAGTAATGCTGGAACCAGCTCCCGAGCAGGAGCAGAGGATAAACAGCCATAAATCATGGGATTACTGTAAGCACGTTCATCCCGTGGCGGGAGCACAGTTAAAGACCAGGCGCTTGGCTCGACTTCAGGACATTTGGGAACAGCCTCGCCTGCCCCGGCCAGCGTCGGGGGGGACCTGCCGGTTGCCTCATCCAACCGGGTGTTTCTCATCCCTCTGCTCACGTTTTTTAGTCAAAGCATCCCTTAGGGAAGGTGAGAGATGGGTGGTCCCGTGCCGGCTTCGGTGGCTTGTTCCCACCGCAGCTTTTCTCTTCCCGGTGTGTGGGCAGCCCCGGTCTGGCACAGCACTTCCCGACGCACGTGGCCCCACTGGATCCGTGCCACCCCGGCATGCCTGGCTCCTTCCCGACCGTCTTCAGGCTGCCCAGGGCTGATATAATCCCAGCCACTGTTGCTTCAGGAGGGACCGGACCTGGGGCAGAGCTGTACCCCGGCCGCACCTGCCACCAGCTGCACGGAGGAGCCGCTGCTGCAAGTCGATCTGCGGTGTCGTCAGCCGGTTTGGTAGGACAAGGTCCAATGCTGATCCGCTCCCTTCTCCATGTGCCGGCATGAGCCGGGCTGCCTGGCCGCCACTTCCCTGCTTCGCTTCCGCTTCAGAGGGGTTTTAGGGAAGGGGCTGTGTGCCTGGCCCAGCCCCATGCGATAACGGGGACCCGTGTATCAACGGAGACTGGCGCTAGGCAAAGGACGGAGAAGGCAGCCAAGGATGCAGGGATGGTCAAGCTGTGCCATGATGCTGCCTACAGCACTCGCCTGCCTGCACATCATCCTCTCTCCATCACCCCCTGCCACCCGCTCTGCCGCCTCCGAGGCCATTGGACACTGCCCATGGCCGTTTGCCCCTCGCCAAAGGGGCAGGGGAGGTGAGGGGGATCCCCCCGGCCGTGAGCTGGCATGGCCATCCACGGGGAAAACGGGCGGTGGAAGGGAAATGTTTGTGTCTGAGAAAAAGTATTACATTTTTTTCATCTCCACAGCTGCAAACCAGCTTGTAAGCCGCCCAACTCCAGGACCATCAGAGCTCCCATATGAAATCCCAGGCGGAGAGGAGAGATTCCTGCTGGGTGTTTACTCCGGCGTCACCCGCCAGCAGCCTGGGATGGGGAGGGGGGATGGAGGGCGGGCAAAGTTCGGCTCCTATAAAGTCAGGTCTGGTCCACTTCATTCATTCCCCTGGCAGCATCGCCGGGAGCTGCACGTCCAGCCTTTGCGCAAGAGGTTTTGCAGATAAATCCTCCCGGGACCGCCAGCTGCCTGCATGATGCCAAGGGCACTGCGGGATGTGGGGGCTGCCCTCACCTACCTCCAGCTCCTGCTGCTTCTTGTCGGTGTGGAGCTGAGGCCCCACGTGTGGGATGAGGACAGGCTCCAGCTGGAAGCCATCAAAAAGGGGATCCTGGAGCGGTTGGGGATGTCCGCTCCCCCCGTGGTCCAGCACCAGCTGGACCAGGAGAGCATCCAGAGAGCGCAGCGGCTGTACCAGCAGAAAGTGGCCGAGCTGATGTGGAACCGGAGCCGGGAGGAGGAGGGAGCCGTGCCCAGGACCAGGCGCCTGCATCGCCTGACTCCCACGCGTAAGTGGCCGTGACTCCACGCACATCCCGCGACCCTCGTCCCCCCTGGGCACACACGCGTGTGTCCCCCAACATGCCCCTGCTCTGGCATGTCAGCCCGGCTGCCTCGGCATGTGCCGGGACATGACTGGGCATGAATCGCGGTGGCCACGGTCATCCTCGTCCCAGCCACTTCCCTTGCCCCGGCAGCGGGGAGGAGCCACCGTTTCGAGCTGTTTTCCTTAAAAATGCAAAACCCAGTAAATCTGGGATGAAGGCTTTGAGCAGCGTGGTGGTGGCTGCGGGTGCTCGGAGCAGGGTTTGAGCTGGCTGGGGTGTGAGCGGAGGGGAGATGCCATCCCTCAAGCCCCAGCTGGCTGCTCCGTGCGTTTGGGTTTTACCTGGATCTGGGGTGATTTAGGGATTTATCTGGATCTGGGGTCATTCAGCTCCTGCTGCTTGGGCTGGGGGGGGGACACAGCTGGGGCGTGGGGTTGGGGGTCGCCAGGTCCTGGGGCATCTGCTCTGGCCCCAGCTGCTGCCCCTGGCGAGACCCTCAGGCTGGGAATCCCTGGGGCAGTGGGTCCCAGGTGACCCAGGACTGAGGGTGGAGCCGGATTTCCCCGGCCTTGGCATCCCTTGGGATTTGGGTGATTCCCTGGAGGCAGCAGTTTTGGCTGCCCAACAGGAGCTCGTCACAAGCCTTGGCTGGTGGGATGGATTGCTGGCTCTTACATCAGCTGTCCTCCCTGTCACTGCAGTGCTGCGCCGGCCGGATATCCCCCAGGAACACCAGGACCCCCAGGAACACCAGGGCCCCCAGGGACACCAGGACCCCCATGGCCCCTACTGTTACCATCTCCTCCTCTCCCGCACCGAGGCTTTCCACCGGCAGCTCCGGGTGGTGCAGGCAGAGCTGAAGCTCTTCAAGCAGTCGCTGGCATCCCTTGGCACGTCCCCACTCGACACCTCGGTGCACCCCCGTGTCAGCATCTACATGCTGGGGGGGGCTCACGGGACCCCCCAACTCCTGCGTAGCCAAGAGCTGGACCACAACGCCCCGAGCCTGGACCTCACAGCAGCCATCCAGCCCTGGGCTGCCGGCCCTGAGGACACGCTGCTCCTCGAGCTGGCCTTCACAGCCGATGTCTCAACCTTGTTGGCCACCTCAGGGAGCGAGACCCTGGTGCTGGACGTGGAAACCCATGAGACCACAGGACGGGGGGCCAGGAGAGCCCGGGGGCTGGAGGAGGAGTGCGGGAAGAGTGATGGGAAGTGTTGCCTCAAGTCACTCAAGGTGTCCTTCCAGGACATCGGCTGGTCAGACTGGGTCATCGCCCCCAACAGCTACTACATGAAGTTCTGCGAAGGTTCCTGTCCCCACAACTACAAGCCGGCCAGCATGCACGCTCAGATCAAAGCCCGCATGCACTCCCTCTCCAAAGCCACCCCGCCACCCTGCTGTGTCCCTGCCAGCTACGACCCCATGGTGCTGATGCACTACGACAGTGAGGGCAGGCTGGTTTCCACCCTCTTCGAGGACATGCTGGTCACCAGGTGCCACTGTGCTTGATGGCATCGCCTCTGGCTTGGACTGGGACCCGTCACCACCCAGACGGGGCAGAGCCTGCCCACCTTCCAGCAGCTCCGGCATCCCAAAAACCAGACTCCGTAGCATGAAATGCCTCCACATCAGCCCTGGCTCCACTATCTGGCTCAGCCCCAGGGTCTCCGGTTGTGAACCCCCCTCCACAGGCCACAATAACTTATTCCCCCTTCTCTTCCCTTATTTAAAACCATATTTTATTTGGTAGGTGGATCCTTCCCACCTGAGAGAGCTCAAACGGGCTGGGGTGGGTCTGTCCCCAGGTGGCCGAAGCCCACCTCCCATCAGAGCATCATCTCCTCTCTGCTTAGAGACATATTTATACAACCTTCTTATTTATTGCTAACTTATTGTATTTTATAGCGAAACACCTTTTTGGGAAATGTTTTTTTTTGTGTATTTGTATTTTAGATATTTCTATAAAACAGAAACAATGTAATAATGTAAATGAATAAAGTGATGGGAACAGGGATTCTGGCTGCTCCTCCTGCACAATTAGGTGTGGGTCTCTGACGGCACGGGGTGAGCAGGGATCGAAGCCCTGCAGCAGGTCGTCTTCAAGTGGGGGTCCTGCAGGTCGGCCCCTCAGCACCCCTCCGCAGGCGACCGGCAGGGAGCTGACTCCGTACAGATTTGCCGGTAAATCCTTATGGCTTTCTGGGGCTGGGCCAACCCCATCCCCACCCTGGCAGCGGCTGCCGTGGCAGGTGAGTAATGCCTGGGCGATGCTCCCAGAGACCTTTGAGTTGTTTGTGTCCTTGAGATGGGTGCTGGGCACAGCCTTGACCCCCTGGGCAGGACATCCAGCCTGGACATGGATGCTGCTCAATTTCCAGGTACCTCTGGCCATGGGACCTCACAGACACCAAGGGATGGGGGAAACCCTCACTCCTCCAGGCTGTGCCACTGCAGAGGTCGGGGGCACACATCGTATCCCCAAGGGACTTGCCACAGCTGGACAGGGTGGCTCCGCTGGTCACAGCTCCTCTCTGCTCTGTCCCCTCTTCCAGCACATCCCAGGGGTGTCCTGGTCTGCCCAGCCCTTCAGCAGCTCCCGGTGGGGACCTGGGCTTGAGGGACATGGAATATGGGGACCTCCACTATGGGAGCAGGGTCTTTGGGGACCAGGGCTTTAGGGACACAAGCTATGGGGACCTCCACTCTGGGGACGTCGACTTGAGGGACCTGGGCTTCAGCGACCGCCACTGTGGGGACCTGGGCCAAAGTGACACGGGCTCTGGGGACCTATCCTTGAGGGTGCTGGTTTCTTGGGACCCCCGCTCTGGGGACAGGGGCTCTGGGGACCTGTCCTTGAGGGTGCTGGTTTCTTGGGACCCCCGCTCTGGGGACAGGGGCTCTGGGGACCTGTCCTTGGGGGTCCTGGTCCCTTGGCACCCCCGCTCTGGGGACAGGGGCTCTGGGGGCTCCAGGGACTTTCCCCAGGGACCTCCAGCCTCAGGCAGTTCTTTCGGGTTAATGTTTACAGCCGCCCCTGTGCTACTAACACCCGTTATCGGGGCTGTCAGTGCCATTAACAGATAGCGAACCTTGGCTCTGCTCAGCTGGTGCCACCCCACTGCTGCCAGAGGGACATATCCAGCCCAGGAGCAGCACCAGGCAGAGGCTCAGCCCTGGGGCAGCCACCCCATGTTCTGCCCCGAGCTCCCAGCAGACCATGAGCTACACAGGAAATTTAAGATAATTAAACCATTTAATGGGGCACGGTGGAGCATCACAAGGGCCGGAGCTCAGGGAAGCCACGCAGAGCCAGAGGGGGCACCCAGACAAGCCGTGGGGTCCCCACGTCCCCAGACTGCCAGTCCCCTCGGGGTGTACAGCCTGGCAGCGACGGGCTCAGGGATCTTGCCAGGAGCATTATAAAAAGGGGCTTCTGCTCTGTTCCCCAAACTAGCAGATTTAGCAGGAAAAGGGGAGGTGCAGGCAACAGCGGGGTTCGTCCCGGTGCCCGGATGTCCCCAACTGCTGGCATGTCCCCAAGCGCACGTGCACCCTGACACTCTCCACTGGCAGCCAAAATGAGGAAGAGGAACCGTGCGCTGAGGTCGCTGCACGGCCCCCAGCTCTGCCAGACGGCCCCGGGGGGGCCCCATGCATGTCCCCGGCCGGGAAGCCGTGCTGGCCGCCGGCGGATGCTGCGCTGAGGCGTCCCCGCGGTCGGTGGCTGCCGTCCCCAGGAGGAAGCGCCAGCCCTCAGCCCTCGCCCCATGGTGGGAACTGGGGCGAAGGAGGGGGCCGGAGCGAGGGGGAATTAAAAATAACCCCTGCTGAGAAAGACATCCATGGCAGGATGTGTGTGTGCGGACCACGCACGTCCCTGTCCCAGCCATGGGGAGACCCATGGAGCCCTCATCCATGGGGAGCGCCCATCCCTGTCCCCTCTGGGCTGGGGGTCCCCAAGGAAAGCCCCGGGGAGAAGCATTGGTGGGAGCCAGAGCTTCACCCCCACAGCCCCCCCCGGCCCCTCCGGCCCCTCACTGGCCGGGGATGATGTAGATGCTGTCCTGGCCGTGGTTCTGCATGTTGGCGTAGATGGGCTGGTCCCTGGAGGCGTCCTCGCTCTCCAGGAAATAGTCGTCATCCACTGGGACCTGGGGGCTGGGGGGGGACAGAGGGGTGGCACCCGCCGCACCGTGCCCAGGAGATGGGAGGGGTGGGGGGTGGCTGGTCCCCAATGGGGGAGCGAACACCACAGGGTGGCTCTGGGGGTGCGGGTGGGGGGAGAGGGCTCAGCCCCAGCAAGCGCTTGGGCCTTGGGGATGGCGGGATGGGACAGCATGGGTGGCACTGCGTGGGGTGGCATGGGATGGGGTGACATGGGATGGCATGCATGGGACTGGACAGTGTGGCACCAGGCAGCATGGGATGGGATGGGACGGCACGGCACGGCACGGCATGACATGGCATGGTATAGCACAGCACAGCACGGGATGGGATGGCATGGCGTGGCATGTCATGGGATGGCATGCATGGGACTGGACAGTGTGGCACCAGGCGGGATGGGATGGGATGGGATGGGATGGGATGGGATGGGATGGGATGGGATGGGACGGGATGGCACGGCACGGCACGGCACGGCATGATGTGGCATGGTACAGCACAGCAGGGGATGGGATGGCATGGCATGGCATGGCATGGCATGGCATGCATGGGACTGGACAGTGTGGCACCAGGCAGCATGGCACAGCATGAATGGCACAGCATTGGATGGGAGTGGATGGGAGTGGATGGGATGGGATGGGATGGGATGGGATGGGATGGGATGGGATGGGATGGGATGGGATGGGATGGGATGGGACAGCACGGCACAGCATGGCATGGCACGACGTGGCACGGTACAGCACAGCAGGGGAGGGGATGGGACATGCCCCGAGCAGCCGGTCCCCACACCGGAGCCTCACCTGTACCGCTTCTCCTGCCATCCTGGTGTCCAGCCCTGTGTGGCGGCCTGGGTGGTGCAGGGGGTCACAAAGATGTTTTCATAGTCCAGCATGGTGGCGGCGTCGGTGGTGCCGATCTCAGTGTCCCGGCTGATGTAGCGGGGCTGCCCGTGGGCTGTGGTGGATTCCCGCTTATCCCACCCCACGCTGGCAGCAGTGGCAGCCACTTTCCTCCGCCGGTAGCAAACCACGGCGGTGACCACCAGCAGCACGGCCACCACGCTGGCGGCCCCGGCCAAGCCGGCTATCAGCCCCACATTTCGCCAGCATTCCCGGGCATGGAAATCGGTGGCGTTTAAGACGTTGTCATGGGACATGAGGCAGTGGCACCGGGGCACCGTGCAGTTGGGCTGGGAGCAGGTACAGGGTGCCAAGACGCTGCCCACCACGTCGCAGCGGCACGGCACAGCCAGGAAGCTCAGGCTGGCCTGGAAGGCGGTGGGGGGCACGGCGGGGAGGGGGTTGCCATCCAGCCACAAGCTCTGCAGAGCCGTAGCGTTGGCGAAGAAGTCGGCGGGCAGCTCCCGCAGCTGGTTGTGCTGCAGCTGCAGACGCTGCAAACCCCGCGCTTGGCTCAGGAAGGCGGCTGGCAGCTCCCGCAGCCGGTTGTAGGAGAGGTCCAGCTCCTTCAGCCGCGGCCCGACACGGGATGAGGGGCTCAGGGCCTCAATGCCATTACGGCTCAGATACAGCTGCCTCTGCTGCTGGAAGGGGCCCCAGTCCAGCTCGGGGCATTGATGGCTTCTGTTGGTCAAATCCAGACTGGTGGGGTCGCTCGTCGGCACGGCAAAGCAGGGGGACGAGGGGGCCGCAGGGTGGAGCAGCAGCAGCAGCAGCATTAGGGGGGCCGCAGGGTGCCCCATGGCCCGTCCGCCGAGACGGGCACCTGGGTGGGAAACGGGGGGGGGGTGTCAGCAAGACTCGCCTGAGCGGACCCCCGTTCCCACTGAACGTGCCCGTTTCCCCTTCCCAGTCTGGCACCCACCCCGCTCCCTCTCTCCGTGGGCAGAGCAGCACCCGGGGGTCCCAGCAAGTGGTTCCCCACCCACCCACCCACCCCAGCACCCTGACTCGCCTGCGCTCCGGCCGCCTCTCTGCCTGGTGCAGGCAGGGGTGCGGGAAGAGGAACAGGCGGGTCCTGCTGTCCTGTGTCACCCTGCCAGGGTTTAGCCAGCCCCGGGGAGGGGGCAGGGCAGTAGCACCCCCCAACTCAGCACCCCCCGCCTGCCGCCGGACCGCCTGGCCCCTTCTTGGGGTGCTGCAGGGCTCTGACCCTGGGTGCTGCAGCGGTGCTGCTCCCTGCCTGAGGGGTCTGGGGGGAGCTGGGGGGAGCATCCTGGGGCTTGGGGGGGGGGGGGGGGGGGGGCCCGGCTGGGTGCTGAGCATCCCCACGGCCTCGCATGTTGGCACTAGCTGGGGGACCCTGGCCCTGTGGCCCCGGCGCCCCGGGAGCACCCGAGCGGGCGGCTCCACCGGCCCCCCCATGCACACGTGTGGGCACACGCAGACGTGCACATGCACGCGCTGCTGCACGCTTGCACATGCATGTAGGCGCACACGTGCTGGGTGCTCACACATGCACCCCACGTATGTTTGCAGGCACATGTGTGCACACGCAAACCCACCAGCAGCACGGACACGTGTGTGCTGCCACGCACACGCGTGCACAATCACGGCGCCCAGTGAAGCGGGTTGGAGCAGGGGTTGTGTGTGTCAGGGTCTTAATGATGTGTTGGTGCAATTAATATGGCAGCCCGGGGAGGGCATGTGGGCAGGATTGGGCTCTCCCTGGGGTCTTGGCACCCACGGGGGCTCTGCTCGGGGTCCCCTGTGGGGATCCCCTCCCTGCTTGTGAGGGGACCCCAGGGCTGGGGCAGGAGGGCTTTATGCATGCATGTCTGCATCCCTCTGGGTCTGTCCCCCCCTCCTGTGTCTGTGTCCCCCCCGTGCACCTGTGTCTGCCACCCACATCCGTGTCCCCCCCCGTGTCCGTGTCCCTCCATGCCCACCGCCTCACCTCCATGCCCGTGTCCGTGTCCCTCCCCTCGTGTCAGTGTCCGTCCACGTCCACCCCCTCGCCCGCATGTCCCTCTATGTCCCTCCACCCTCTCACATCCGTGTCCCTCTGTGTCCACCGTGTCCTTGTCCGCCCCCTGGTGTTCGTGTCCCTCCATTTCCACCCTCTCACGACCATGCCCCTGTGTCCCCTGTGTCTGGGTCCATCCCCTCGTGTCAGTGTCCGTGCACGTCCACCTCCTCGTGTCCGTGTCCCTCTGTGACCACCGTGTCTGTGTCCATCCCCTCGTGTTAGTGTCTATGCACATTCACCCCTCGCGTCCATGTCCCTCCGTGTCCCCCCTCGTATCCGTGTCCCCTCATGTCCGTGTCCCTATATACCCACCCTCTTGCATCTGCATCCACCCCCTCGTGTCCGTGTCCCTCCATGTCCACCCTCACGTCTGCATCCACCCTCTGACGTCCGTGTCCCTCTGCGACCACCGTGTCCGTGTCTGCCCCCTGGTGTCCGTGTCCCCCTTCATGTCCGTGTCCCTCCACGTCCACCCACGCGTCTGCGTCCACCCCCCCGGTGTCCGAGTCCCTCTGTGACCCCCGTGTCCGTGTCCACCCCCTTGCATCTGCGTCCACCCCCTCATGTCCGTGTCCCTCCAAGTCCACCCTCGTGTCTGCATCTGTGTCCCTCTGTGTCCTCCGTGTCACATCCGTGTCCCTCTGTGACCCCCGTGTCTGCATCCACCCCCTCGTGTCCGTGTCCCTCCATGTCCACCCTCGTGTCTGCATCCACCCCCTCCTGTCTGTGTCCCTCTGTGACCCCTGTGTCTCTGTCCACCCCCCAGTGTCCGTGTCCCTCCATTTCCACCCTCACGTCTGTGTCCACCCCCTCGTGTCCGTGTCCCCCTTCATGTCCGTGTCCCTCCACGTCCACCCACGCATCTGCGTCCACCCCCCCGGTGTCCGAGTCCCTCCGTGACCCCCATGTCCGTGTCCACCCCCTTGCATCTGCGCCCGCTCCCCCGTGTCCGAGTTCTTCTGTGACCCCCACGTCCGCGCCCCTCCGCTCACTCCACCGCCCACGCACATCCCCCCTCGCCTCCGTGTCCCCGCCGTGCCCACCCCCCCCCCGCCCGGTCCCCACCACCTCCTCCGCGCTGCCATCGCCCTTTTAAGAGCGGCGGCGCGGGCGGGGCGGGGGGGGGGGGCGGCGTTGCTGGAACAGCCGGGCGGGGGGAGGCGCGCGCGGGGACCCCCGGCCCGGCGCGGCGGTTTCAAGCTCCCCCGCGGGCGCGCGGCCGGAGCCGCCGGGGCCGGGGCCGGGGCCGGGGCCGGGATGGCGGCGGGGGGGGCGCGGGGCCGGGGCCGGGGCCGCTGACAGCCGGTACCGCGCCGCCGCCCCAGCATGTACGCCAAGGGCAAGGGCTCCGGCGTGCCCTCGGACGGCCAGGCCCGCGAGAAGTGAGTGCGGCGGGGGGCGGGAGCGGGCCGGGGGCGCGGAAGTTTTTTGCCGGGGCGGCAGCACCGGGGAGCGGGGACGGAGGGATTGGGGGGGGGGGATCGGGGGGCGGGCGGACCCCCGCGGCCCCGCCCCGCCGGGGCGCACCGGCAGCCGCCGCGGGGCAGCGGGAGCCGTCGGGGCTCAGCCGGACATCGGCGCTACCGGGAGCTGCGAACGTCCCCGGGGCCACCGGGAGCCGCGATGTGCCCCGGGTATTGCCGTTCCACGGGGCCACCGGGAGCCGCCGTGCCCCCCCGCCCCCTCCCCGGGCATTGCCATCTCCCGGGGCACCGGCGGCGGGACCCGGCATCCCCGGCCGTGCCCGTCCCCGCCGTGCTCCGGTGCTCGGGGCTGCCGGGGGCTTCACCCGTCCCGGGGGCACCTGCCGGAGCCGGGGGGCGGGGGACGGGGGGACGGGGGGGGGGGGCTGCACCCCGGCGCCCGGCCACCCCCGTGGGGGTCCCCGCGGGTCCCGTTCCCCGCTGCCGGCGGGTGATGGCGCACCGGGGACGGGTCCCCGGCGTCCCCCAGAAGGTCCCCCGGTCAGGGGACCCCCACGGTGGCGCTCAGCCCTTGGCCACATCCCGCGTGGGACGTGTCACCCGGCTCATCCCACCGACGGGGAAGCGGGGCGGCCACCCCGGTGCTCGGGCCGGTCGCCGTGGAGAGGCGCCCGGTGTCACCGGTGGGGCTCCGGTGTCACCGTGATGCCCTCGGGGGTCCCTCGCGCGGAGGTGACATCGAATCCCCCTCGTTAATTCTGCGCTTATTTAACGGGGGCTCCATCCTGACCGTTCCCCGGTGTCACTCGGGGTCTGTCCGATGGGGATGTCACCGTGCCGCTCTGGCGGTGACGGCCGTGGGGACGCTGTCCCCGACCCGACGGGGGGCACCCCCAGGGGCGGTGGGTCCCCGGGCGGGGGGCCGTGCCCAGCCCTAACACCCCGTCCCCGTCCCCGCAGGCTGGCGCTGTACGTCTACGAGTACCTGCTGCACGTGGGGGCCCAGAAATCGGCCCAGACCTTCCTGTCGGAGGTAAGGGGGGGGGGGGGGGGGCTGCACCTCCTGGCCCCCCATCCCGTGGGCTTGGGGTTCTGCAGCCCCTGTGGCTCCCTGAGCCCATCCCCGGGGTGTCAGGCCTGGCGATGCCTGACACCCACCCCCCCGCCCCATGCCCCTCTCCGCAGATCCGATGGGAGAAGAACATCACGCTGGGCGAGCCCCCCGGCTTCCTGCACTCCTGGTGGTGGTGAGTAGGGGCGGGGGGGCGGCCGGGAGAGGGGCTGGACCCCCCCCTCCCCACAGCAGTGGGGCTGGGATTGGGGCCAGGGGCTGCCCCCCCCCCTCCCCGCGCTGCTGCCACATCACCTCGTACCCCATAAACCTGCCGCTCTGCTTTTCCCATCAGCGATTTCGGGGCCCCCCACCCCACCCCTCACATCCCGGCTACGCCCCGGCCCCCCCGCCCAGCCCCTCCAGATGGATCCAATTTGGCACCAAGCGTGGGGCAAGGGGGGGGGTCCCAGCCCGGGGCCGGACCCCCCGCACCCAGGCGGGCCCCAGCAGAGCACCCCGGGGGGGTGATGGTGATGCTGGATGGCAGCGGAGGGGGGGTCATGCTGGGGGTCTCGCCCTGGCGTGGCCGTGCCGGGGTGGGGGGGGCTCAGCGGGGCGCAGGATGCAGCCGTGCCGGGCGCCGCGGTGTCGCCACCGCCGCATTTAGCCATTTCCAATAAACGATTAGTTGGTGATTTATGCGGGGGGGCGACACATGAACAGCGCCGAGGGGGGGGCCACAGCGCCTTCCAGGCCCTTAACCCTCCCGCTGCCGGCACCCAGCCACCTCACCCCAAATCTGGGGGGGCACCCAGAAACAGTGCTGGGGGGGGGACATGCACCGCCGGCCCCTCCGCTGTTCCATACCCACCCCGGCACCCAGGGCGGGGGGCGTGGGCGGTGGGACCCCCCCATCCCGCCCCAGGATGCTGCAGCCTGATGTAAAGTCCCAGGAATTTGCGCTCCGGCCGTAGCGACCGTTTCCAGGGAAAACAGGCGGCAGCGACAGAGCCGGGAGGCCCCCGCCACGTCGGTGGGGGGACACACAGCACCGGCCCCCCACCCCGCCGGCCATCAGTGACATGAGTGTGGCAGGGCTCAGCCGGCAGTCAGGGACATGCCGCAGGGCACAGCGGGCAAGGGTGGTGTCAGGGGACAAGGACGCATCTCGGGGGGGGGTCCTAACCCACTGTCCCCCCCCGCAGTGTCTTCTGGGACCTGTACTGTGCCGCTCCCGACCGCCGGGAAACCTGTGAGCACTCCAGTGAGGCCAAAGCCTTCCACGACTATGTGAGTACCGTGGGGATGGGGGGGCTCTGTGCCCCGCTTCCTCCCCCCACCCACACTGCCCCCCCCCCACCGGCGAGACCCCCCGTGCTGAGGACGCGGCGGTCTGGGGGTTAACGCCGGCTCTGCCAGCCCCGGCCTCGCCAGCGTGGGTGACCTATTTTGCAGGGTGGCGGGGCGGCGGGGGGTGGGGGTAATCCCTGGGGGCCTGGCTCAGCCCCCCCCCCCCCCCCCCAGCAGGGACCCTGGTGTGCCCGTCCCCTGCCACCGACCCCTCGGGGGCCAGAGACCCCCGAATCCAGTCCCATCCTGTGGGCCCCTTCCTGCAGTGTGGGCAAAGTAACGGGCTCTCGCTTCCCAACTGGGGGGCACCCCAGTGGGGTTGGGGTCCCCCCCACCACCCGGTGCCCTGGGGGGGCCACCACGGTCTTGGGGCTCGGTGGGACCCCCCCACCCCACCGGTGTGACCCCCACCCCCCGCCTCCGCCACCGCCAGCTCTGCTCCTTACCGGCGCCAGGCTTCGGCGAGTTAATCATTGGCACAGAGTCAACAGCCCGACTGCCCGCGTGTGCCTGCTCCTGCCGGGGCTGCGGGCAGGGCTGCAGGCAGGCGGGGGGGGCACGGGGGGGTGGCAGGAGGGGAACTGGGTCCTGGGGCGGTGGGGACCCACTGCGGGGACTGCGGGGGGCACCGTGCCCTGGGATGGTGCATGGTCCCAGGGGTGTGGGATGCGGGATGCTGCGGGATCCGTGGCACCGAGGGATGCGGGATGCTGTGGGGTCCGCGGTGCCGCAGGATGCTGCGGGATACGTGATGCTGTGGCGTGCAGGATACCACGGGATGCAGGAGGCCGTGGGATGCAGGATGCTGTGGGATATACAGTACTGTGGGATGCGGGGTGCTGTGGTGCCGTGGTGCCGTGCCGTGTGGGATGCTGTGGGATACGTGGTGCTGTGCCGTGGGGGATGCTCTGGGATATGTGGTGCCGGGGGATGCGGGATGCTGCGGTATCCATGGTACCATGGGATGCAGGATGCTGTGGGGTCCACGGTGCGGTGAGATGCGGGATGCTGTGGGATACACAGTGCCCTGGCGTTCATCCCTGCTGTGGGATGCAGGAGAGGCCACAGGGCACACGTTGCCCCCAACCCTCTCCCCATCCCACTGGAGCGGGGCTGGAGCCTCTCCCGCTGCTGCCCCCTCCCCGGCTGCTCAGCACCCCACAGCAGCACCCAGCTTTGGGGGGGAGATGACCACACCGCCCTCTGGGACACCCATCACCACTGCGGGGACAGTGGGTCCCTGTGGGCGTGTGTGGGCACGTGTGTGCCTGCGCCAGCACCGCAGGGGCTGCCGGGGCCGGGGCTGCAGCAGGGCCCCCCCTCCTTCGCCACCCCCGGCCCTCGGCAGAGCGCAGAGCTGATTTTCATGCTGGAATTAATGAGGCTGCCGGTGCGGTGACGCCGGGGACGTGGCGCGGGTCAGGCCGCGTTGCCATGGCAGTGCTGCCTGGCTGGCAGAGCCGGGGCGCTGGGGACCGCTGGGGGGGAGCCCCCACAGCCCCCACACTGTACCCCACGGGATGCCCGGCCCCATCCCAGTGCCCACTGACCACCGCTGCCAAACTGGTACTCACGGGGTGAATTGGGGCTCCCCGGCGTGGAGGGGGTGCCCCTCGCCCTCCCATGGGTGCTGCTCGGCCGGCCACCCCGGGGTGCATCGGGACCCCCCCCCCCCCCATGAGCATCGTGGGGGTGGTGACCCCGCATCACTGGGGGGTCCGGCAGGGTCCGACCTGCCTGCGGCAGCGGGGAGGAGCGGTGGTAGCAGCCGGCCCCGCAGCGGGGTTTGGGGTCTCCCCCTGGGGTGCAGTTGTGTGGGGATCCCCCAGCCTGCACCCCTCCCCGTGTCCCCCCCCCTTTTCTCCCTCCTGACCTTGAGTCTGTAGGAGGAGCCGAAACTCCCCAACCTGTTGCCATGGCAACTCTGCTTTGCATCACTGAGTGATGGGGGGGGCCCAATTCAGTCTGCCATGGGGAGGGCAGCACCGACCCCCTTGTGGGGCTGGAGCTGTGGGGGGGCAAGAGGGACAGGGCCTGCACCCCCCCTCTGACTTGGCTCTGTCCCTGGTGGGGGGACAGGACCTGTGCCCCCCCAGGCAAAGGCTGCCCTGTCGTCCCAGGGGCAGCTCTGCGGGCGCTGTATTGACCCCATGACCGTGGGGTGACGCTGCTGCCAAAGCACCATTCACCCCTCCTGGCACCCCTCAGGTGATGGGGACGGACCCCCCCGGGGCAGCTGCTGGCCGGGGACCAGTCCCCTGTGCCGTGCTGGGGTGGGTGGGCACCATGATGGGCTCCGTGATGGCTCTGTGTTGGGCACCATGATGAGGACTGTGGTGGGACCTTGGTGAGCTCCATGATGGCTCCGGTGATGAGCACCATGATGGCTCCGTGATGGCTCTGTGTTGGGCACCATGATGGCCACCATGATGGGGACCGTGGCAAGCTCCATGATGGCTCCATGATGACTCCATAATCAGCACCGTCATGGGCCATGTGGTGGGACCATGGTGAGCTCCATGATGGCTCCGTGATGGCTCTGTGTTGGGCACCATGATGGGCACCATGATGGGGACCGTGGCGAGCTCCATGATGGCTCCGTGATGACTCTATGGTCAGCACTGTGATGGGCCATGTGGCGGGACCATGGTGAGCTCCATGATGGCTCCGTGATGGCTCTGTGTTGGGCACCATGATGGGGACCGTGGCGAGCTCCATGATGGCTCCGTGATGGCTCCATGATGACTCTATGGTCAGCACTGTGATGGGCTGTGTGGCGGGACTGTGGTGGGACCACGGTGAGCTCCATGATGGGCTCCATGATGGCTCCGTGATGACTCCATGATCACTCCGTGATCAGCACCGTGATGGGCCGTGTGGTGGGACCATGGTGAGCTCCATGATGGCTCTGTGTTGGGCACCATGATGGGGACTGTGGTAGGACCGCGGTGGGCTCTGTGGTGGCAGCAGGATGGGCACCTTGGTGAACTCCATGGTGGGACCATGGTGGGCTCCCTGATTGGCACCACGAGCCTGGTGCCACCCCTGGTCACCCCAAACATCCCCAAGGTGTCCCCACCCCGCAAGTGCTCCCCATGTCCCACCCCGACCCCAGAGCCCAGCTCGGGGCAGGGGGGGGCCACCATCCCCTCCCACAATGGGGACCAAAGGGTTAACGAGGAGGGATGCTGCGGGGTGCCTGGCGCTGGGGGCGGTTCGGGATGGGGGGGGCTGTGCCTGCCGCACCCGGCCCCCCCAGTGTCCCCCCTCCCCGGGTGCTGTTGGTTTTGGCTGCCTGCACAGACTCCCATTGTCTTGCAAATGATCCCTGGGGCTGGGGAGCGCCTGGGGCCGGATCCTGCAGCTGGTAAATGAGGCTGGGACCCCCCCCTCCAGCCCCCGGACCCAGCAGGCTCCAGGCCCCAGTGTGGCCATGCCGTGGGGTGGGGACCCCCCCGGCTCGGTGCCCCTGTGCACCCACTGTCACCCGTGTGCCTAATGTCACCCACGTACCTGGAGTCACCCGTCTCCCAGGTGTGACGCACATACATGGTGTGACCCGTGTGCCCAGCGTCACCCGTGTGCCCAGCGTCACCCGTGTGCCCACCATGGGGGTCCCTGGGGTCTTGCCCTCCCCAACCAGCGTCCCCATCCCCATTTCCGCGCCGGCAGCACCCATGGGTGCCCCGACGCCGTCACCCATCAGTGGGTGATGCCCCCCTCCAAATGCAGCCGGGGCCCCCCCTCTCCCCGCAGGGCTGGCAGCGGGCTGGGGGGCCGTGGGGCGGTGCGGGGCCCCCCGGGTGGAGGGGGCAGTGCGAGGTCCCCCCCCTTCTCCTCCTCCCCTACAAATTGAAACCAGTTGTGGCGGAGGGGCCAAGCCGGAAAGCCGGCACATTCCTTCCCTTAACAGCTCCCCTCGGACGGGGCCTGCAGGCGAGTGGGGCCAGGGCCCCCTGCCCGCGCCCCCCGGCCCAGCCGGCCCCCATGGGGTCCCCCTGGGGCCGGCCGCAGCCCCCCGGCCCCCCCAGTTTGGCTGGGAGGGGAGCGTGCCCGGTTCTCCCCGCGCTGCCCTCTTGCTCGCTCAGGGCTTGGCGTTCCATGTTGGTGCTCGGTGGCTGGTTGGGGACATGGGGACAGGGCGGCCCTGGGGCTGGGGGCGGATGGGACACGCCGATGGCCCCAAGCCGCAAGGGTGGGCCACCCCCAGTCCCCCCCAGTGCTGCGGCACAGATGTACTGGGGATGGGGCACAGCTGTGGGGGCTGGATCCGGCACTGCCGTGGGGTGCCGGGATGGCAGCAGGGGGGCTGCTGGGGGGGCGCTGTTGGGGGGGCACCCCCGGGTGCTGAGCTCTCCTTTCCCCGCAGAGCGCAGCGGCGGCTCCCAGCCCGGTGATGGGGAACCTGCCCCCCGGCGAGGGCATGCCGGGGGGGCCCATGCCCCCCGCCTTCTTTCAGGTACCAGCCTGCTTGCACCGTGCTCTGGGGCTGTGCCCCCCCTCCCGCCTGTGCTGCCTGCGGGGGGGGGGGGTTGGAGGGCGGGCAGGGCTGGGGGGGCAGCTCCCATGGGGGGCTCGGTGGTCCTGGGGGTGTCGTCCTGCTGCATGGGCTTGTGCACGTGTGAGCGTGCGTGTGCGAGCATGCATATATGTGCATGCACGCGTGTGAGCATGCATGTATGTGAGAGAGCATGCATATGTGTGTATGAACTTGCTTGTGCATGAGCGTGCACGTGTGAGCATAAACATGTGCACGTGTGTTAGCATGCAAGTGCGTGAGCATCGTGTGTTTGTGCTCACAGCATGGGGTGTGAGTGTGCACGTGTCCTTGCAGAGTTCCACGTGTGCCTCCGAGCACTGTGTGTGTGCGCACGCGTGATGCGGGTGTGTGCACAGAGGGCTCGTGTGGGTGCAAACACGTGTGTGTGAGTGCATGTGTGAGCACACGCATGTGAGCCCGTGTGCGTGCCAGGGCCCGTGCACACCGTGCTGGGCAACCCGGTTGTGCTCCCCATGCTGTGTGCAGGTATGTGCATGACCTTAGCGTGTGCACACGCTTGAGCCCTGTGTGTGCGTGTGTGTGTGTGTGTGCAGCCGGGGGTGGGTTGTTACACGAGCCAGGGTCCCCCCCACACCACGCCATAGCCGGACACCCCCCCCATACCCTGGTGCTGCCCCCTCCCCACATTGCCCTAGACTGGGGCCAGCCCCATGCTCCCCCCGACACACCCCCCACCGGGGTGCCCCCCTCCGGGGGCCGCTGCCCCCCCCCCCAGGCCCCCCCCCCCCCCCCGCCCATAACTGTGTTTTATTTCTCTTGAAGGGACCTGCGGGCTCTCAGCCATCACCCCACGCCCAACCTCCGCCCCACAACCCCGGTGCCCCCATGCTGGGGCCGCACAGCCAGGTAAGGCTGGGCACAGCCCGGCAGCCCCCGGCCACCCCCCGCCAGCGCCCGCAGGAGTGTCCCGGCCACCCCCCCCGCCTCCCCGCCCCCCCCCAGGGTGATGCCGCAGCCCCCCCCCCCCCCCAGCCCCGGCTCACCCCCCTCCCCACTCCCTCTCTTGCAGCCCTTCATGTCCCCCCGCTACCCCGGCGGCCCCCGGCCCCCGCTCCGGATGCCAAATCAGGTGAGGTGGTCATGGTGGGGACACCCCCACCCCCAGCTCCAGAACGCACCCCTCCACCCCCCCCCCGCCAAAGTGGGTGCAGACCCCTCTGGGTGGGGGTCCTGCAGCACCCTTACCCACTGTCCCCCGTGGCTCTGCAGCCTCCCGTGGGTGTCCCCGGCTCCCAGCCGCTGCTGCCCAACGCCATGGATCCGGCCGCACGGTCGCAGGGTGAGTTGGGGGGGGGTGTCCCTGTCCCCATGGCCGTCCCCCCATTGGCCCCCCAGGTCGGGGGGGGGGGGTGGGGGGGGTGTGGGTTTGCTGCGGGGTCTCATGCCTCCCCCCATCCTTTGCACAGGGCATCCCGGCATGGGGGGCCCGATGCAGCGCATGAACCCCCCACGAGGCATGGCCGGCATGGCCCCCCAGGTGAGGGGGGGACAGGGACCGGGGCAGGGACGGGGAAATATGGAGACAGAGATGGGGACAGGGATGGGGATGGAGTTGGGGATGGGGTCAGGGATACAGGGATGGGGTCAGGGATAGAGGGATGAGGACACAGATAGGGTTGCGGATGTGAATAGGGACGGGGACAGAATGGGGATGGGATTGAGGACGGGTGGGGATGGGGACAGGGACTGGGTTAGGGATGGGGCTGGAGACAGGGATGGGGATGGGAATGGGGAGGGTCATGGGGCTGGGGATAGGGATGGATTTGGAGACAGTGATACAAGAATGGGGATGGGTTTGGGGACAGGGAAGCATGGATGGAGACAGGGATGGGTTTGGGACTGGGGATGGGGACAGGGAGATGGGGATGTGGATGGGAATGGGCTTTGGAACAGGGAGATATGGATGGGGATGGGGACAGGGTGACAATGATGGGGGGGGGTGGGGACAGGGACAGAGCGTCCTGTTCCCCACTGACTCCCTGCTCTCCCTGCAGACCTACGGCAGCGGGATGCGGCCCCCCCCCAGCTCGCTGGCTGGCCCTGGCATGCCCACCATGAACATGTAAGGCACCCAGTCCCCTCCGTGCACCCCCCTCCCCGCCCCGTCCTGGAGCTGGGCAGGGGGAGCCGGGCGGCCGCACAGGCTTGGGGGGGGGCGCGGGGGGGGCCAGGGACTGGCAGGACCCTCCCCCTCACCTCTCCCCATTGCCTTCCAGGGGCCCCGGCGGCCGCGGGCCCTGGCCGAACCCCAACGCCAACTCCGTAAGTTGGGGGGGTGGGGGGGGGGGGGGGGTGGGGGGGTACCTTGGGGGAGCTGGGCAAGGGGGTGCTGGCTCTGTGCCCCCAATGCTGACCCCCCCCCCCCTTGTCCATCCCCCCCCAGATCACCTACTCCTCCTCGTCCCCCGGGAACTATGTGGTGAGTATCGGGGTGCCCTCGGGGGCGGGGTGGGGGCTGTGCTGCAGGCAAACCCACTGTGGCCTCCCCCCCCCCAACCCGCCTCCCTCCTCTTCCCCCCTCCCAGGGCCCTCCCGGGGGCGTTGGCCCCCCCGGCACCCCCATCCTGCCCAGCCCCGGAGGTGAGTGTCTGCAGGGATGGGACGAGGCACAGGGGTGGGGGGACATTGCATGTGGGGGGTGGGGGGTGGGGGGGATTTGGGGTGCCATATTCACCCCCCCCGCCATCTCGTTTCCACCCCCCACCCCAGACTCCACCAACTCCAGTGAGAACATGTACACCATGATGAACCCCATTGGGCCCGCGGGGAACCGGCCAAACGTGAGTGACAGATATGGGGGGGACAGGGATTGGGGGGGGGGTGTCCCGCATTGCTCACCCCCACCCCCCACCCCCCCGCCTTTCTTTTCCAGTTCCCGATGGGGCCTGGACCCGAGGGGCCCATGGGCGGCATGAGCACGATGGAGCCGCATCACATGAACGGATCCTTAGGTGGGTACCCCCACCCTGGCCGGGGGTGTCTCCGTGTCGTCCCCCCCCCACGGGACGTGGTGGGGGGTGGTCCCCAGCCCTGCTGCAGCCCCGTCCTGCGGTCCGTGAGCTCCATCTGCGGGTGGCCGGGCTCCGTGCAGGCCCCCACTGCGGCTGGGGGGGCGGGAAACGGGGTGGCGGCGTGGGGGGACACGGAGTGGGGGGGTCACTAATGCACTGCTGTCGTCCTTGCAGGCTCCGGGGACATGGACGGGCTGCCAAAGGTGAGTGTGGGGGCCTTGAAACCCTGTGTACTGGGACACCCCCCCACCTGCCCCATACACTGGGACCCCTGTGCACAGGCAGACCCTGTAGTGCCGGGACACCCCCTCACCCCCCCACCCCAATGCACTGAGACCCCATTTATTGGTTATCCCCCTCCATGCACCAGGACCCCATGCACTGAGACACCCCCCCCCCCCATGCACTGGGACCCCATTTACTGGGACCCACCCCCATGCACTGGGACACCCCCCACCATGTACTGGGACTCCATTTATTGGGTCCCCCCCATGCACTGGGACCCCCATTTACTGGGACCCACCCCCATGCACTGGGATGCCCCCCACCATGTACTGGGACTCCATTTATTGGGTCCCTCCCATGCACTGGAACCCCCTCCATGGACTGGGACCCCATTTATTAGGGCCCCCCATGCACTGAGACACCCCCCCCCATGGACAGGGATCCCTCTCCCCCATGTACTGGGACCCCATTTATTGGGGAGACCCCCCCCATTCACTGGGAACCCCTCTGTACTGGGACCCTGCACCATTTCACACCCCCCCACTAACATATTTCTCCCCCTCCCCAGAGCTCCCCCAGTAACCTGGGGGCCCTGAGCAACCCCCCCGGCACCCCACGGGACGACGCCGAGCTGAGCAGCAATTTCTTAAACCCCTTCCAAAGCGACAGCGTAAGGGACCCGGTGGGGACCCCCGGGGACCCCCGGGGGGGCAGGCGGCGAGGGCGGGGGGCCCGGGGGGGGCGCGGCAGCCGGGGACGGGGGGGGACAACAACAAGGTCCCCATGGCGGATCGCCCCCATGGCAGCGGGGGGCTCGCCGCGGCCGAGCGGCCGGGAGGCATGAGGTGGGCGGTGTGGGGGGGCAGCGGTGTGTGCCCCCCCCTCCGCGCCCCCCCCCCCCCCCCCCCGCTAACCCTCTGGTGTCTCCGCTCTCTCTAGTACTCGCCCAGCATGACAATGAGCGTGTGAGCCCAGCGCCGAGGCCGCCGACAGCCAGACGCCCACACACACCAGAGAAAAAAATAATTAATAATAATTACCCCCCCAGCCCCCCCCCAAACACTAAACAAAAAAAAAAGTGGAAAAAAAATAATAATACGAAATAAGTCATGCGACTTATTTACTGCCCCCCCCCAATCCCGGGGCAGGGACCACCCCAGTGCTAGGACCGCCCCCCCTCCCCTGCACCGCAGACACCCCACCCCCCCCCCGGGGTGGGGGTAGGCGCTGGGGTGGGGGGGTCTGGCACCATGGGGGTGGGGGGGGCTGTTTGTGGGGGTGTTTTGTCCCCCCGGGGTGGTGCCAGCCCCCCCCACAAGCATGGGGAGGGGGATATTTGGGGGGTTCATGGCACTGTGCCCCCCACCATGGCATGCTGCCCAGCTGGGGCACGTGCACTTAATTGCAATTAGTTGCAATGCTAATGAGCAGTGCCCCCTGCCTCCACTGTCTGGGAGGGCGTGACCCCCTCCCAGTTCTCCCAGTACCCTCCCTGCTGGGCACCCCCCCATCTCACGGAGGGGGGGCCCATAGCCAAACCCCAGCCCTGCCAAAGCCCGGGGCGGGGGGGCGGGGGCGGCCATACTGCCAGCGCAGCCCCCCCCCCCCCAGTGTGGGTGCAGCCCCCCGAAGCCAGGGGCAACCCAGGCTGTGCTGGGGGGGGGGGGCCCAAGCCATACCCCCCCCCTCCCATAGAGCACACACACACACACCCCCCCCCCCTCAAGCGCTCTATAGGGCAGGCCCCAGTGCAGAGAGCAGCCCCCCCCCGGCAGCAAGCCGGCCCCGGGGGGGGGGGGGTCCCCGGCCCCCAGCCCCGTCTGCGTGCTCAGCCAGCACTGTGATCCCCGGCCCCCCCCCCGAGCGCCAGACCGGGGCCCCCCCGCCCCCCCCCCCCAGGGACCACTTGTAAAACTTTAATATGAAGGAATTTTTTTTTTTTGTGTGTTTTTTTTTTCTGATTTTTTTTTTTTCCTCTTTTATAACAGAAAGGACCTCAACCCCCCCATCCTCTCTCCCCAAACTGCTGCTCTGCACACACCCCCCACTCCCTCCCCTGTACAGCCCCGTGCCGGGGGGCCCCTTCATGCCCCCGCTGAGGTGGGGGCAGCCCCCAGAACCCGTAGGGGTAGTGCCCGCCATAGGCATAGTCGTTCTGTGTAGGGACCCCCCCCCCCTCCATTTCTAATCCCAGAGCCTTTAGAGCCCCCGTTGCTTATCAAAACAAAATGGGGGACCCCCCCCAAAAAAAAACCCAACAAAAAAAGGAAAAAATATTTAAAAAAAAAAAACAAAAAAACCCCAAAAGAAGAAAAAAAAAAAACCACCCACCCACCCCGCATCAATAAATGTAATTTGATTTTTTTTCAGAAGGTGCCGGCATTCGGCTCTCGCTTTGCCCAGGGCTGGGGGGGGCCAGGGGGGCCCAGGAACCAGGCGAGACGGGGCGGGGGGACACGATGTGCTCGGGCTTTATTGGCGGGTACAAAGCTTCACAGTTTCGAGTTGGCATCAGAGCGGGCAGCACCGAGTGCTTGGGAAGGGGGGGCGGGGGGGGCGACAGGTTGTGGACACCCCCCCCCTCCCAGACCCCAAATTCAGCTCCTCAGCCCCTCTAAAAAGCTGATATGAAATACAAAAAGGCACCCGCCGTTAGTCGGCCCCGTCGACGTGGAGGGGGGTCCGGGGGGGTCCCGGCCA